>KV458806.1:0-259048 GCA_001662605.1 Pseudogymnoascus sp. 05NY08
GAGTTTTAGATAATGTGACAAACCCCGTCTGCTTGCCCCGTAATGGTCGACCTTACCCGTAGCGATGCACGAGTGTAGCGGAGGACTAGGAAATCAAGAGGTGGTTCTATTGAAGATCTAAAACTACAGAAGAAAGAAGAAGAGAAGTGGGCGAAGCCTAGAGGTCTAGCTTATAACTACGGACCTGAAACGGGTAAGGTTTGAGGCTGTTACGGATGGTGTTTTAGCATTACCCCTTACGGGTAGTCCGTAAGGATCCGCGACGGTCCGTTAGAACCCGTAATCACATAGCATCAGTTGCATGCTCGTGACATAAGGCAGAAGTTAAGACTCTATAAGTAGCAAATGAACAGAAAAAGAGGAGGGAAAGGAAGCGTAAGAGGTGTATAATGTAAGGGGGAAGCCTCTCTATACAAGACGTAGAGGATATCCTTTAGAGTGCTAAGGTTAATGCTCAACTCTATATAGAGGTAGCAAGTAAGTGTAGTTAGCAGGTAGGCTCTAAGGGCTAACAGAAGCGCTGTAGCTTATGTAGTATTATAGGCTATAACTCCCGTACATGTACAAGGCACGAGGATTTAATTACGATTAAATAAGGGTCATTATGTAGGGTGGTTGTAGTGTAGTAGTAGTAATAGTCAATTTTTAGTGTTTTGGTACGCAGCTCGCTTGTGTGCGCAGCTCGTATGTGAATTACGTTACCCAAAATAATTATTTGCTTCAACTGACAATAGAATATACAACTACAAATGCAAAATTATAGTCTATACCAACTATACGCTATTATCATTCATTATAAGCATATTATATTATACTGTCTAAGACTCTGCTCTTATTAATGCCTTATGGCTGTTCTACGAATATATTCCGTGTTTAATATCTAAGCATAGCTCAACTTCGCATAATCCCTTAGAATATCATTTAATCTATCCCGCTTCTTACACTAGTCAAAGTGGAAGCTCTTCGCACACTCCTCTAGCTCTTCCTTGCCCATCTCACTAAACTGCTAGGCAAACTTATCCGACAACGTCCGCGACAGGAATGTCTGTAGCACCGCGCGCCTAACATGACGCTCTACGTTCCACGGAGTGGGGTACTCGTCCTTCGCATCTGGGTTTATTTTCTCGAGCTGTGCCACAAGCGGTGCCATTACCAACTCCATCGAGGCACTGGGATACGACCCCCACGCATCTAGCTGTGCGTCCACCTTGACCTTCAGGGAAGGGGCGATAGTACGATTCCACTTCGACTCCGGGTCTGTGTAGATCATGCCCTGCAGACCAATATCCTTGTACAGCCAAATGCTCCAGGGAATAGCGTGCTTATCGTAAATATTCAGTTGCTCCGCGAGCATGTTATAGCGCTGCTCATTAATCTGTTTCGCAGCCTCAGGGTCCTTCTCATGGATGCTGTAGACTGGCCCGAACTCGCCGTTCCAGCAAGGAACGTCGTATTTAGCCATCCACTCTGCCTTGCGGCGGAAAGATTTCTCGAGCCTGGCTTTCTGCTCGTCTGTGCCAAGGTATGCATCTCCCGAGGGGAAGCCCATGGAGTTGTAGTCGTGGATGCTGTAGGCAGTGTTGGGGAGCTTAGTAGGGCCGGAGACGAGTGGCTCAAAGCCGACAAACTCCATAACGCGGATGGCCTTCTCCAGGCGCTGGTAGAAGGCGGGAAGGCGGACATGCTCTGGGTCACAGGGCTCGTTGATCGGATTGTAACCTGCGACCCAAGGGTTCCCCTTGTATCGCGCGGCAATTATTTCCCATAGCCACACGGTGCGGTCTTGATGGTCTTTGTAATCCCAGAAAGACGCCCAGGAGGAGTGGTTGTCGGAGTGCCAGTCTTGGCTTTGTCCACCTGGCACCGTGTGCATATCTAGAATTGTGTAGATGCCATGCTTGCCGCACTATTCCGTATCAGTCTTACATACTCATACACGGCATATCTATATCAAACTGAGGAAGCAACTTACGAGATCAATGACGCGGTCTAAATGCTTGAACCCCTCCTCCTTCAAAACCCTCGGGTTCATATCATCCTCAAAGTGGCGGTAGTTAAATGGTAGCCTGAGGGCATTGAGCCCCAAGCTGGCAAAGAAGACAGCATCGGCATCGGTAAAGAAATACTCGAGCCACTTGTCGAAGAAGAACTCGTAGTTCTCCTGTCCCAGTACCTTCTTCATGGCAGCGCGGTGCTCCGATTCATGACCAGGGTAGCCAGTGATGAAGTTCTCCATGTTCATCCATCCTCCCAGGGCCGCACCGCGCAGAATCACGGGCTTCCCATCCTCACCAATGACTTCCGTGCCTTGGGTGCGAAGGATACCACTTGACATGATTGTGAGATTTGGAGTTGCACCGGAGAGTATGTTAAAGCAACGCTAACCAGCAAGGTCGTTGCGAATAATCAACACTGAGAAACAAGAAATGTCTTTGTAAAACTATAAAAGGATATCTCCTGAAATTATCTTGAAAATATCAAGGGGAAAACAATGACTGGAAACCGACTGGTACGGGAACAGCGCTCTTACATACCTTGAGATACCCCGACACCTACCCCACCACAGCCTTGTCCCGTATTGACGTCGCTCGAGGAAGGCCTCCTATCAACGATTTACCGGCAGTATTTTGCGGACACTATCCCATACTATCCTCCATCCAGGCTTTAAAGATTCAGGCTGAATACAGAGTTGGAGAACAGGAAGCCGCTTGGTGGGGGAGGTGCGGGGGAGAGGTCTGTTAGTATCACTTGACAAACGCTAAGACGGGGAAAACTCCGGCTATACTCTGGAGTATTTGTTTTGATATTTCTGAAACCCAGTTGCATCCATCTCTGTCCGTTCCGGTAATCGGCGTGCTAAATAGCAACGGCGTCACAGCTGACATTCATATTTCTGCAAACATGTCCAGCTAAATGGGGAAGAGGTATCCCTAGCTTTTGCAAGCACTGATTTCCAAGATTTCTCAAAATAGTCCTACTTATGAACTACGTTACAAGACCAGTACAGACATGTTGAAGTATAATGTTAATATATTCGCAGCTGACTATTCTGCTCGTTTCAAAGCTATATATAGCTACTGTAATTTGCTAATTTGCAATCAGCGCCAGTTTGCCTTGTTGATGATCCCATCTTTTCCAGCCATTTCCTGCGAGATGGGCTTCTTAAATCCACCTCTATATCAAGCGTATAAAGCTCTTCTGGGGAAATCCTCGCCGTCCAATGCAGCAAAACAATGCCGATAAAGCCATGTTATGTTCGCGCCATAAATGCCATCCCGTAGCACCAGCCACAACCTTGTAATATAACTCCTCTCCCCTCCCATAAACACCACTGCCCTAATATATATCCGCAGAAAATAAAATATGTTCTCCCATTAACTCCCATAATCATTGTCTTCATCACTGTCCGGACTTCCCCGTTTATTTTTCTTCGACCGACTCTTCGAATTTGATCGTGCCCCTTTCTTCCGGCCACCTGGTGTTCCGCTGGCCTTGCGCTTTCGTCCCCTCCCGCCACCGCTCGGGGGTTGGGATGCTTCTTCGTCATCACTCGGGGTGCGCAGCCGAGCTTGGGCGGCGACATCATCTTCCCCTTCGGCAGCGATCTTGAAGTCCTTGTCCACAGTGAGGAGTTCGACAAAGTCCTTGCATTGGTCCATCATAGCTTCTCGAGACCCAAGAGAAGACATGATTCTCGTGCTCTCGTCCCAGAACTTATCGCCACTTGCAAAAGGTACTTTGGTTGGTGCCCTGTTTAGGTCTTTAACGTTGCCCTTCGTCTTACCTTCACGTCGAGAATTCTGACTATTCATCAAGCCATAGAGGCGGCGGAGATGTGTGCGGGCTTCCCAGAGGCAAGAAAGGACCATGGAACCGGCAGTTAGCTGGCGTAGACGCCCCAAATCAATGGCGCTTTCCGCTGAAGCAGCGGCCTCTTGTCCTGGCTCGGTTTCGGCTTGGCCATTCCCCATTCGCAGGCTGAAAATCTCCGTCTCAATCGCGTGAGCAACGTTACTGCCTGTGCCAGTAACAACCTTCTCCATCGCAGAAATAGCCCCAAGAAGCTCATCCACGGTGGCATATTCAAAGAAAGCCAAGTTTTCAATGACAAATCTAGAAAAGTCGACATGTGTAGGGAAATCCCCGGTTGCATCAAGTTTCGATTGGTCGAAATCAATGCGAGTACACAAGCTCTCGTGGAATCTTTTTCTTATCTTGACTTTGCTGATGTTGAGAACGTCTATCAGAAGATGCAGCTTCGCTGTATACTTGGCCGTTGACGGATCACCAGTAGAACTGATTGCTCCACGAGCGTCTTGAACGACATCATGCTGATACGTGAACGCCTGTTGAACAGCTCTCGTATATTCTTTCTCAAGGATGGTTTCGTGTTTTTCATGAAGCGACCGATGTTCCTGAAATGCCAGCTTCGCAATAATGTTGTTTTGCGACGTTTCGAGGGCAACAAATGTCTGCATACACTCCTTAGGGTGGTTCAGGCCCTGCCTATTGATGCTTGTGAGAATCTCAGTAGCTAGCAAGGCATGGTCATCTTGAGTTGCCAAGGCAATTTGGGTCAAGTACGGCATGAATTTCTGGTAAATATATGTGCTGACCCCATCATGTCGACTTCCGCCCATGACTCCAAGAGTTGCAACCGTCTCACTACCCGCCCCAATATTTGGTTCGGCGTCAGGGTCAGAGCGTTTCTCTTCGGAGAGGAAAAACTCTTTGAATGATCCCATGATAACAGTCTCCAGGGACTGGACTTTATCTTCAAATGCGGCTTGGAAGGCGGTTGAAATAGAAGCGGTGTCATAGTTTTTCGGCCATGATTGGCACACTAGTCCAATTGCATCCAATGCAGCCCTTCTGATCTCAAGGGGTTGAGATGGGGATGCAAATGGTGCGAATGTATCAACCATGAGTTTTGATACTGATGTGCCTTTGAATTGTGGAAACTTTTGTCGAAAGATGGTGATCTGACTGTCTAGGTCGCAGTGCTTCCCGCACATTCCTGTAATGAGGAAAAGCTTAGAGATCTTGCGGACATTGTCATTCGCCTTAGGGTCGGAGAAATCGGTCTTGCCGAGCTTTCTAATGTTATCAATTGTAGAACATATGAGCCGTGCAAGGTTATCTGTGTTCTTGAGAACTTCGCTTATAATCCGGAGGCATGCGAAGATGTCGTCAAGCGCAGCTCTATGCATACGTGAGACCGTTGGCATTATGGTCTGGCGAACAGCTATGAGAAACTGAGAGTGCAGCGTCGAGAGCTGAGGGAACACATGTCGAAATATGACAATAACACAGCGGAAAATTGTGATATCAGTCTCTGTTTTAGCGTCTGCAATAAAAGGCTGCAGAAGCTGGATCTGATCTGTCGTGAAAAGCTTGGAGTTGGCCTTTGCGAAGGTCATGAGAAGTTGCAATGCATCCTTCGTTTCGAGACGGTCGGGGCCGCCTAATCCAGCGTCGCCAATTATTGTTTCGAACATTGTAGCTACAAATGTCTTGCAGACCTTGAAGTTTTCAGCTGCGTTCTTTGAAGTGCTTGAGAGAGAGCTCTGCAGCACCCGGTCAAGGACGCCAGCTATATCAGAACTGCGCTGTATGGTTTTCACCATTAACGTCACATGGTCGGTGATTGCTAGTCGACGTTGAACGGCACCGTCTGCTGTTGGATCTTGCCCATAAAAGGGTGACAGCCATATTTCTTCAATAACTTGGCGAGCTAATTCTTGCACCCCTTCGTCTAAATCCTTCGCTCTATGAAGCAGTGCATCTGCAATGAGGCTTCTAATATCCCTATCGGTATTTCGAAGGTACACATCCTTGATTAGCTTGATCGCACGCTTTCGTACCCCAGCATTGGAGTCAATCACCGCCCTAAGGATTGCAGGCAAAGCTTCCTTTTCGAGAGCCGGCCTGAGACCGATGCACTTAGTAACAAGACCTAAAGCTGAGTCTCGGACCTGCACTGAAGTGTCCATCAAGCAATTCAATATGAGTCGGATGACTGTTTCTCCTCGGTCAAGTATTGCTGGATCTGTCTCAAGAACCTGATTGACACTCTTTAAACTCTTGCTTCGGACTATGGCTTGATCACTGCTCATGGACTTGAGAAGAATCATCAGAACGCGTTCAGAAGCTTTGCAGAATGGCGAGTTAAGCAGAGTCAAAGAATATGCAAGTTTTGCCCGAACTTCTTCAATACGAGGAGCACTGTACTCCGTAGACAGCCATCTCTTGTCGTTAATCATCATGCGAAGACGATACGCAACTCGTCCATAGTTTCGCTCGATCTCGGCCTGATCTCGATCATCCTCTATGGGAGCATCGTAACTTGCGCAAATTTGGGATGCCCAATCGGCGGTGTAGTACCCAACAGCGCTTTCAAGGATGCTGTCTGTGCCATATCGATCATCAAGGTATTGGAGAGAGATACAGTACGGGCCACCCCAATCCACAAGGTCCTGAACGTGAAGCTTGTTTTCGAAATAGGAACATAATACACGGAAGGGCATGCCGTCGACTTCGTCTGGACCATCGTTGTAAGGCGACTCCGTCAGCTTTCGAACGTCAGACGTTAGCTTTGATATGGCTGCACCCATCTCGCCAAGTAAATCCAACGCCATGTTTTTAGCGCCAGGTGGCGTTTTATCGGTCTCTGCAAGATTCACCATATTAATGAGAAATATGCGTAAAAGTAACTCGGCTGCTGGCCAGTCCATCGAGTTCAGGCAAGTAATAAAGTCCTGAACAAAGAGATCGAGTAGGTTCCGGTACGGTGCATCCCCAGTCTTGGTGGACGTCATTGCCCGCTGGACAATGAAATTGACCACGTAAGAGGCACTGGACTTGGCCGTTCTGAGGAGTGGCTGTACTGTTTTTTGAAGCTCCTGGACAGCTGTTGAGGATTGTCGAGCTGCACGCGGTTCCGTATCGTACATTGCAGGAAAAGGCCCATTTCCCATGAGGATCTGGAAGCCCGGCTCGTCGGCCTCGCCATCAGCATCTTCGTCTTCTTCATCCTGCGCTTCGGTTATTCGTGAAGATGCATTTGATTTGTTTGCACTTGTCTGGATTAAGCGCATCATGAGAGCCGACACCAGCTGGATGCTGCCTCCACTAGCCAGCTTGAATTGTCGAGCACTTTGCTTTGCCACTGGAAGCTTCTCCAATGACGTGAGGATTTCGTCAAAAATGCCCTGTCGCTGCTCTGTGTAGCTCGAAAAGATCTGTGCCAGGGTATCCATCGCTACAACGCGGAGATTATCGAATTTTGCTACCCCCAGAACCGAATCTTTCTCGCTGTGGGCGTTTTCAACAAAAATCAATCGCGACACAGTATACTCTAGAGTATTAATGACCGTCTCGGAGAGCTCGATACTGGAGACAAGATCCCTCAACAGGCTCAGTACCCGCACGCATTGTAGAACAATGTCCCTGATGGTCTTCTTGTGTGTCGAAAGAAGCTTAAAGACGGAAGATTGAGATCCAGCGTCGCGGAGCTCAACAATTGGAACGACGCACGAGTCCAACACGTTATTCAAGGCGTGGACTGATGCTTGAATAACTTCTTCCGAGTAGAGTTGCTTTTCTTCACGGCCACCAGTCATGATCCGGAGCGAGGCTCTCGCAGATTTTAGCCCGATATCAGCCACAGCAAGATTTTCCAGGAACGTCTCCATATCCGATTCTTCCCAGGTCTCGTCGAATCTCAAACTAACAACACTAGTCGCTCTGATAGCCCCATCACAAAGCTTTTGAAGCCTTGTAAGATCGCCGACAGGCACCTGGGGAAGTCTGCCCAAGGAAATAATCTTCTGAAGCAGAATGTGAACCTTGGACAAAGCAGGGGATGTGAGGCTCGTAACATTATCTTCTCCAATCTTTTCGCATAAGCCATGGCCGCCCGGATTACCTTCGGATTCGAAAACGCCCTGCAAGTGTTCTTGCAGCTCACGAAATGCGGCATCGGCCTGCTCGCGCTGGTCTGGCCCTTCTAAGACATCGTCCACAGACAATTTGCGTTTTCTCACGGCGCGGTCCGTGGGGGATGGCATGCTTTCGGCGTTTCCGTTCTGAACGACGTACTCTGAATCGAAATATTCTTGTGGATAATCAGGTACTGCAACCATAGAAGATTGCCTGGTGCCAGCCATCTCGCTGGGTTCTCTGGGAGGAGTTATGATCCGTGAATTGTGGGTTTGCATCGAGTATTGTTCTATAGGTGCATTTCTAACAGGGGCATGATTGCCATGCTCCGACTTATGTTGATTGTGGGACTGGACATCCTTGCTCTGTGGATGTTTGACAGAGCTTTTCTTTGTGGGCTTTTGTCGGCCAGATGATGTTGGCTTCGATGGGGCATGACCGCCATTTCCACTCGCAAACTGAGGTTCAGGAGCATCAGGCATTGATGGCTCAAACCCTATGGTCGTCTTGTCAAGCAGCATTTGGGCGAATGTGGACAGCTGGGTAGTCGGTGGCGGATTGTCTGGCTTCGATCTGCCAGCGGTTGGAGCAGTTTTGAACTTGCTGTTTCCTAATCAGATTATAAATTCGCCAGGTCATGTAATATTGGAACTCACAATTGCGTTATGCCCTCTGGTCTGAGAAGTTGTTGCAGGTCACTCAGAGCCTTTCCAAGTCTTTGTGTCGTACCGTTCGATTCCGAGGTTGGCCCATCGAGTATAGCAAGTCCTTCTCTGGCAGCATTCTCTTCTGCTGGTGTAGCAAATATAGAAGCTGATGCTCTGTCGCCAATGCTAGGTAACGGGATAATACCTAGAGGTAATGTGTAAGTGGTGGGAGTTTGACTTGGAGTAGATCGGATGTGGTTGTCAAAAGGTTGAGGTGCGGGGCGGGGGGTGCCAAATACCAGTATTAAACGGGACAACAGAGGACATCGGGGAATGGGCGAGAGCCTCTTGCACAGAAAATGGCTTCACGCGTCCCCGACTTGAGCCATGTCTTCCCTGTTGCTCCCCAGTCGCCGGAGGACCTGGAGGTCGCGCGTAGCCATTGCGTTCCATTGTGGCGGTTTAGAGAGCATGAGAACGGTGATTCGTTAGGAGAGATACGGATGGCGCATTGCTGGCGCTATTGGAGAGGCCTTGTTCGGGAGTATTGGCCTTTGTCAGAGCTATGTGATGTATCTGATCGTTCACCATCCGACGTCAACGTCGCAAGGCAGTTGCGATGGTAGCCCTGCGTCAAATAGGGCTTAGCGCGGCCTATCACCCATCCGTGCATCCCAACTTCGATGAAAGCGGCTTACCGCCTTTGCAGAATTATTTTTATGTGCCAGCCTCACGACGACTTTATCGCTACGACGTAAATTTGACATTTTCTGCACCATATCTCATATCACAGCTTTGTTTATTGATCAAAATGTCTGCAATTGGGTCTCTCGTTTTCTGTACCGACTGCGGTAATCTTCTAGAAAGCTCAACTGGTGATGCCAATACCCTCTTGACGTGCGCATGCTGTGGCACGGAAAACCGAGGTAAATCGGTCCTTCGCAATTACCTAAAAACTATATACTAATAGCTCAGATACATCATCGCAAACTGTCTTAACTAAGACGAAGGCCTCCTCGTTTCCCTCGGTGTTGAGGCAGAAGCGATCAGCTGTGCAGACCGTGGAAATGAGCGACAGAGACAACGAGGCAACTGCCATGGAGACTTGCCCCGAGTGTGGCCGAAAGGAAGTGAAGTACCAGTCGTTGCAGCTGAGAGGTGCAGACGAAGGCTCTACCAATTTCTATACTTGCGAGTGTGGCTACAAGTAAGTTACCCGTGAAATTGAAGTGAACCTGAAACTAATGTCTCACTCTAGATGGAAAGAAAACAATTGATATGGAAACTCCGTCTATGCCATTTTATGCTGGATATCTACTCCAGACAAGCTTGGAGCTGTTGCCAGCTGCCCGCCTTCCGCCTTACAATCAATCGCTACTGTACTATTCATGCCGCCACGGTGCTGGCAGCCTCTGGGATCAAAGCATACTCTGTCTCACCACTCCTCTCGAACTCAGCCATATCCAAAGCGACAATCACACTCTCCCTCACAACCTGCTCGCTATCATTCAAGAATCGCTTCAACACATCTTCAACGCCATCCTCGTCTCCCAAGCTGCCCAGGGCTTCCGCCGCCTCGTGCCTAACCATGCTAGCCTCCTTGGTGTCGCTCAACGCAGCAGTAAGTGCGGGTATCGAAGCCGGGTGTGACAGCTGGCCAAAGACAAACGCAATCTCGTGTCGGAACAAGGCAGATGAGTCGGCGAAGCCCTTGGCAAGAGCGAGGACAGCGGGGACCGCAGTGGGGAGGTCGGGAGGCGAAGCCAAGTCGCGGAGGCCGAACATAGCTCTGTATCGTAGGAAGAGAGGCGATTCTGGGTTCAGCAACGTCTTCTCGAGATCTTCAACCGTAGAGTTCTGCGCCGTTGTCGGAGCGGGGTCAATAGAAGCAAAATCACTACAAAAATTAGTATCGCGTGCCTCAAGCTACCAAACAACCCAACGTACCTCTGCTGTAGTTTCTCCTTCTTGCTCTCCTCCGAATTCTCCCACTCGATCCTCGCAACCGCGATCTCGCACGTCTCCCTCACAACATCAACCTCCCCCTCTTTATCTCTAAAGTCCTTCAATAGTGCTATACTCCCAATATCTCCCAGTGCCCCGAGCGCCTCAGCCGCCTCGTGTCGGCACATGCTGTCCTCCGCCACATCCTCGAGCACAGCCCGCAGATACTGTGCTGCAACTAAATTCTTCGTCTGCCCCAAACAGTACGCAACCTCATGCTTGAGCAGCGCCGATGGCGATGCGAATGCGGCGGCGATAGCTTGGATCGCAGGGAGTGTCCGGGGGGAATCTTCGGGCTGGGACGCAAGATGCTTCAGCGAGAAGAGGGCGCGGAAGCGCTGGGCGAGAGGGGTGGACTCGGTGGTGAGACTGGTACGTAGAGCGAGAATCGTGGGGTCTTGAGTTTCGGGGGTGCTCTGGGCCACTTGGTAAGGCGCTGATTCTGCCATTTTTGCGATTTTGTGGGATGTGAGGGTGACTGAGTTGTGGTGGTCGTGTCTTGGTGGGGGTGAGAAAATAATGGCGGATAAGCTTGGGGTTGGGTGGACTTGGCTTCTTATCGCAGGTCACATGAAAATGGTACCAAGACACTTTAATAAAAAGTCAAAAATGCCTTTCGGCCTATTGTCATAATTGATTCCCTTCGCCGTGTTAGTCAAGGCTACATTAGCTCCAACTTTTAAAGTTATTTAGTTAAGTACCTGTAGTACCCTAAAAAAAATTGACAAAAATTGCAATTGACCGGCAAGGTCGTACCGAGATTCGAACTCAGGTCCCCGGAATGATTGCGAATTGAATCGTGATCAGAATCCGATGTGATAACCAACTACACTATACAACCCGAAAGAGGCTTGTTTTTCATGTGAGGTGATCGCTCAATTATAATTATATACGAGTTACATTAACTAGAACCATCCTCCCAATCGCCTATCAGATAATTAGAGCTAGGCGCCAGCGAGACTGAAGTGAGGGTACAAAGGCTAATAGAAAGAACCCGGGATTGAGACATGGAAAGCCTGCAATTTGCGGATAGCTGAATTCTTGTTGTTGGGATATGAGTTAAATAATTATGGGATTTTTTAATAAATTATTATCTTATTATTATTCGCGTCTTAATAATCTAGTTGTGAGTATCCGCCCGCAATACCGTCACAGTAATTCATGCGAAACCTTTAGTTTCAAGCTCTAATATATCTAAATACCCCTTGCCCATGTATAGATAAAATAACAATAGAAAATAATAATAGTAGAGATAGAAATATAAGCACCCACTTCTTATGACGCGATCTTGATAGGACTTCGGAAGGAAGTCCGACTTCCTACCATCGGGGTATGCGCGGGGGTTCAATTTGCCGACTATCTCACCCCCACTTTCGATGACACCAACTGCCCTTTACAGTACACGATCCTACTTGATTTATAAACCCCGCCTACTACCCCCCTCTCCAATTATTCTCCGAATCAAGCTTCATATTGTTTACATGCCACCAGCTCGCATCTTAAATACCCTCGTTCGCTCTGCCCTACTCCGCAAACCTGCCCCTAGTACTATACAACCAAGTCTTATCACTCCGACACTCCTACGCGCCATGTCTGCTTCGGCCATGTCAGGTCGCCTTCAGGGCAAGACCATTGTTATTACCGGCGCCTCCTCCGGCATCGGCCGCTCGACCGCGATTGAGTTCGCGCGAACGGCGCCTAAGGACTTGAAGCTCGTGCTGACAGCCCGCCGTCTCGAGACGCTTGAGGAGGTCGCAGCAGAAATCAAGAAGGAGGTAGGAGATGGCGTTAAGGTGCTGCCTTTCAAGCTGGATGTTAGCAAGCCGGAGGAGGTGAAGACGTTTGTGGAGCGTCTGCCGGAGGAGTTCAGGGAGATTGACGTACTAGTTAACAACGCGTATGTGGCCCCCGGTTGGTATGCGGACATTGCTAACGACGGCATAGCGGATTGGTTAAGGGAGTAGCACAAGCACCGTCTATTGCAGAGGAAGACATCAATGTAATGTTCGCGACCAATGTTACGGGACTCATCAACATGACTCAGGCCGTGTTGCCGACCTTCAAGAAGCGCGCCGAGGGAGGTAAGGGTGATATTATCAACATTGGCAGTATCGCTGGCCGGGAACCATACGCAGGAGGCAGCATTTACTGCTCTACAAAGGCGGCTGTGAAGTCTTTTTCGGATGCTTTAAGGAAAGAACTGGTTGCTACGAGGATCAGGGTTATCTCGGTTGACCCAGGACAGGTCGAGACCGTATGCCACCCTATCTGTGAGAGACGATATACGTACTGATTGATTATAGAACTTCTCTGTTGTCAGGTTCTATGGCGATAAGTCGAAGGCTGATGCTGTTTACGCGTAAGTCTGCCTCAACGTACAGAAAAAGCAAGATTCTGATAATGTATAGCGGCTGCGAGCCATTGACCCCCGAGGACATCGCTGAGATTATCGTCTTCACTGCCGGTCGCCGAGAGAATGTAGTCGTTGCTGATACTTTGGTTTTCCCCAGCCATCAGGTAAGACACCCTTATAATATAATATTAGTAGACGTGGTACTGATGATTTCTATAGGCCAGCGCCGGGGTGATGCACAGGAAGACCTAAGTGACTGTTGTTAAGTTGGATTGTAAATGGAGCCGAATAATTGTTACATATCATTAGAATATTAGATAAAGCAACCTAGAAATTGGCGACGTGGAATTGAGTATTTATCGTGGATTATGAATACCCATCCGGGTTGGGTTTGATGCCAATGTTGCAGGACTCCAGATAAGATAAATCTACCCCGCTATCAGCCCCAGGCAGCTCTTGCCGCCTCATCGTCATCATCCCATAACCCAATCGCTAGCCTAAACTTGAGGTGCCCAAAACACACTTTAAAACCTTAACTCTTTTCCAACTCTGAAGATATTTCGCTGGTCGCTGGTACGCCTTGAGAAATCATATGAGAACAACTGCTACGTCTCGTATTTCAACGTCCCTTGAACAATACTTCGACTCCCTGAGTCACTTCAACGTCAACATCACCTTGCAACATTTATACAGCTCGACAGCTCGACAACTATATAACCCGCCACCATGGCATCAGACCCCTTGAGCGTTGAGAGCATTATTGGCCACATGGCCGAGGCCCTCCCAATACATGAGCAGGGCGATACATCTTCAGACCTCAGCTCCTCATACGAGGCTATCGCACTCTTCGCCCACGCTTGCATGACAGCCGTAGGCTTCCGCATTCTCGGTTTCTCAGAAGGCCAAAAAATAGGTAGGCTAACCCTCCCTCCTTTCATCTCAAACTTCCCCAGCACCTTACTAACTGCCACCTCCTCAGAAACCGAGCTCGCAGCCGTCGCCCCTCGTCTTTCACCGCGGTGGAACGACTCCTACGGCTCCTACTCCTTCCTGTACGCGCACTCCCAATCCTCCCTCCAATACATCGTCAAAGTCGACCGACTCGGCGGCAAAGCCGAAATCCGCGGCCTCGGCCTCGGCGACGAGCGCATCACCCGTTTCGAAATCGTAGCCAAAGACTACATCTCCTCCTCCGCTCTCCCCCTCCGCATCCCCTTCACCGCCGCAGGCATCGAAGACCGCGACGACCTCCCCCGAAAACTCAAAGACATCTTCATCTCCGAGTCCCGCATCAAAGACCTCGCCTCCCTCTTCAAAACAACAGTCATCCAGAAGCTCATCCCTGGCCTCAACAAAGAAGGCTACGAGGACTCCTCGGTGCGCCAGCAGGCACAGGATGACAGGGAAGACGCCTACGCGCGGCGCAACGAGCGCGAGGACCCGCTCGCCGACCCTGGTCTCCCCGAGCCCGCGCGCCCTTACCCCTTCCCGCTTCGCGACCCCCTCAATCCGCCACCGCGGGGTCCCGTTCCCGATTTCCCACCACCTGGGTTCGAGGATGAGTATGAGCTCCTGCGCCAACCACGAGGGATGGGCGTTGCGTATCCTGGCGGTGGGAGGAGCCCATATGGGATCGGTGGGGATGATTTGAATCCCCCGGGGCTGGGACCGCATGATCCGCTCCGGGGAAGCTTTATACCTGGGGGAAGGCCGGGGGGGTTTGGAGGTATGCATCCGACGTTTGATGATCCGCTGTTTGCGGGGAGGAGGGGAAGTGGAGAGGGTGGGTTTGATCCCCAGGCGCCGGAGGGGGCGAGGTGGGATCCTATTGGGCCTGGGGAGGGGCCGAGGGATCGGATGGGGAGGGGGAGAGGAGGTGGTGGGTTCCCCGGCGGTGGCGGTGGAGGCGGTGGTAATCAGGGAGGGCTGGGAGGGAATGGAAGGCCGCCGAATCCGTTTGGAGGGTTTGGGAATAATGATTTCATCTGAGTTGTAGGGGAGGAGGCGGAGTGAGGGCGTCTTGTTAAGTGAGGGGGGTAGTGTAATGATAGCTTACAAAATAATGACAATAATGTATCCAATTTCCCTGTAATAATAACCAGCCATATAATCCCACGGAAGCACTCCGCCCCAGAGTTGGAACAGCATATCACAAAGTATTTTAAGGATTTAAATATGTAGATGCCCTTTCAACTGCGGGCAGCGTGAACAGGCAATTGGAGAGTAACCACCACTTGGCTAGTCTGAAACAACAGTCGAGCGAAGCCTCCGGATGGAGCCTTGGGTATATTTTTGACAGATCGAACAGAGAGTGACAGCAAAAGGTTCTTGCCGCCGCATAAGTCTTCTCGTCACATGAGTCTTGCCGTTGCTTTAGCCTTCCTGTCACTTAACTCTCACTGTCCCTTAGGTCTTGCTACCGATCAAGTCTTGCTGTCACTCCCTAAGCGGCAGCCACCCAGACACACTCCCCAAGCGGTAGCCACGTAGGACGCTTCAAGACATATGACCTCGTTCAACCGAATATAACACCCGAAGTGATTCTGGCATTTAAAGTGCGGACGATCCACCTGGCTACAGCCCTCCTCTTATAACGTCCCAATAGCGGTTTCTTGCTCGTTGCTCGTGGTCGGGAAGTCGTTTCTCTCACAGAGTCACGTGGACACACAAGATCGCGAAGCTTTCGTCTCTATTGACATCACCATTAATCACAAAGAGAACAGTAATTTACAATAAATATTCTATTAAGCACCTATATGGCATATTCTCATTCATAGGCCACTGAAATCACGATACTGAGGCGCTGTGCGACCACGCACAATTTTCAGTGCCTCACTCACCGACCCAAGTCACGTGGACAGTCCCCCACAAACGGCCCATCACCACCACAAACATCATCAATCACAAAGAGAACAACAAACGATATCAGAACAAACATGGTCTATTATGATCTATGTTCTATCCATAAAAACTCAGGTTCCACCGCGAAAACCTCTATCCATCCCCCGCGGCGCGAATTCCTCCTATCTCCCCCGTCGTAAACTTTCGCATGGCGCATGAGAAACATTTATTAAACGCCGAAAACAAACAAGATATAAACCCATTTTGTAACCGTTTACTCATCCTCATCGGTGAAGACCTCCTCACCGCGCTTGCGGCGGGCCATGCGGTCCTTCTTCTTCTTGCGGAGCTCGGCGGACGAAAGCTTGGCCTTCTTCTTGGTGCTCTCAAGCTTGTTGCCTATTTTTGGTCAGTATAACTTCATTTTTGATCAGGAAAAGGATTTGCACGAACCCAAGGCATCGAAGCGCTCTTCTTCCTCTTCGTCTCCTTTTAGACGAGGTCCAGCTCCCTGTCCCTGCACCCAGTTGTGTCCCGAAGGAGTCATCTTTCCGTCAACGACGGCCCAGACTTCCTCGGTAAGATCCTTGGTGAACTCAGCCGAGTGAGTGATGATGATAACACCACCCTCAAAGGACTTGATAGCCTTGGAAAGAGCTCCAAGAGAGTCACGATCCAGGTAGTTAGTAGGCTCATCGAGGACGATCAAATGAGGACGCTGCCACGAGCAGGCGGCGAGGACGACCTTGACACGCTGGCCACCGGAGAGACCCAGCATGCGGGAGTGAGAGACGAGCTCGGCATCGAGACCGAAGTTGGCGCAGTGCTGCTCGATCTCCTTGCGGACCAGCGGGCGGAACTGACCGGAGGCGAGGGCCTCCTTCTGATCGACCTCGGCGACCATCTTTTGATGGGAGGCGAGAATCTCGGTACGCGGGATCCAGGCGTTGTCGGCGGTCATCATGGGAACCCAGCGCTCGTTCTTGAGGCCAATGTTCTCACCAAGAGCGAACGAACACTCGTACTCGTAGGAGTTCTTGAACTTGCGGCGGGAGTGGATGCCGATGACGCGACGGAGGGTACCCTCGATGCGGTAAGCCTTGTCCATGGCCTTCTCATCCTCGTCGGTGACGATCTTGTTGGCACGATCCATAGTCTCGCGATCCTCACCAGTCTGGAAACGCCATTGGATGTACTCAGATGGGGTCTTCTCGAGGTGGTGATCGATATGGGCGAAAGCGTGCTGCTTGATGTAGGCAATACGAATGTTCTCGTGGGTGTAGACGTCACCGATGGTTGGGATCAGCTCACCAGTGAGGACGTTGATGAGAGTGGACTTTCCGGCACCGTTGGGGCCAATGACGGCAATACGGGAGCCGAGCGAGCACTGGAAGGAGATGTCGGTGATTTGGGGCTTGGGGGTACCCTCGTACTGGAAGCTCATCTTGTTGACACGAACAATGGCCTTGGCCTTGGTCTTGACACCCTCAAGGAAACCGGGCTCAGGGAACTTGAACTCGATCTCGGAGGCGCCGAGCTCGTAGTAGGACTTGGCGGATGGGCACTTCTTGACGAACTCCTTGAGGTTACCGCGGTAACGCTTAAGCTTGTAACGCTCGTAGTGGATGATGTGCTGGCAGACGTTGTCCAGGAACTTGGAGTCGTGGGAAACGATGATGGATGTGCAGGGGGAGTTCTGCAGGTAATCCTCGAGCCACTTGACGTTCTTGACATCCAAATGGTTGGTAGGCTCATCGAGCAACAGAATATCAGGGTCCTCGAAAACGGCACGGGCAAGAGCCAGCTTCATCTTCCATCCTCCGGAGAGGGCGGTGATCATACCGCTGGTCATGTCAGTGTTGAAGCCGAACTCGGCCAACTGCTTCTCGACATCCTCCTGGGAGGTCTCGACACCAACCTCGGCCAACTTCTTCATGGTCCAGGCAATGGTGGTCTGCTCAGTATCGGCAGAGTCAAGGTCGTGCTCGACGAACACGGTCTTGACCTCGCTCTTCTTGGGGAAACCCTCGACCTGCTCGTTGTTGATGGCGCGCATGAGGGTGGACTTTCCGGAACCGTTAGGTCCGCAAAGACCGTAACGCTGGCCACGCTTCAGGCGGAGATGGGTTTGGTTGAGCAGGATCTTGGCACCGTAGGCCAAGTTGAAGGTGCAGTTGCACAGATCCTCACCCTCCTCATCGTCAGCCTCAGCGGCATCCTCGGCCTCGGCACCTGGGGAGGCACGGCGGCGGAGCTCGTCAACGATATCCTGGGCATCAGTCTCGCCAGCGATGGCAACGACGTATGGCTTGATACCGGAGGTCCAGTTGTGGGTATCGGCATCCTTCTCGTCGATCAGCTGACCGGCAAGGGCAGCGATGTAGTAGAGGGATGGCTCGAACTTGGCAACGGCATCCTTGTGCTTGGTAGCAACGATCTGCTTGAGGATGGCAAGGACGGTGGGGATGGAACCAGCGTGGGATGGCTCTGGGATCTTGCCATCGACGACGGCACCGACACGGGAAAGGGTGTCAAGACCCTGCTTGGTCTTCTCACGGGCCTCGGGGTCAGCCAAGTTCTCGTAGTTTTTGGTAAGACCGGGCATCAGCTTTGGCAAGAAAGCGGCAACGATGTTGGGGTCCTCGACAAGCTTGCACATGTTATCGACGATAACGGCGGATTTACGCTTGATGGCGGTCTCACGCTCGGCAAGACCACGATCCAGGAGGGGAACCATGATGGCGAGGGTTGGCTCGTGGACATCAGTGACGAAGGTGGTGGCACCGAGCAAGTGAATGGTCTCTGGGACGTTCTCTGGCTTGGCGATACACTTGATGAGCTCGGGAATGAAGCGGTCGATATCCTTGTTGACGATAAGAGCGCAGACCTTCTCCATGGTGCCGTAGGCCATCTTCTTGACCTCAGGCTTGGTGTCCCACATCGACTCAGAGACGACTGGGATCAGGTCTGGGACGCGGAGAGCGAGCTGTGATGCCGAGGTCTCGACGAGAGCCTCGATACAGGTGAGACCTGTGATCTTCTCCTGCCATTTCTGGGCGGTGAGGATGGAGTTGATGATGGGAGGGAGGAGGGCCTTGACGCCGTTGGCGTTGACACCCTTGACGATGGCAATAGCAGCAGCGTTGGCGGCAGTCTTGACAGCGGGGGTCTTGTCACCGACAGCGGCGAGGACAGATGGCAACAGAACGATGAGGTATGGCTCAACGCTGGCGGCGATCTGGGAGTGCTCGGCGATGGCCTGGATGGCGTTCAGGCCACGCTCACGGGCGGCAGCATCCTTCTTGTTGTTGAGCTGCTTGGTGATGGCATCGACGGCCCTGTAGAAAGTTGTTGTTAGCAATGTGTCCTTGAGGTTAAAATGAGGCAAAATTGAAGTGTGAAAAATTCTTCTGATTGCGCCCGTGGGGTTATTTTGTGACCCCACCAAGAGCAGCCCGATAAAGGGTTTGATCTCGAGGCGAGGCAACACAAATGAAGAAGTTTTTTGTAGAAATATTCGAGATCGAGACTGAGGGGTTTTTGCAACTTACTTGGTAGGGGCGTCTTGCTCCTCAATAGGACCGTTGATGAATGTGGCAATGTTGTTGGTGACAGCGTTGACCTCGTCTTGCGACTTGGACACGCTCAACTTTGCCATCAGGTCATCAAGAACCTTGATGGACTGTGCATTCTCCTTCTTGATGTTTGAGGAATCCATGGCTTGGACGGATGGCATGGTGATGGAAGGAAGAGGGAGAATCGAAAAGAGAGGAGAGAGGGAGAGGTGTTTTGAAGGAGGGGGGGTGAATTGTTTTTTGTGGGTATCGAAAGAATTTCTTTAGCGCGAAAACGCCAGGCGGCGTTGGCTCGGTATCGCAAGTGTCCCTAAGACTTCCTAGTGAGGAGCTAATCGGGCGAATGCGATTCGACGGCTAGGGGCGAATTCTCGTTGTTGGATGTTTTGGAGTATGAGGTTCTTGATTTTATTTCTTGACTATTTCTTTTCGGCGAAGAAAAGAAGTAAAGAAATGCGTGGGTGGTGAGATTATTCGTGGGGTATTGATTCGTATCGTGTATCGTGTATCGTATTCTATAACCGCGACTCTAATGAAGGAGAACCGGAGGAACAAAAAGCAAGAAAGGCGTAGGCGTAGTATAGAGTGGAGAGAGGCACGAAAGAGGGAGATAGAAAAGGAAGATCAAAAGCTAGTGGGGTATGGGATTATATGTTCAGTATTTATCTCCAAACATGCCAGCCACCTACGACTACTACTACCACACCACTTTTCCACGCCGGCGCGGCGAACAAAAAAAAAATTTAAAGCGAGACGTGGTGTGTCGGTCGCCGCATGAAAAATCTTAGATTAGTAACCGCACGCTATTGGGCGAAACATATTTTTTGCCCTGGGCCTTGACACAGCCCGGCGTCGTAGTGCAGTTTTTTGTGGTAGGTTCCTGATACTCGACTATACTTGCGGGTTTGTGAGGCGGCCCTCACATGTTTCCGCACAACAGACGAAACGAACTTGTATCACAATACTTCTGCCATGGAGGGCGGCGACATTCTATTGGTTCAACGTCCCTCACCGCCTCCACAAGAGTGATGGTTTGGTTTGTGGCAAAAGTACGGGTAGTATGCACTATACAACACTCTACTTCAAGTCTCGGAATCGAACTTTTTCCACTTTTTTCGCTTCCAAGTCTGCCGCCCTATCATTTCTCATATCTGGGGAACGTTCTCGTAGGCTCTTGATGCTATCAAATAGAGTCTAGCAGCAACTATTCTACAATAACAGCATCGGAAACACGAGTAATTGCACCACTCTATCCCGGATCCTACTGCCGGCTCTTACTGAAGTATTTCCGAAAAGAAAAAACAAGACGACTACATCCCGGGATTACCTTGCCCTTCCCACCGCCTCGTTCTCCCTAAACAACGGTACTCTACATCATGCATCTCGGCCTCCCCAAGCCACTCACCGCCTCCGATCCCAGCCCATCCGTTCTCACGCATCCGTCAGATTTCAAGGCCGCCAAAATAAATTATCTGACAGCCTTCCTCAATAACCATACCACAACCATAAGCCGGCAACCCCAGCCAGACCAACAACATCACACAAACCACAACCTCATGCACCCTCCCACGAGCTGAAAAAACACAACCACAACCACCACCACCCTCGCACCTCACACAACCGCCGTCCATAAGCCCATCAGCCCTGCCCAGCCCATCCCTCCTCAGCCCTCCCTCCCACCAACGCCAACAAGTGAACCCCTGCTCCCAGTAACCTCCCCCAAACCCACTCTCCTCCCTCGCTTCTCAAAAAAGCACTGTTTGTACATCGATCGCCCCATCCAACCTTCCCCCCTCCTTACCCCAGATTTTCCCACGCCTTTTTCTTGCCCGGTGGCGCGCGCGCGCGCGCGATCCATATCGATAAGGGGTCTCGGCGGCGTGAGGATCCACTAAAGAAGCTTCCGTTCGGCGTGGTGCGTTGAGGATGGGGAAGTGGGTGGCGAAGGGGGGGGATGTGTAGATGGATCACGTGACTGTCTCGTGACTGTCTCGTGACTCGACTAAGTGATGATACTAGCAATACCATCCATCGACGACGACGACGAGCAACCCCCTTTTACCACGATCACGCAAGACGCTGTATTTTCAAGATTCTCAAACCATTCTTCTCACGATGCCAGGAGGCCCAAACGCTGTTCTTACCCATGCGCAGCGACTCCGAAAGGAGGAGCTACTTGCGCAGAGCTGTCACTTGAGTCTTACTGTCATTTGAGTCTTGCTGTTGTTTGAGCTTTTCTGTCACTTTGGTCTTGCTGTCACTTTCATCTCGCTGTCGGCTCCCTTTCTCAAGTGATGCGAATCAACCATTGTGCCCGTAAGGAGGATGGTGAATCTTTGGTGTAGGCTGTAACAGGCCTCATGGGTAGCTTTCCCAGCATGTTTGATATGCTGGGCCTCGTCGATGACGTACCTTGGCTCTCATGGCCTCCCACTTCTTTTCTTCCTTATCCTTTCTCACCCTCTCCTTCTCCTTCTCCCTCTTCTGGATGCCCGTTACGCGGCTGTACTGTGGGGCCCTCAGACGGAAAGGAAATTCTATTATAGTTATAAGATTTCGCACGTGATTGAATTATGTATAATTAATACTTACGATTGTTATCCATTGGATTGGTAGGAATTTTGAGGTAGAGGGCTGTGAGTTTTGTGTCAAGTCGGGGATTGAGGGATTGTGGGGTTGAAGACTGTGGGGTTGGAGATTGTGAGGAGGGATTGTGAGGTTGGAGATCGTGAGGTTGGAGATGGGAATGCGACGTTGTGGGAAAGGCACCAGACACGCAGTACAGTATATGCCTCTCTCTGATCTCGCCGTAGGCCCAGAAGGAAGTCGGGGAGGAGAATGAGGAGAAGGAGAAGGAGAAGAAGTTGGCGAAGGCTAGGCCGAAGGTGCTCACGCACTCCCAGCAACTCCGCAAGGAGGAGCTACTTGCCCAGAAGGATGGGTTCGTTGCGCTGTTCCACGTAGCTAAAAGTTTTTGTTCTAATTGCAGTTGCTGTGATTGCTGCTGCCACTTTAACTCTTACTGTCACTCAAGTCTTGCTGTCGCCTGAGCCTTCCTGTCGCTTGGGTCTTCCTGTCGACTCCATTATGTCTGCTGAAACAAGGCATAGCAAGAACCAAAAGCTATAACTCATTGGATGTGTTGGCCTTTGCCCTTGTCGTTTTGGATCATATTTGATCCCTTTGGCGAATTCCCTCAAGCCCGTAATCGCCGTAGGCATACGGCCCCCGGAAGTGTACTTTGCATTTTGCATAGTTATGAGAATACAGAAGCGTCCCATTCTCGCCATGACACATATCTTACATGAGTTCGTATCAATCCCACAGCCTCCTCATTATATATAAATTTAGGTAGCTTTGATTTGATTTTTGCGGTGTCAAAAGTCTAAATACCCCTGCCAGTTGTCCCTCCACTTTCCAACTTCGAAATAGGGGTACCGGAATCCATACGACAGAGTCAACACTGCAAATGAGATTAGAACACCCGTTAGCAGAGTGACTCCCATTTCGTCCAAGTACAAAGAAGCCTCAAATCTCTCATCTCTAGGGAAAACTCTCTTAACCACCCGTTTCAACCAACCACGCACCACGAAACAGATCAGCCCGAAGATGAGTAGAACCACAAATTCTGCAGAGACCAACTCATAGACCCAGATCATGTACTCCGACCATAGGAACTGTGCTATGAATACTGTTATAGTGCTCCAGACCAAGAACAGCGCGAGGAGACACGGGCCTACAGTGACTATCATCACTATGGCAAAGATGAAACTGTTCCTGTCCATGAGTGCCAATAGTGTCGCCATAGCCTTTTGAGCCCATCTGCTAACAGTCGTAGAGACTATAGCCACGATGTTCTGAACGGTAGGATGTCTATCCATCCATCCCCGAACGAAAGCTTGGAAGGAAAACCATAGGGGCTTTCCTATAGCATAGAAGCCAGCTCCAAGGCCGTAGACCAAGAGGTAAAGCAGGAACATGACAAAGAAACCCAGAGCCATTATGGTGAACAATACGAGGACCGTCATGGGCATGGAAACGAGGTGAATTGGGAAGCTCCACGTGCTAGTGGAGCGGATGCTGTTCCCCAGGTAGGGGTGGATGAAGTCGAGGAAGGCCCAGTAGATGAATATCACATGCAGAATACAACCTATCCCCAAAAGGGCCGTATCGCAATAGTCTAAAAAGATTTTAAAGCGTAAGAACCGTGCCAACATGAGGGGGTTGTCGTCTTGACTACCATTTGCAGCCTCCAGATCGGTTGCGCCAGCTCTGATCGCAGATTTTGTTGATTGCTCTTGAAATAGGGGGGCGGAGCTATCATTGTCGTCTTCACCATCCCTGCCTGCTGGTCCGGAAGACTGGCCTTGGATAGCCGTAGAGCTGTTATCATCTGTTATGTCTTTCTTCCTAATGTCTGTCTCGCTAGAGGCATACTTCGTTCTTGTTGATTCCATGGCAACATCGCTCGCTCCATCCGTCGTGTCTTTGGTTCTCTTGATGAGTGGTGCTTCATCGTCATCTTCGTAATCTTCATCCGCAGCAGACGCTTCCAATTCGAAATCAGCGGCGGACACAGTTATTTGGAGCTCAATATCAGAAGTAGCTTTTGGTGCCTCTAAACGCAAATGCCTCGTGAGCTCCATTATAACCTCCAACACCACGAATGGAGCAAGATACATCCATGCCCAAGCCATAGTCCATTTGATTTCACCCCTTGAACCCCACGCATATACCAGTGGCCATGTGCTCATCATGAACTCTAGGAGGCGTGGCATCGTTTCGAATATCGTTTCTTGATCATGACTACTCTTGAACTCGTCAAAGCGGTCCCTTCTTATGGCAAACAGGACGTTGCGCGGGGCGCCAGGGAGCAAGGCACAGTATGCCAGCGACCGAACAACGATCGCCACAGCGTCGAGGGCGCATATGAAGGGTGAAGCTCGCAGCCAAGCTCCATTGTACGGAGAGGCACCGAGGACACGACCAGCAGGTTGATACATGGTATTCAGGGCGAGGGCCGGGAGGATCTGGAAGGCCCGGAACCAGCTTAATGAGGAAATTGTCCTCGGCATGGTTGTGGCGGCGGGGGAGGCTGAATTGCTCATGGCGAGGATACTCGTGGATCCTAGGGCAAGGAGAGGAGTGATAGGAACATCGTAGGTGTGATGACTCTATTCTAAAGAGAAGTCTGTCTGGGAAGGGAAGACAGTCGTCGTCAAGAGGGAATCATGGTGAAACGACTCCAACAATGTTTACCACGCCTACTGGTAGGAGCAACCTATGGAAAGTCAAATGCAAAAGCGCGACTAGTACTCCTGCATATGACAGGGGGCCCGTTGTAGATCCATACCCACAATAGCTGTCTATTATTACTGCCCCTCGCAATCGATAAGCCTTGCGAAGCGCCTCCGCCTCACAAGCATTTTTGATGTGCAGCATATTAACCTAGGTAAGGCGTGTATAATATAGCGATAGCTATTGTTTGTTGCGACAGTTGCGCTTCCCTTTTCATGTCTAAGTAGCCTTCTCTCCCCACATTCACGGTATTTCTCAACCCTTCTTCTTTATCCCGTACTCCTGTCTACTGCGTTCACAAAGGTCGATTCACTCCCTACGAGGAGAGCCGAGGTCTCACACATCACTGCAACGATGGTTGCGCGTTTCAGGGTCGTCCTGGATCCGCCATACTCTATGACGGATCAGAAGGCACATCACTATCTCCCAGGAGATCCAGTATCAGGCAAAGTTATACTTGCTGCGAAGGATGGCGAGAAGATCAAGAGCATATCTGTCACATTCAAAGGGTCGTTCTATACGAAAGCTACACAGGGAAACTTGGAGGGCACCTACCGCTTTGATATCTTCAATTTCAGCATAACATTGTTGCAAGGTCCCTTCAAAATGACGGCGTCAACCTACGAATACCCCTTTTTATTTGAAATACCAAGGGGATTTGCTGGTCCGGTGGAATGGGCGGGAACTTCTACACCCAAGCGACCTTTACTCAATCCCACCAGGTTCCATGCGGCCAACCCCGCCAACATGCGACGACGCAACTCAGCTCCGAGACACATATTCAGATTGGAAAATTGTATATTCTATTTCTGCTCGGGGTGAGAAGAGTATGTTTGGTCTGGGCGATGAACTGCCCATTGTTGTTACTGCGTCTCGACCTGCTCTGCATCCAGGCCCAGGGGTCCTCAGGCAAGATGCCCGCGACGGTTTCAAGCAGAGTTATGCATTTACAAACGAGGGTATTCCAAGGGCACTCACTAAAACCGAGTCTTTCAAAGGGACTGCTAATAACTACCAACTAAACCTCTCTCTGCTTGCAGCACCCACGACAGCGATAATTATTGGCCAACCCTTTACGATAGCATTCACGCTTCAAACCGACACTCCCACATCCAATTATAGGCTTCCCGAGTTCTACCTCAGAGATTATACTATCGCTCTCTGCAGCTCTTCGGCAGTCTGGACACCATATAATAAAGGGAAATCATATATCGGAACCACAGCCCTCCACCCATTTGAGATCTTCCCTAGCAAGCGTACTACCAACGCCCCCTTGCGGCTCAATGAGCCAGTGGCCTTGCAAGAAACGCTTCCTACTTCGTTTCAATCGACACCATCTTTCAAAACGCTGCTTTTTGAGAGGAGGTATTATTTCCAGATCCACGCGAATGTTTCCTGTTTTGACAACACGGTCAAGTTGAAGATCTTACTGCCATTCTGGCTGCACTCTCCAAAGGTACAAGGATAATTAAGGCGCGGAATGAACACATATAATATCACAATAATTAATCTGCATTTGAGAATCAATGAAATGAATGCACGTGATATATATTGGTATTTGTCACGTGATATTTGCTTAGGTCCAAGCCAACTTAGACCACTCGGCCAAATTTAGCCTCAGGCATCCATGCATCGGTTTGTTTACATTGTGCATTTTGGTAACAACAGCGACCACGAATACTCATATTGAATGCGACAACGATTCTACAACCCACAATCCACACATACAGAATCGCGCATTGAAACCTCACGATGTCCTACAATCCACGCATGAGCATGGCTCCCCCGCCATCTCAGCAAAAAAGCCGCGTCACGAAAAAAGAAGAAGAGAGCGATGCGTTTATGCGCCTGGTAATCCCACCCCTCCAGCGCAACCCATAGAAGTCCAAAAACTGACGAGATATTTCACAGCCCGACAAGGAAATCGCAGGATGCATCAGCGATATTGGTGTCCCCTTCACCGCTGCCGACCTCCAGAAGCCGAATCCGCTCCAGATCCAGCAGATCTTCCAATGGTTCGCCGAGCTGCTCATGAACGCGACGCACGACACCATCGGGCCTGCCATGCGCGCAGCCGCGGAGGACGTTTGTGGCGAGTACATGGATGTGGTTCCGTCGGATGTGCGCAACCTGATGGGATTCTACATGTCGCTGCGCAAGCTGCTCCTGGAGTGCGGGGTGCACGACTTCTCGTTCCAGGACCTACAGAAACCGACGCACGAGCGCCTGAGCAAGATCTTCAGCTACATCATCAATTTTGTGCGCTTCAGGGAGAGTCAGACAGGCGTCATCGATGAGCATTTCAACAAGGCTGAGACGACGAAGGGGAGAATCGAGACGTTGTATATGGAGAACCAGGAGATGGAAGCGCGGCTGGAGGAGATGAGGAGGAACCGTAAGGCGATGGAGAGTCACGTTTCGGATAAAGTGAAGCGCAACCAGGAGTTGAAGCAGAGGTTGAGGGCGCTTCAGGTCAGCCAGACAGAGGTGATGGCAAGATACGACGGGCTTCAGAAGAAGAAGGACGAGTTGACACATGTCTTGGAAGACAAGACGGCGACAGCAATCAATCTGAGGCAGGAGAGCGGGAAGTTGAGGCCATACGTGTTGCAGAGCCCTGCGGCATTGCAGGCTACGTTGACGGACTTGGGAGCGTCACTGAGCAACGAAAAGGCACATATCGACAGTCTCGACCGCCGCGCAAGAGCGCTCCAGACGAGCACAGATACCTTTGGCGTCGTGTCAACAGATGTCGCGTCTGTGTCCAAGATTCTCGAGGAGACGGCAGCGGAGCTACAAAAGGAGGATGAGGAGAACGTCAAGAACTCGCGGCAGCGTGACGCGCTGTCGGAGCGCGGGAATAACGTGCGTGAGGTCGAGCGCGAAGAGTCGCTTCTCAGGAGGCAGCTGGCGAAGTACAACGAGCGCACAGAGAAACTGCGCGAGGGGAGTCGGGAGAAGGCTCAGGCGGCGAAGGAGAGGATGGAGGAGCTGAGGGCGGTTCATAGGACGCTGACGAAGGAGAGGGGAGATAAGGGACGAGAGATGGAAAGGCGGAGGGTGAGGATCGAGCAGACTGAGAAGAAGGTATGTTCATATTCCGGTTTCTTGGGGTTGATGAGATTTGACGCTAACTGTTGTATAGATGGTGGATCTGAAGGAGAACATCGAGAACGAGATACACACTGCGCACGACGAATTCTTGAAGATGGACTCGCACATCAAGCTGTACATCACGGAAATGGAGCAGTCGTTGTAGGATCTTGGTCTGTTGGGGGGGATGATGGGGGATAGGTATAAACACGGAATTGGGCGGCGTTTCGGGGAGCGTAATGTGCTGGGAATACCTCTGGATACTGCTGTTGCTTAAGATGCAGGTTAAGGGGATTGTGTGATACCTTGTTGAATGATAATGAATAAATGGACTTCTTTTTGCAACAATACTCCTCGCTTGAAATTTAATTAATGGCGTCTGACCGAGGGTAAATTAGTTTTGGAAACTGAATATCAATTTGTCCATGTGAGAATCTAAGAGCGTGTTTTAAACTTTAGCGTTGCCATGATGCTTTTTTGGCAGGGCTGACGTGAGACCCGCATCCCTGCTGCATCTGCTTCCTTTCATGATCAACAACAATCCCCATCTCTCAGCCATTATCCAACTACCACTATCTCACGACCGTTCACATAACTCCCAAGAGTACAATATCCCGCTCCAACGCCCTCAGCTTTCTATCTCTACACCAACCGCCCACAATGTTCTCCCTCCGCCACCTTCCCCCTCTGGTCGTGGCTACTGGGATGGGCCTCGGTGGGACTATGCCATTCTTCAGTCCTTCCCGCGCAATGACGACCTTCGGGCTTCCCCCCTCTCTGGCCGATAACCCAGCCGCTCAGGTCCTCATGACCATCATGGCCGGCCGCAACATCGCGCTCGGGGCCGCAATCTGGCTGCTGTACCTGCAGGGGAAGCTGAGCTCCGTGGACACGGTGCTGGGATGCGTAGGGATTGTGGGTCTGCTTGATGGATGGGTGTGCTGGAGGGAAGGGGTCATTGGGACTGCGTGGTTTAGGGCTGCGAATGGGCTCTTTTTTGGGGGGTGGGGGGTCTTGGGGATGACGGCTGGGAGGGGAAGGTAGAGTGACTGAGAACGGGGAATAGAGCTGGGGTGACCGTGGGGTTTGAGGGCGCGTTTGGAAGCTAGGTTGTTGCTACAGCGTGTAAATAATATTTAGGTTATCAGACACGGTCTTGGACTTCGGTCATTTTGCGCAAAACTGCCCATTATAGACGAATTGTGCGGGTTTTATTATCGATGGCTACTAACCCTTCCTTTTGGTATACCAGTTGCTATCAGACTATGCTCCCACCACAGTAACTGATTTGAAGCTTTTGTGTTTCAAGTTCTAATAGATTCGAATATAATAATAGCGTTTATACGGCATATTCTATTTCATAGGCACTAAACACAAAACTATAATACAGAGGTGCTATATAATGAATAATAGTGTTTCTTCTTCTCCTCCTTCTCCTTCTCCTTCTTTCCCTCTTTCTCCCTCTTTTGAATGCCCATCGGGCGGCTGTATTTTGGTAGCCATGGGGCCTTTGGGCGGAAGGGAAGTTCTATTACAGTTATAAGATTTCGCACATGATTAAATTATGTAGAATTAATACTTACTGTGGTTGTTGTTCATGTTAGGATTATGGGGTATAGGGATTGTGGGGTATGGGGTTATGAAGTTGGAGATGGAAATGTGAGGCTGTGGGAATGCAAGATTGTGGGAAATGTGAGGCTGTGGGAAAGGCGCCGGACACGCAGTATAGTACGCGCAAATGTACCAGACACGCAGTACAGTATATGCGAAGGCACCAGACACGCAGTATGGTATATGCTCTTGTTTCTTCCCATTTTGGTCATGCCTCAAATCGAGAAGACATCGTTGCTGACAACTTTAATCATCAATATATCGAATTCAACTTCAATCAATTGAGATTTGACAACTTCAATCAATTGATATCGTGATATCCCCCATCCCATCGAAACGAATCTGTCAATCTTCATTCGGTATGGAGACTAACAACCGCAAGAAGCGCAGCGTGCTCGGAGAGCTCGCTCAAGCCAAAAACCCGGGACAAGAGAAACCCTGCTGCTCTTCTCACCCCACCTCTCCTCCCCTCTCCTTTCGATCCCTTCTCCCCCCACCCTTCCCTACAAAGCGAGGACGGCTTGTCCAGAAGAAGATGCTTATTGGACTTGGCCTCAATAGATCCACCGGCTCAGAAGACGACGAGGTTGATGACCAGAGTCAGTCCACGCCAGCCGATGCCTCCACCGACCCTCCCCGAGCTACAGTCACTGTCAGCCTTTACCCCTACCATAGTAACTGATTCGAAGTTCTTGCGTTTCAAGCTCTGATAGATTTAAATGTGCTGATAGCGTTTATACAGCATATTCTGTTTTATAGGCATTGAAAGCGAAATTATAATGCAGAGATGCTGTACCATATGCACATGTTCTTCTTCGACCCACAGCATATAGCTACAGAGTAAATGAAAAACATAGTGATACTATGAAAATCAACGATATCCCTGTGTTTTGTTTTACTGTAAATGAAAAATGATACTCATGTACCAGATCCCACTCCACCCTTTTCCGCCTGGAAATCAAACCAGAGACCCCGATCAACTTGGCCTTATCCTCTGCCGTATGCATAACCCCGTGAGCCTTGAGCTGCATGACACATGCGCCACAGAGAAGCACTCCCGGCGCAAGGTGATGCATGAGATGCTTGACGGCGAAGAAAGACTCCTTTCTCCCGCAATCTCCACAAGCTGGGTCGGGGCCGGCCTTCGCTCGAGCCGCCTCCAGCTTTTGCCCGTAAGACATGAGCCGAGAGACCTCTGCATTGGTAGGGAGGCAGCCCTTCGCCGTCTTGAACGTAGTGTATATATAGCATAGTGTAAAGCCAGCACCATGCGGAACCTTCCCTTGACATACCTTGTTCTTGCATGGTGCTCGGTCCATGCGAAACCCCTGAATTGCTGGCCACGCAGCATTCAGTCCAGTCCACTGGACTCGGGGGATATCTGCGTCGGTGCGCAAAGTTCTCATGATCTCATGACACTCGGCATTCATAAATCTAGAATTGCGCTTGGGGTGAGGGCATGACTGGAAGAAAATCATCATGATCGCTTCCAGCAGATGCACGTAACCAGTTGGCACGTCCCTGCTTGGAAATGCAGCAAGGACCCGGAAGTTCCTCGCGACATTTGGCTTGCAGATGTAGTTATAATGCAAGCTCTTCGCATTCTCGTGTGCTGCGAGACACGTTTGAACAGCGTACAACATGTCGAGCCAATGTAACACTCGTAGTCATTAGTCGACTTGTCAAATGGCAGATTCACGCAAACTCCCTTTGAAAGATGATAGTGCTTCCAGTCTCTATCAAGCGATAGGATTGAAGCCGGAGTAAGAGAGTCTTGTCCAAGTAACACTTGGACTTTGCGCGGAATTGCCGCCACGTACGACTCCATCAAGTCGTCTGTTGCAACACGACAGAGCAAGAACCAAAAGCTATAGCTCAGGGGATAGGTTGATCCGTGCCCCTGTCGCGTTGGATCATATTTGATCCCCTAGGCGAACTCCTTCAAGCCAACGATCGCCGTAAGCATACGGCGCCGGAAGCGTGCCTTGCATCTGTCATCCGACATTTGCTGGGCTGGTGCCATGTGAGAAGCTGCGGGTGAATTCGCGCCACCTTCCGCAGCTATCTCGGCACCACCGCTACTGGTGGCGATCTCGTCGCTCGACGACGATGGGCCAGCATCAGCTTCTCCATCGTCGTCGTCACCAGAGCCTTCATCGTCGTCGGGACCGGGAACGAAATCTTCATCCCTGTCGTCCCCAATGGCATCTCCGAAGGCGACCTCGTCTCTGTCGAGGATGGCGAGTATGCCGTCTTCATCCACTTCCTCTGCCACATCCGCAGCTCGGGAAGGTGGACTGACTCTGGTCGTCAACCTCGTCGCCGGCGATTTTTAGATCTTAGGCTCTGGTAGATTTAAATAGATTGATAATGCCTATATGGAATATTTCATTTTATAAGCACTGAAAGTAAAATTACAATGTTGAGGCGCTGTGCAGCAAAGCTCAATTGTCAGTTATCATAATCAGGTCACGTGAGCACAGAGAACCATCATCAAGCACGTGACTTCCTTCCAGAAAATCACGCGGAGAACAAATCTGGCATTTCTCCGTTGTTTCAGAACAGGTTTGCGGGAAAGCGATGGGATCGGCCGCCACACCAACCAGAATCGTCACCCATACCGGGACATCAGGTGCAATGTCTCAGTCTTCCCCCATACAAGTTTAATATGCACATGACCCTCATCTTCCCATGAGTGGCTAGGCCGCAATAAAGAGCCGGAGCCAAGTTCACACTGACGATCTCTCTCTCCATTGCCGCTTGGGCTTGTGGAGTTGGTGGCGGGCGGGATGGGGCGGGCTGTAGAGTACGCGCATGCTCTACTGACGACTCTATGTCTGGTGACGACGGGGCGGTGCAGTTACTCACACTATCGTTGCTGGACCGGAGACTCGGTGGGGAATCCTGGACGTGCCTTGTGGCGATGAGCTGGGGGCTGGGAGGGAGGGCGAATTCCCATCACCGCTCCTTTCTCAGACGGCGATATAACGCCGATCATAAGAGAGGGGAGCTGATTTGGTCTCAGTATCCCGGCTGCTGGAGAGGTGCCGAATGGAGGAGAGAGACGCGAACCGTTTCTAGTGCTCTAGAGGACCCATTAATCCCCACGGGAGACTATGCACAGTAGCAGTGCAACCCCAGCGAATGATGGGGCGTCAAGCAGCAGGTTTGCGCAACGATGAGCACATGTCTTGGCGATTTCTGGATGGCTTTGTGGACGATCTACCTATTGGGTGTGCGGTAGTGGGAAAGAGTTAGTGACACCGCAAAGCAGACCGACAATCGACAAACGGCTCGCTCGGAGTGGTCCAACGGAACAGGGTCCGAATGAGGGACTCCCGTTGGAGAAGTTGCCCATTGGGAAATCCATCCGCAGGTATGGATCAGGTGCTTCGAGGGCAGATGGGGCATTGAGAGGGGGCAGTTCCAGGTTGGTAGTGAGAATTCCAATCGTGTGACTCGCGTTGTAGTGGGTGTTTCGTCAGGAGGATGGGATGGGGTACAACGGCGGTCAAAGAACTCGCGGCTGTTGCCTGTCAGTTTCGTCTGATGGGGAGTTGTTCCAGGTACTCGAATAATATTCCTTGAAAGCTGCGGATTCTGTCTTGAGTGCCACAGACATCATTGAGACAGCCCCGATCGTGCTGCCTTGTAATTGTGCGGTGTGTGCCTTGTTATCATGTCAGCCACACCATCGGTGGTACGGATGCTGACGAAGTCAAACAACAGTACAGTACAGTCTTGTTCAGCATGTACTCCAATATACAGTGCTCCAATATGCTGTCGACACAAATAGAAGCCGACGCGGACACGGACGCTTGGACAGCAGGTGGCTCTCGACCCAAGAAGCAAGCACTTGTCACTTCGTATCGTGATAATGGATAATCTCAGGAGAGGTTGAGTTTCAATGCACGCACTGAGCCAACGCAGGGCCAACACACTTAAGCTCCTGCAAAGCCTGTCAAAACCGCCTGTGTTTGCTGTACTCTGATGGGACTTGCAGCGAGTGAGCATGAACGAGATATGCAAGCTAATCCAGACAGGCACAAAAAGGATACAAACAGAGTCGGCAGATAATGCGCCACGGCAATAGTATTCCGTTTGTATCAGACATCTCACACATCTCACTCTTTAGCACCGTCGACGTACAGTAGAGTACACCGTAGAGTGCATGTACCTTGGAGGAAAGAAGAGTAGTGGCGGACGTGTGATGCAGCCGTACCTTACTCAAGAGTAACCCCTCCATGTCAAAGTCGTAAGAAGGAAAAGATGAGCGGACAGAGCGCAGACATAGCACATAGAGCATACAGAACACACAGGAACACACAGAACACAGAGAACACAGAGAGGTACCACGTTCCAGTGCATTGATGGGATGACCAGCGCATGGAGGAGCCGTTTATTGCGATATAGCCGCTGACTGTTATTTCTCCACAAAGACTGCAGTAGAGAACCACAGTATAGGACCACAGGACCATAAGGCCACAGTAGAGGAGGACCATACCGCAGGGCCGTAGAGGACCATACCAGAGGCCCATAGAGGACCACTGAGGACCACAATAGAGTACCGGACTCCGTAGTCTCGCTCCATAGCCTCGCTCCACAGGCCGGCCTCGTTCCTGAACACGCACTCACACTTCGTATCGATTTCAAGCGGTCGTAGATGTACCGTTTCTCGTTCTGTATGTACTCATTAGCAGGCTTCTTTCAATACCCAGAACCCCCAGAACCAGAACGGCTGAGAAGGGAAATACAAGACCAGAAGAGGTAATCTCTCCAGTGACACCTATTGACACCTACCGACACCCTTCTGCTTGGTAGAGCGATGCGATAGAGTAGATTACTTTAATATGCTTGGCCGCAATCATGGTTATGGATAGTTATGGATGGTTATGGTTGAATCTGGGAATATCGTCGGCCTGTAGTGGTTGTACTCGTATACCCAGTCAAAGCCCAGTCAAAGTACTCTCACATCCAGTTGAAGTACTCCCACACACAGTCAAAGTACTCCCACACCCAATATTAGTAACTCCAGTACTAAATCTACTAAAAGTACTAAAAGTACTAACTTTCACTGGTGCGGGTTAAAGTGGCCGCTCTATAATTGGAGGTCCGAAGGTACTCCGGTACCTGAAAAGTACTTTCGCCTGGCCTGGGGGACCTTTTCCCGTCACACCCTTCAACTCCCTTGCCTCGCTGTACTCGCAAACCTCTCTCGAAACACAAATTTCCTTCCTTCATACTCAACTCCTCGTTCATTCTAAATCGCATCCGACAAACATATCACCGTCACTCACTTGAAATCTATATCGAATTATATCGAATTCCGCGCATGCGACTCAGATTGCGACTGTATGTACGTGGACTAATACCCTGAACGGCCCGTCCCTGTTGCGCAAACGCACCGAATTCCCCACTCATCGAGAGAAGAGAGCGACCTAATCGCAAACACAATAATTATTCGAACGACCTGGACCCAGGAGGACAACTAAAATACAGCATCCGAGATTATGTCTGGCTCATCTCCAGTCGCGACGACATAGCACGAGCCGAACCCGCGAAACGAGGCAAGGCGCCAGATCCAGACGGTCGCATCGCGCACACGACAATCGAGACGCATGAGAAGATGACCATCTGGCCGTTTGGGAGGAAGAATAGTCGCAAGAAAAGTAGTCTGGGGTTGAAGACGTCTGCGACAGAACCGACGACGATGAAGAGGGAAGGGTCGCGAGAGGGCGGGCGCCTGAATGGGAGTGAGGTTGGCGCCGCGGGAGAGCTTTCGCGAAAGAGAACTGGGCGCGAGAGGCGACGGAGGTCGAGGGAAAGCAAGAAGTTGCAACGCGATCCGCCGAAGAGGAATTACAGCTACTCTCCGGGTCGGTCGGAGAACCTTGGGATCCGAAGAGATGGTGGTCGCGAACACCCACCGATGCCCGACGATGCCGCCGCGATCGTGGCAAGATCAGCTTTCGCTGCCAACGGGAGAGCGCAAACCGAAGATATTGGAAGGGTTCCAACGCTCCATAAACGAACTGCGCAGGACCTGAACAGGCGAAAGTCGAGCAAGAAGCGGAAGGAAGACCACGATAGGGCGGCGGAAATCAAAGCCATGAGCAAGTTCATGCCGACTCCAGTGCGCGCAGCGACTACACCGGACTGGAGTGGAAGCCCGATAAGGAAAGACACGAAGAAGTTACATGGTATCAACAGATTATTCACGAGCACGACATCAGACGTCTCATTGCCAATACAAGACTCGCTTCGTTCGTCAATGTCGTCGGATTCTGAGCGATTCACCTCTTATGAGCTCAAAGGTATGGATTTATTTACCCCGCGACCTACGATAAGGTACAGCGAAAACCCAAAGTTCAAGCAGTACGAAAGCGGGGTCGGCATCGAGCGATCCAACTCCTCGAAGAGGAAGAGGGCGTTAGAAAAGGTACCCGTACCCGAAGAAAAGCCGGCTTATCGGAAGCGTATCGATGACTTGGCCGATGATCTCGATGCAGGCGCTCTAAGAGAACTGATGGAGAGGGATAATAGGCGGAGGGAGCAGAAGAGGACTTCTGAACGAGACGCAATGGCGCAAAGGGTAGCCAGGCGAAAGGAGAGGCAAAATGCCGAGGAAAGCCAGGCTATCATTCATGGCAACCAGCCGGCGAAAAACATGGACCGGGGAGTAATGGGACGAGAGCTAATGGGGCTAGGAATTGAAGGTCAAGGACCGGTGGAAGCTGCGGGACAACAATCAACAGAACCTGCGAGGACTACCGACGGCGCTGCGGATGTCAGGAACGAGGCTCTAGAGAGCACGCAGAACGTTCCTGCTGGGATCCTAGTAAACGGAAGCCTGCCCAGCCCGGACCTGGAATCTCCAGCGAGCGAACAATCGGAGCCGGTCTTAGCAACTGCTCAGATTGCTCGGTTATCTCGGGCGACCATGTCTCCTCCGCCATCACTACAAGCTGGCCACCACCGCAATGCACCGAGTGTATCGCAGATCAACGACCTGCCAGCACCGCCGAAAGCGACGGAACTGCCTACGCCGGTTCCACATGTGGAACGCATCCCCTCGGAGCTCTCAAAACAGGACACATCAAGGACGAGTTTCGACACTGGAAGCAACAGCAAGCAGCATTCGTCGTGGAAGTCGTGGTTCAAGCGGAACCCGAAGGAGAAGCGGTCGTCAATTCAATCATCTTTCTCGAACACAACCCGCGAATCCACAGTGGCACCCCCGCCAGCTACGGTTATCTACGCAATTCCGATAGTACACCCCCCTGGACCAAAGAGGACAATGTCGCGTTTCAGGGAAGACTTACCAGAACTGCCAATGTCGCCGCCATATTCCAGAGTCCAGTCCCCAGAACTCGATATTATGCGAGTACAGCCTATTGAAAGGTCGCTTCCGATGAACATTACCAGTGGTCGAAAGTCGACCGAACCTTCATCACCGATGCAGCTCGATACATGGAGTGGCCACCGCTCTCATTTGCGCTACGAGACCCCTACCCGTGGACACCTCGCAGATGTGCCGTCCCCGGAACCGAGTAACGCCTTGTCGCAGTCTTTAGCATCTATTGATTCGGAAGGCTCATGGCTGTCTGGACGCGCAAGAGCGAACTCGAAGAGAAGCTCGCGCCAGATCCCGCTCACGCAGTCAAGAGACAGCCACAGCTCTCTCATGAAGCGATATAGAGACCTCTCCGATTCCGCAGAGGAGCTCGGCATCGCTGAAGACGAATACTACAACCGCTTGACACCGGGGCCAGATGACATGTACAGCAAGTCGAATATGGCTAACCGCGTCAGCGGCAACCCCATGCCGTCGAGCGACGAAGAGGATGGCGAGAGCCTGGGAAGCCCTGTTTCGAAAAGCAGCAAATGGGGTGAAGTGGCCCGCACACCGAAAATCGTTCACCGCGAACCACGCGCCGCATCAAGGCAAGGCAGGTTGAACGATTTCCAGGACTACGATTCTGGCGACGACGAGAAACTCGATAGCCCGCTTTCGCCTCCCAAGGATGGCGAGGACTCGGAAACTGCAGAGTCCCCAGTGACGCCGGTTGGGGGTGGCGGTATGCAGCGAGCAACGAGCGTCGACTACAAGAAGGCACATATGAGAGCCGTCAGCGCCGGGAGCGCGAGGCTACTGGTCCTTAAGCCGAGAGCTTCGGGGGAATCGAAGAGGACGAGCATCGGCTGAGTTGAGACACGGGGGATCGTTCGATTTGGAGACGACTGATGATGGATGAGGATTGGAATGGATGAGCCTCGATGACGATGACGACTAGCACCACACTCTTTTTGCGATTTCCTATGTCGATGCCGATAGGCGCCCACACTCGTTTGAATATTTCACAAATATTGTTTCTGGGTCTACGGACCCCTGATTTACCGCTACGTCTACGTCACCGAGTTTCTCACTTTCAACACCACATCCAGAGTCGTCCGATTTCCATCTCGCGATCAAACTGATATCAACCTGCCGACCGACACCCATACGGGCTTCACCACGCAATTTCTTTTATCGTCTAACTGTCCGATATATATCCGCTTATAGATTTCACCTGCTATTACAGTTTCTTACCATCACACAACAGCGGCAGCCAGATACACCAACCACTGGATTCTGGACTACTTGCTTCTTTGCTATCATGTCATTGTATGCTCTCCTTAAGTCTGGCGGGCCCTGGGCAGGAAACCATGTATTGTTGGAGTGCGATTGGGATTACGGTTGGGATTACGGTTGGGATTAGGTTGGGAAAGGGAGGATGGACCCGAATGTACTTTGCACAATGTGCTTGTTTAGCTCAGGGATTGGTTTAAAGGAGGCGGTGTTTCGCCATGGGACGGGAAGAGGGGGAACCAAGGGGGAGGGTTAATAGAAAGGCAGTGCTGCCCCAGCGCCGTGGCTGCGCTGGGGGCCATTGGGAGAGAGGAGGAAGGGAGGAATGTGCCAATGTGGCAGGGATCCAGGAGGATTTTCCCGTGTAGCTGGAGTCGTACAATACCACTTTGTTTTGAATCTCACACCTGCTGTGCTGCTCTTCCATGCTATTCTATATTATGTTCTATTCTTAAACCTGTCCGTCGTACCTGTCGTATCCGCTTAAACTCTTGCTTCGCCACCCCTTGTTGTGGTGCACGCCCAGCATAACGAGGCAGCTATTGGAACGTGGCTGTGAAAGGGCTGAAAGAAGGAAGGAAAGGCTCCCATATGAAATAGTCACATGACCAACATTGTCTCGGGTAATCGCACGTCATGGTGCCGCCAATTAGCGTCAATTGAGGTCTGGCCCTTCAACCTTCCGTAAGCAAGAAAGCTCACTCATCAGAAAGTACCAAAGTACCCGAAATCGTTCCCCCTCCATCCATCACCTACCCCTCCTTCCAAATACCTCAACCACCTTAAACCTACCACCTACAAAACACAAACGCCTCCATATCAAACGCCGAATCTTGATTATTCGAACATTTCTCACGAAAAGATCTTATTTGTAAGCCAAACCTCTCCCTCTCCCACTCCAGACTCGGCGAAAAGATGGAATCCTCTCGCACACCCTCGCTTGCCGCCGAGCCGATCTCCGCCGCCGCCGTGTTCTTGATCACTAAGCAGCGAACGGGCGCGGTGCGGCGACGCCTGCAAAATCCCCCAAGTCCGGCGTAAAGCGTCATCAAAAGCACATAATCCATCAACCACCACCACGTCCTATATAACCCCTCCTCCTTCTCACCTCCCACATACTTTTTAAAATCATCTTTCATGTTCTCCCGCGCCATCCCGAGGAATCTGCTAAAGACGCCGCGTATACAGACTCTCCGACCCTTTTCATCAACAGCTAGAATCATGGGTGTCCACAACGTTCAGAAGTAAGCTCTACCTGCCTGCTCCCCCCCCCATACACCCACTTGCATCAGGGACACGCGCTGACCATTGCCTCCCCCACAACAGCAAGGCCGAGTTCCAGGCCGCCATCAAGGAGCACGACATTGTCGTCCTCGACGCTTTCGCCGTCTGGTGCGGTCCCTGCAAGGCCATCGCGCCTACGCTCGTCAAGTACGTCCCTCCCCCCCCCTTCCCTCCCTTCCCCTTCTTTCACTACACCAGAAGCTGACCAAGAACCCCCCAGATACTCCGAGCAATTCACCAACGCCCACTTCATCAAGGTCGACGTCGATGACGTCCCTGACGTCGCCCAGGAGCTCGGCGTCCGCGCCATGCCTACCTTCATCCTCTTCCAGAAGGGCGAGAAGGTTGGGGAGGTGGTTGGCATGAACCCGCCTGCGCTGTTGGCGGCTATTGAGAAGCTTGCGGGGCCGACGGCACCGGCTGCTGCTTAGAGGAGGGGGGGATGTGTATGTTTTTGGGACAGGGGGGTGAGGATGGATGGGATACATTATTGCTGGTATAGCTTGCGCTCTTAAGGTGCTGCGGCTGCTGGTGGGGGGAGGGGAAGGAATACAATCGTTCTGATGAAATTGTGTGTGGTGATGCGTGTGAGAATATCTTCCTACGTGATGTTTGAGCGCCTGATCCTTCTGCCGAGGTCCAGGCCACTGGAGAGCTATGGCACAGAAGCAATGCTGCAAGACGCAGCTTTACGCCGCATAAAGTCCCCCTCCATGCAATTCGTTTATCGTAAAGCCAATAGAGGAAACCATTAGTAAATCAAAGTCACGCGTCTACGCGTTCAGAGTATAGGACATACGTCACAATCAACTAACAATTCAAAAATACACGGTTATCAAAGATCTCCATTCCTTCATCGCTGATGTTCGCTATATACTCCCCAAGTATCATGTATCACCCCCTCTATTCACCACTCAACTCTCCAGCCAACTGACTGCTCGCTCATATACGTCGCTCATCCCCCAAACCCCCCTCTATACCATTCACCCCAACGCCAAACCCCACGTGATGTCCCGAGCTCTTCAAAGCCATCACTTACTATGCTTGCTTCACCAAACCCCCCCAAAGTTATCCCAAAAAATATTAAAAAACAAATCTCCCCGCTCTTTGAAGTTAATCTCGGCCAGGGCGTAATGCAAATCCGTGCCCCGCCTGTCTTTCGCTCATATCAATTCCAGATGCTTGCACCACCAATGCACCTTTCGCTCAATTCATGCTTTCCCCAAGTTTCACCCCGTAATAAAAAAAAAACGCCCCAGATTGTACTGTAAAAAACCCATGTTCCCCAGCCGCCGGGGTAATTTCGCTATGCTCTGCCTGCCTGCTGACTCCATCTTGCAAACTCCAAATCCAAAACCGAAGAAAGAAAGAATATTATAAATGTCCCTGCGACCGACAGCGCGTGGGATGGTGTCCTCAGATATATAGCGTGCGTATCCCCATACCCAGCTCTGTAGGCGGTGATGGTGTATGCACTGGTGCTGATGTGGGCGTCTCGCTCTTAACATCTACTCGCTTCGCTGCGCCTGCTGCTGCTGCGCGTTTGCTCTCTTTCCGTGCCGCTTTTTGTGCTGCTTTCTTGAGATCACCGCGTTCACGAGCTGTGATGCGTTTTGGGACCACGGCGGGTGGTTTGACGACGAGCTTTATGTTATTCTTTGGTGGGAGTGCCGGGCCCATTGAAGACGAGCGGCTGGGTGACGCCGATGACGCAGCTGATGAACATGATGGCGAGTATGTCCCTGACGCGGAGTCGGATGTGCCCTCTTCGCCAGTCTTGTGCTTCAGTCGGGACTTCGGGATGAGTTTCCTCCGCGGGGGGCCGGTGGGTGAGGATTCCCTCGGGACGCCATGGTCAGAGGAGCTCTGGGTATCTGCCTCGGACACGAGACCAGCAGCCTCGATGGCGAGAGCGAGGCGTTCTTCAGCCTTTGCCTTGCGGACGGCCTTCGTGGCACGGCTCATACGGCGGTCTTGCTTCTTATTCGGTGCGGAGAGATCTTCATCGTCAGAATCGGGGTCACGTTCTGTGCTGGCGCTGCCGTCTTGCGAGGAGATGCTAGCGCCGTCTTCAGCGTCGAGGAGCGAGCAAACGGCTGCGTCGATGTTGCCTTTGTGTGATTCGAGGATGCGTTTTATTGTTTCTTCGTCGGTGAGGTAGGGGAGGGATTGCTGGACGACATTGATCATCCAGGGGAAGACCTGGGGCATTTGGGCGGCGGCGGCTTGGTTGGCGGCTTCTTCTTCGGGGGTGAGAGGTTTTTCGTGGACGTTAGGGAGGCCGGTGTAGGGGCCGTCGGTGTTGCGTATCGAGGAGTAGTGTTGCCATGTCTGTGAGAGTTGTTAGTTAAAGGCTGCCTGGGGGGGGGGGCCGGCTTCCTCGGGTGGTACTTACGTGATACGCAATATGGGCGACCGGATGGACTGTCCCATCCTCTGGGGCGGTGATCATGTAGGCGAAATCACGCTGGTATATCTTGACGTCGACCTTGTAGACTGAGGTAAAGGCCGATATCTCCATGTTGTCTCCATAGGTTCCACCCCGAGCCATGGACCCCAGGTGTGTCTCAAACACACGGTCGATTTCCTCCTGTGTTGGCGGAGTGAAAGTCGTAGGCGTGGAATATACGTTTGCATTCTTCCTCTTGGGGTTTCGGCGTTGGCCTCCACCAGGGAGCACCTCAATGAATTGTTTGAAGTAGACGGCGTGCTCCCGCATGTATTCTATCACGCGAGCTCTTATCTTGTTGTGTTCGCTCTGGTCGCCATAGAGCTGGTCGGAAAGGGCGTTGAAGAGGCAGTTACCTGGAGAAAGTTAGCAATTAGGGAATGATAAATAAATCATACAGCTTTAAAACTCACCATCTCCTTTGATATCGGCGGCGTAGAGGTTGTGGGCAGCCAACAACGGGAACTCGCCCGCGTGGCTGTTGGCCATTTTGGTGAACAAGACAGTGTATACGATCAGTAAGAAGTAGCGGTACGGTCGGCGGGTGTTGCGTTGGAAGACTGCATCAAGGGGGAGGTTTTGAAGAAGATGTCAATATATAAAGTAGCTGATATATTTTCAAATGGGCCAGTCTGAATGACAATGAGGCTAAAAAGGTCGTACGTAGGGGTGGAGGTTCTAAGAGCGATTTCCTAAGCTCTAAAGTTCGTGAACTCACGAGTTTGGGGGTTTCTGTTCCGTGACAAGGAGTAGAACCGCGTCACATTTTAGTACGCAAGTACCATTTTAGCACCAATAATCCAAAAGTACCCCGTACTGACCACCTTTGGCCGGAAAAACCACCAGGGTTGGCTTAGTAAGCGGCGGTATGTGTTATTTCATCACGGGCGGAGAGTCTTCATTTAACTTGATCTATTGATTTTGTTGTGATGGAGAAGATGTTCAGAGATTGTATAACACCTTAGGCGACTACATGAGGGGTTGTGAGAATTAACTATCCAGGGAAACGAAGTCCATGTCAGGAGACTGAACCCAGTAGTGAGAGCCCATTATTCAAGATGTCACCGGGACAAACTTCACGTGTGCAAAGGCTAAAGAAGTCTAACTTTTTAACACATTTTTCCCGTCACTTAAGTGTCCCAAGTTTCTCCAAGCGCCACTCACAATGGCTCTAAAGGCCCAGCGGACAAAATTAGCTCCTACATCCGTTTTGTTTTTTGCATTCTAGTTTCTGTTTAGTGTCTTCTTTTTGAACTTTCAACTTTGAACATTCTTCAATCCTTGATTTGCCGCCAAATGAGAAAACAGAGCCGACGCCCTTTGTCAAATTTCCGAGACATCCAGCCCCTTTTTGCTCCGACAGGCTACTGACTGATACATCGCCGGCCCAAGTCAAAGCACTCGCGGATGAGACGGGTCTCGGAAGTTTGACGGTAAACAAGAAGCTCCACTACCACGGAAAGAAACCCGCATACCGCCTTCAAAAAAATTCTTATCGGCATTCTTATCTGTACTCACGTGCACCTCCTTTGTTCTGTCGTGGTCGGTTGTGGCCATCTGCATACGTCCTTTTGATGGGTATGGACAAAGCAAGTGGAATTAGTAATATTTTCCGTCCTGTTTCTGAGAAATTAATAGCTTGGAGCTTGCTAGACGTGCTGCGTTGGCCGTAGGAGCTGTTTTGTCCGAGGCTGAGAGGAACGGGATCCTATTTTCTACGTCATCGGAATGCCAAAATTAGCCAGGTCACGTGCTTCATCCTCTCTCCTTTTTTCGGAGTATGCGGGGCTGTTTCCCCATAATTTAGTAGTGCTCCAAGGTGGGGTAACTCTACTTCCACTCCGCCGAACAATAGTGAGGAAGATGAGGTACCGCATACTTCCTCTTGGGCAGTTGCAGTTTACAACAGGCACCCAACTTGAAGCACCTTCCTCATTTACCCCGCCACGTGGCTGTCATTAAGAAGGCTGAGTATAACTATCTATCTACGATTTACTGTGAATGTGGATTTGGATCATAGGATTACACTGCTGCCTCCTCTGAGCTATGGCGAACATCGTAGTTGTCGGGTGCGTATTATGAGAAACCCGACCCGAGGAAGGAGTTATCCTAACATTCCACAGTGCTGGCGTCTCTGGACTCACCACTGCGCTCCTTCTCTCCAAGAACCCCGCATATAATGTCACAATAGTAGCCAAACACATGCCCGGTGACTATGACATTGAATATACCTCGCCATGGGCTGGAGCCAACTTTTCCCCGTATGCTGATCCAAGCACTTCCATCATCTGATAACCACTGACCCGCATTCAGACACACAAACGATGAAAGGGGTCCCTGGGAGAGAAACACCTTCCCCGAGCTCTACCGCCTAGCCAACGACGTACCAGAATCAGGCGTCCACCTCCAAGGCAACCTCCCCCGTCCCTCCATTCTCTTCCACCAACTAACCCCCTCCAGACTCCCTGGTCCTCAACCGCACCAAAGACCTCGAGTCTGGTGCAGCTATGAGCTTATCCGCCGACCAAAACCCCTGGTACAAAGACGTAGTCCCCGACTACCGCGTCGTCCCTCTCTCCGAGCTTCCCCCGGGCTACGACTCTGGCCTCCGCCATTCCTCGGTCTGTATCAACACTGCCATCTATCTCCCCTATCTAGTTAGCCAGTGCCTCGCCAACGGCGCCCGCCTATCCCGCGCAGAGCTTTCCCATATCGCCGACGCGGCATCGCTTCACCACTCCGGCAATCCCGCGGACCTCGTGGTGAACTGCACTGGTCTCCTGGCATCGAAGCTGGGTGGTGTGATGGACACCAAGGTCGTCCCAGTGCGTGGCCAGACAGTCGTGGTCAGGAACGAAGCTACCCCCATGATCGCAACATCAGGCACCGATGATGGCCCCGACGAGCTATGCTACATAATGCAGCGTGCAGCCGGTGGGGGCACCGTTCTCGGCGGGACGTATATAGTAGGTAGCTGGGAAGCAGCACCGGATATGGAGACAGCGGCGAGGATTATGAAGAGGGCTGTTGAGGTGTGTCCGGAGCTTGCGGGAGGGAAGGGCGTCGAGGGGTTGAGTGTTGTTAGGCATGGGGTTGGGTTGAGACCGGTGAGGGAGGGGGGGGTGAGGGTTGAGAAGGAGAAGGTTGGGTGGGTGTGGGTGGTACATAATTATGGGCATGGGGGGTGGGGGTATCAGGGCTCGTATGGGTGTTCGCAGAGGGTTGTGGAGCTTGTTGGGGAGGCTCTGGCTATGTGAGGGGTTGTGTGAAAACTTTGGTTGAGTTTGGGATGGTATGTTAGACTCATTTTTTCTAACATATGGAGGCATTAGATACAATAAACTATTGCACGCAAACGAAGCCGCAACAACCATTATAATAAGTTCACCAGAAAGGTATTTTATCTGCCTTTGACTTGAGTGTACATATGAAATGCTTCCGAATACTTCTAACAATCTAAATACAGCATCGTGGTATCTTTACATGGGACAAAATAACATGACTAAACCTCAAACATGGTCGACGAGATACAAAGAAACAATCCCTCCCAAACCCGTAACAACACCGAGTAACCAGAACGGCAGTCCGAATTAACCTATTTGGAGCCCAAATCGAAACATCGGCCCTGAGACTGCAGGACCTAAAGTTCGCGCGAGGCAACCAAGTGAAGCAGCGGCTCCATTGACTGTCGCCAAGTAGATGGGCGAGGGCACCGTGTGTTTAATCCTGTACAAAGGTAGGTAAGTAATGTTCATTGCTGAATATGAAAGGGAAACATACATCATTGATGAACAAGTGGTCGCCAGGCTACTTGCCACTGCATACACCCATAGGATGATCAGCATTGTCGGCAGACCAGTCCAGGTACTCCAGGTAGCAGTGAATGGCAAGAGGCAGCAAAGAAACATTAGCACGACAATTACCACTCTATAAGTGTGAAGCGGGCCGTGCCTGTCAATTATTTTTGGTACAAGTCGTCTCTGGCCGATAACAGCAGTTACAGCTTGAGAAAGGAGGACGTTGCTAGTATTCATAGTGTCAAGTCTGAATCCGCCCTTAATTCCTAGTATTCCTCTTATCACTTGGGAGCCTCTGGTGGGGTTCTGTGGTTGATCAGGCTCGGATGGCGTTGCTAGAAACACCGGCACTATGGCAAGAATTGAAACTTTGAGGAATCCTTGGATAGCCATGGAGAGTATCTGAAGCTTTACTTGTCTGGTAAACGCCGACGGTGGTTTGACTCCTCGCTCTTCGAGAGCTTCAGTCGGGGATGCCGGGGTCACTGGTGCCTCCACATCTGTTTCGTCAGCCCTAAGAGAAGTATATCTGCCTTCGTCAGTATTCCAGCCTTTACCCCTGAAAATATTTCTAATGCGGCTAGCCAATGTCCACCTGATGTCAACTTGGTCTCGAAATTCAGGGTGGACCTCTTCCAGGCAAAACAGTCCGAGGGTACAGCTGCTCAGCAGAAACACCACGACAACAAGGTTTGGCAACAGGTACGGAAATTTATCCCATATTGTTCCCTCGTGGAAGAGAGAAGGATAATTTTTGACTGGCTCGGCCAAGTAACCTCCAATTACTGGTCCGATAATAGTCCTGGAGATTTTTAGCTTATGCATTAAGTGAGAATATTCAAACGTACCCAAGGCCTCGGAGAAATGGAACAACAGAGAACCCTTTGGCTATGGCGCAGAATAACAATATTAGATTCATGATACGAAATAGCAGACTTGCGGTTGGCCATACCTTCGTCTTCTTTGCCCATCGCTAGCTCTCCTACAAAGGTCTGTACGACGCCCAAATTCGGATTCAGCAAACCTGCGCAAGCCCTTGCAGCTATAACCATCGGTATTGAAGTTGAAAATCCGAACAGGAGTGCCGAAAATACAGCTCCCATTGAGCCGATTAGGATTGTTGGCTTTCTGCCAATACGATCGCTGACCTGTGCCCACAGAGGAGCTCCAACAAACTCTCCAAAGGTGAAAACGGATACCATAAGTCCAGCATAAATGCCAATATTGTCTTCGCTTGACTCTGGCCCGGACAGTGATTTTACCATGGAATAGATATATGGGAAAATGGTTGCCCAAGCTACTCCTTCCGACATTGGAAAGCAACCTAGAGTACTCAGTCAAATGCACAAATAATAAAAATGCAGCTTTTGTCTACCTAAAATGATCAACTGCCTTTCTATGACTGAATATGGCTTTATCTCTCTCGGTTCCTCCGTAGCCTCCGAATGGCTGTCTGCGTGTTGAGCCATTGTTAGAACGTTGGCATCCACCGATAAACCCGATATATGTTATATATGTGATAAGAAGTTGTGTCTAGTTCAGAGTAGTAGTGTAGTAAATATGTTTGTTCTGATTACATATTGAATATTTAATCTCTTGGACTCGGAAGGCGTTGCGACTATTTGTATGCATTGATTCCATGCCCGACCGTTATGTTGGATCGACCAAAGCGAGTGTTGGATCCAACGATGTAACCGCGCGCCATCACGTTGGCCGGTGACACTGTTGGGCTGCGCCTTTGTTTTATAGTCACGTGAATAGTCGCACGTAAAAGAACGCCCTTTCTATGTAAAATTTGGCTTTTATTTATTCACCCTTTTGACAGTCGCGAGTTCCAAATCTTAGAGTTTAAGCGGATCAAGATCTGGGTTGTTGTCCCTGGTACCTGCCAAGCGTGAATTGGCAAGCGAAGATTCACTTGCATTAATTAGAGTTGCGAGTTCCACATAAAAAGTAAATCGTTTGACATATCCTCACCCTCCGCTTTATGGATTGCACCGGGACCCAGATTTCTCCGTAACAATTAGACCCGAGAGACTATTGAGCAATTCATAAAAAATGGCAAAGTAAATCTCTCCGCACCACTCAAAGTTTTCACTAATATGAGGCGACAGCTTCCCGCCAATCCGGGCGTGCATTTTCGATATGGACGGCCTCCTTATAAATACAGTAAGTTTTAGAAATACATTTCAAATATCTGCTAAATTCTCAAAGGAGGACATGTACACGCTGTGCGCGAATAACGTGCTTGAAAAACATGGAAGGCCACACTTGCCATGGTCTGTCAAAGCTAAACTCATGGGCGTCCCTGGTTCGTCAACGGGCGACGAGTTTCACCGTTGGGCACAGCTGCCAATTTCTCGCGAGCAATTTAAACGCGAGCAAAAAGAGCAGCAGCGTTTGCATTTTCCCTACTGCAAGCCTTTGCCAGGAGTTGAAACGTTATTGGCAAATCTCAATTCTGCCTATAACGTAGATGGGAATAAGATTCACATTGCGTTGGCATCAAGTAGCGAAAAGAACAACTATGAGCTAAAGACCTCGCGGCCTGAAACAAAAGAGATATTCGGCGTCTTTGACGAGAATCGGCGTATCCTTGGAGATGACCCAAGACTCCAGAAAGGGAGGGGGAAGCCAGCCCCGGATATCTTTTTACTTGCGCTACAGGTTATCAATGAAAGTCTCGGCGATGGCGAGAAAGCTATCAATCCGTCAGAATGTCTGGTCTTTGAAGACAGCGTACCCGGCGTTGAAGCAGGAAGAAGGGCGGGCATGAGAGTCGTTTGGGTCCCACATCAAGGTCTTGCGGCGGAGTATGAAAAACGAGACAAGGAAGTACTGGCTGGCAGAACTGGGTTGGTTCCGATAGGAGATGAATGGCAGCTTGGGAATGTTGACGATGGCTGGGCCGTGAAACTAGTAACCCTGGAAAATTTCCCTTACGAGAAATACCAAATCCAGGCGAATTCCTAAAATGTAAGAGAGGATTCGTACGACAGAGAAACTCCATTAGTATACCATAAAGTATCTAAACGGCTAGCTTCTAGCAAAAATATACAAGGATGGCTGCCAAACCTTTGGGGGAACTTAGATCCTTGACAGGTATTTGATCACACCGCATCTACTTCCACTCGGACAGCTTCAGGCTTCATCGTCTCCTCTCCCCCGATTTCTTCTTCCTCCCCCTCTCTCCCCCCCACTGTATCATCCTTTTCTCTCATCCCCTCCTCGTATTCACCATCTCTGCCTACTGTACTAATTGAGTTTTTCAAGTGGCTCACCTTGTTTTGAAAGACACTCATCTCTCGCTGGAGATCATCCGGACAGAACATGTTACAGAGCGTGGTCATGTCATCGTAGATTCTTAAATGGAGAAAAAATTAGCGACTTTCCTTCTTTATATAATCGAAGTCGAAGTAAATTACTTACACTTGCTTTTGGGTAGAGCCAGGAATATAGATGGTATTGCCGATGTTAAATGTCAGCGAATAGAGAATATTCCGCGCATCCCAGTCCTCCGCTTTCAGCCGCCACTTCATCAGCCAACACACCTTAATAATAGAGCCTTAGAGAAGACCAACCTGGTTCAGAACCAGGGACATGTTTTTTGTAGTTCTCGATGTATGCTAATTTACTAAGTCGGTGTCTAGGTGTTCTCCAGTTGCCAGTGTCATACTCATTGTGCCCATAGAAGGAGCACACATCAAACACAAAAGCCTTGCCTGTATTCATATCCGTTGCTGTATTGCCATCCCAGCAATCTCCATGGAGAAGGGATGGCTTGAGGACACGACCATCGGACTGAAGTGGTAGAAGAAGCCTAGGAACGACTTTCTCGAGGGTTAGTTTGCAAACGATGTCGAATTCAGGCCACTGAAGGATAGACCTGGCTAGATCCATGGTTTGACGAAGATGGTTTGAAAACAGTGTGCACCACGAGTCTTCCCAGGTACCCACAGCCTGTGGCATCCTCGCATGACAAGTGGAAATATGGAAGCCAAATTTTCCTGTGGGAGAAGTTGATCGTTGGTGCAATTCTGCGAGTAGTGTCGCAAGTTTCACTGGGTCTGCTGGCTGCTCCTTGATGTCTCGAAACTCCTCGAGAAGAAAATATATGCCTTTTTTATCAGTCTCAGTTGCGTCAAACTTTCCCCATGCGTGCACCTTGGGAACAGACGCAGGTGACACCGCATATATGGCTGTGAGAGATTCAAATTCTCCTTCACACATTTGCCGTCCAACCTCTACTAGTGTCACGACCTGAATCATTAATATGAGCCAACGCTCTCGCCGTCTGGTTTAGCTGTGTTTACCTTTAGAAAGTAATTCTCAGTTGCTCCCCCTGGTAACTGGGCAATGATCTTTGCCGCCATGCCCCACAATGACTCCCCATAGTGTAGCGCGCGGAGCACTTTCGTGCCTGGTATTGGCATAGCTAATAATAGTTGCCACAATGAGTACGGAGATTCGAGTTCTAAGTGGCTAAGGTGTTACAGAAACGTACGTACCATTAATGACGTTGCTGTTTACTACATATGTTCCACTCGTCGTCGGAACGGGATATTGGTCGGATGGAGTGCTCTCCAATTGTCGTCGGATGGACATGCCCCTTGCCATCTTGCCAGCTTCAGTTGACGACATATCTGAGTGGTAGCAATTGACAAATATTCGGCTTTCAATCGGTTTGGTGGCTTGAAAATATAAGTAACAAGACCAAAGGAACACAGGTAAACCCAAGGCAGCTGAAACTTTAGTTTCTAATCTCCCCGCATTGCCATGTTGGTTGGGAATGCCGTGGTCGATGGATCATGGATCATCCATGATCTAAACATGGGAGGCTATGTACCCCCCATGTACTCTGCTAGGAACAGAGACTCGCCATCGACATGCCAGTCAACGAGAGGCAGGAGATACCTGAGTAAATAATTAGGAGGAACATGCTATGTAGGGTTATTTGATGTGTACTACACAGGTATCCAATCGCTGCAAAAATAGCATGGGTACTACGGGGGACTTCTTGTTGGCGGCAACGATGGTCGAATGAAGATCTGACCTGCCCCGCCAAATCGGCACGTCTGAGTTGTCAAGCGCCCACCAAAGCTCCCCCCAATCCAGTCCCGCGATCGAACGGCCCGTACCGGGGTTTCATACACAAACCTCACGGATAAATGCCGGAGGCGCCTATCCATGTGGCGTGGCGGGGTGATATGAATAAGCTTCATTCCCGCCTCCCTCTATCCGTGGCCTTGGGATATATTGGCACGAGCCTGTGTCTTATTACACAACTCATCCTTCTCGGCGAGGTAACCGGGTCGCCAACCTTGGTGAGCATCATCCCACGATCGCGTGCTGTGTGTGGAAACCGCAACCTTGCGGATTTGCGAGAGGTGATGCATCTCATGTCTCAAGACATTTTCTTTGGTAGTGCCATGACCGCGATAAAAAAATAATGGTAACTGCTCCTCTAAGTGTGCAAAATTTGAGTTGAAACTGACAAACACTTGGGATATAGTTGCGCAAATTTGCCTTTATTGGCTCCAGAAAACGAAACTCTAAAAATGGGATCCCTACAGAACTCAGCGACGCTGAGCGAGATTTGGCCGGTACCAGTAATATCTCAATTCCAAGTCCACAGCCCACCTCTCCCACTGGCGTTCCACCCAGCCACGAGCCGCAATTACAAAATTACAATTCCATTGCGAATTCGAGCTTCGCTGGTTCCAACTCTCATATCGTCGCCTCTCATAATCAAGCATCAGACCAACTGGGGCTCCAGCTACTGCTTCCAAATGACGACCCCGCTGGCGATATAATTTTTGTTCACGGGCTAGGTGGGTCAGCGTTGAGAACATGGAGTTGGAAGAGAGATGTGGCAAACTTTTGGCCAACGTGGTTGCGCGACGAGGACGGATTGTCTTCTTTTCGGATCTTTTCCTTCGGATACAACGCAAATTTTCAAGGTGCTGCTACTAATTTAAATACTATTGATTTTGCTAAGGACCTTCTCTTTTCTATGTTATCATTCTCGGGACGGCCTCGAGATGGATCAGAAGGTTCTTTGCCGATTGGATCGAGGCCAATAATTTTTGTTGCCCACTCAATGGGAGGGCTGGTAGTTAAGAAGGCGTATGTTCTCGGAAAGCACGACAGGCAATACTCAAATCTCATGGCGCAGGTGTATGGAATTTTGTTTCTTGCAACGCCTCATCGGGGCGCTCAATATGCCAAGATACTGAACAATATCTTGTCAACAGTTCCTTTTGGAACTGCATCTAAAGCTTATGTTGCCGAACTTGGTATTCAGTCAAGCTCGTTGCAAGATATAAACGAACAGTTCAGCAAATTCTGCGAAGAACTACAACTTGCTTCTTTCTTTGAGACTAAGAAGACAAACGTTGGAGTCACCAAAATTCTTGTACGTAACATCTCCTTGTCGTATGTGTATATATTCCGACTAACTTTTTAAGATTGTTCAGAAAGACTCAGGAATACTTGGATATCCTCAAGAAACCTCGATGCATTTAGATGCAGACCACCACAGTATATGCAAGTTTGAGAGTCGGAATGACCCAAATTATATCACCGTGAAGAATTTACTGAAGATCTGGGCGATGGGGCTTCGAAAATTGCAACGTAACTCTTCCCGGCTTCAGGAGACGGGAATCGAAGAAATGAAGCAGCTTGAAGTGGCGCTTGGAATTCGAGACTCGGCTGAGGCAGACTTGAACGCGCTACGAATCAAGGTCCTTGATGGAACGTGCCAATGGATAATTTCCAGGCAGGAGTTTAAAAACTGGGTCGAACCAGCGCCTTCGTTGATGCCAAGCATATTTTGGATCATTGGGCAGCCTGCTACGGGCAAAACAGCACTGGCAAAAAGCGTAGTAACGCATCTTAAACTTCAAGGCCAAGATTGCGTTTATTATTTCTTTTCGTCAGGTCACCAATTGAAACGAACAGCAGCATATTGTCTCCAGTCAATAGCATTCCAGCTGGCGCAAGTAAACGACAAGTTTCGAAAACATCTGCATACTTTGGTTAAAGATTCTGGCATTCAATTTAATTCACATACTGAGGGTTTTAACCTCATATGGGAAAAGGTTTTCGAAGACATATTGTTTAAGTTGGAACTTCAAAGGCCACTTTTCCTGGTGTTAGATGGTATAAACGAGGCAGATTCACCAGATTTCATTAAGTGTATAATTAAGATGAAATCGCTAGCCACGATTAAGCTATTTCTGACGAGCCGACCGACGAAGATACTATTAACACCAGATGCAACTTCTTTGAAGACGACGTTGGTTCTCCACGAAGAGGATACCGCTGATGATATTCGGGCCTACGTTTACAATACAATCATCGATGCCTTCCCCGACGACCCCGAGTTTCAGATAGATATTATTAGTCAAATATTAGAGAAGGCGTCCGGATCGTTCCTCTGGGTAAAACTGGCGCTCGAAAGATTGGAGGATAATTGTCACACAAAGGATGATATCCAGAAAGAACTAAACGAGGTACCGAAAGGTATGGAACCTTTATATCAACAAATGCTCGACATAATTACAGCCCAGTTGCCAAGAACCCAGCTTATGGCGAAGAGAATATTAACTTGGGCGACCTGTTGCTGGAGGCCCCTCAGTGTCGCGGAACTTCAAATTGCGCTCCAGCCTGAATTCCAAGGGTTTATCAACCTTGAGAATACGATAATTCAGATATGTGGTCACTTCATTTCCGTGGATAACTCGACGGTTGCAATTGTCCATCCTACAGCCGGGAGCTTCCTGCTTCATGATAGAGGCAGTAGTCCTCCATATATTAATCCTCATGAGGGACACGAACACATCTCTATGGTATGCTTGAATTATCTTTCAAGTGACCGTTGGCGGATTATCCTGAAAGATTACCGGATTAGAGACAGAGAGCCTAATCCCAGCTGGGAAGGCAATCAGCTATCAGGCATCGAAAAAACGTATCCCCTATTCGGATATGCGACGATATACTGGGCTTACCACGTTTCGATATCCTCGTGTATATCGGAGGAGCTGAGGATTATTCTAGAAGCATTTCTGAAGAAATATTCTTTGTCTTGGATTGAGGCTATTGCCGTGCTGGGCGACATGAGAAATTTAACACGCTCTGCTCAATATCTGAAAGGATACGCCAAGAAAATATGTCTGGATTCAAATGTTGATGTCAGCGACAGATTGCTAAGCCTGCATGAGACTCCAAACGGTGCTGTCAATATGCTCGGGTCATGGGCAAACGACTTTATTCATATTGCTGGGAAATTTGGCGGGAATCTTTCACAGCATCCATCTTCAATTTACCGATTAGTTCCTCCTCTCTGCCCTCAACAGTCTATGGTTGGAATTGCATACAGAGTTTCCGATAGTAACTCTGTTTCTGTTGCGGGATTACCACCAGATGAGGGTTGGAGTGACTGTCTAGCAAGTGTTAATATTGGAGAGGAAACGAGTGCTTACAATGTACTGGCAACGGATGCATATTTTATTACCTTAGTTTCCATCAGGGGAACGGTTGTGATATGGCACGCAGAGACGTGCGAAGAGGCAAGACGGATAGACCACACCGAATATGTCACGGAGATGGAGCTTAATAGGGCCGGGACTCGTCTTGCGACATTAGGGCACGAGACATATCGAGTATGGGATATATCTTCTGGAAAAGAGCTATACCGCTTGCCGAAAACGGCAGAAGAACGCACGATGACTGTTGCTTTTGGGCCTACCGATTCTGAGCTTCTCATAGGTCTCGATAACTGCTCCGTAACGTGTTACGATTTAGAAACGCTGCTTGTAAAGTCTCGATGGGTGGCTCAAGATTCACTCTACGAACTTAGAGGCTGTCCATTGCTGATGTCTATCAGTCCTGATCTAAGGAAAATAGCAATGGCCTGGAAAGGGACCCCCCTGATGGTATGGGACCTAACACAACCCCAGCCACCTCAGAAGTGCAGAGTCACAGGGTTCTCTGATCCATTGAGCGCCCCTAAGCTGGTGAAGTGGCAACCGGATGGAAACTCGGTTGTTATCCTCTGTTTCGGCACTGAAATCTTTGAATGGGATCTGTACAAAAACAAGCAGACTGAATACAGCAAATCTCACAATATGAATACCACGGAGATGGCCATCAGTGCCGACGGGAGCCTTTTGCTAACCAGTAGTAATACTGGCACCATAAGCGTCTGGGCGCTCCCGAGGATGCAGCTGATTTACCAATTGGTAAATATGAGTGCGCACATTTGGGATATTACTTTCAGCCCAAACGGGCAGCGCTTCTACGATACAAGAGACTCAGTGTGCAACGTATGGGAACCAGACGCTCTCGTCCGACTGGATGTGCATGATCACCATGATATCTCAAACTTGACAGAGAGATTTGCAACGACAGAGCCAGTTATACGGGATGACGAAAGCAGCGAAAGCCAAATCTCGGCATTTGCAATTGGTCCTGATGATATGTATTACTGTTGTGGCAAAGAAGATGGCAGTGTTACCATTCATGAAGCTACAGAGGGTACGAAAGTCCGTAAAGTATATGGTTACGGAGCAACAAGTACTGTAATATTGCTTGCTTGGTCAAAATCTGGTCGATATATGGTTTCATGCGATGACTCTGGTCATATTATCTCCAAACGATTGGAAGTAAAGATCGGGGGTAAATGGGCAGTGTTTCCAGGACTCGATATGCGAATCCGGTCGGCAATTTCGCAGTTTGTCTTCAGTAACGACGAGAAGTTATTGTTGATCTCCACTTCGATGGAGGCTGTTGTGTGGGATCTTAAAAGGAAAATTGAAATATGTTCAAAGCATCATGACCTTGAACAGATTTCCACTTCCCTTTTAATGTCCCAACATAATTGGAAATCGCCTGGGGCATGGATTGCGCACCCAACTAATGCCGAGTTAATTCTCTTCGTCTCCGATGGGATCGCCTGTTCGTACAAATGGACGACGTTGGAGCAGAGTGATTTTAGCTGTCTCCCCCAAATAGTGGATCCACTTAACACGTCCAAGGTCGCTGTTAGCAAGCTCGCCCTGACAAAAGACGGAATGAACATGGTCTATGAGGCTACCCCTTCTCAGCGATCTGATGGACTTCTTATACCGACGCTCGCGACATTACCCATCGACCACTGGAAAAGGGAACTTCCCTACGAGCTCAAAAAACTTATTGGAACATTCCAAGACCGAATCGTGTTCCTTGACCGTGATTACTGGCTATGCACCTGGAAGGTTGATGCAGATTTTATCCCCCTGAAAAGGCACTTTTTTTTGCCAAAACATTGGCTTAATACCAGCTCGCTGGAGATGGCGACACTGAACGAGCATGGCACGTTCTTTTGTCCCAGGTTCGGAAAAGTTATAATTATAAGAAATGGTATGCTGCTATAACGACCTAAGGAACTAGCAACGAAAATGACATCTAACGAAGACAAAATATATGAAATATATACTATATATATATATAGCGAGCGTGTGCTACTTAGTATTGTGCCTCATACTTGTAAGATCGATGCTTCAGCTACTAGTTACTCACGACAGGCATCCATCTTAATTCCGTGACAGTCTGTCATTTGCCTATATCAGCGATCTCCGCTCCCGGAGACGATCCGTAAATCTAAATACTCGAAAGCTATCCTGGCCTCTCGCAAATAATACAATCGTAATTGTTAACACAAGTTCCAACACCATATCATATCCTCACGTAGTCCCATCCTCGTTGTATGTGCATCCAGCGCAGTCCTTTCGTCCCCCGAACCTCACTCTCATACCGAGCGTTCCCAGCACCGCGTCGTTTTATTTGTCCGCGGCTTAATCGAAGCGTTGGATTTGCGGTTTGCATATCCCAAGGACAGCTTAGACCTGCTCCGCGCCCCATCCGGCATCCGCCTCGCGCATGTTGGCAGGTGGCTCAATCGATGGGATGAATTCGAGGACGGCGTATCCCAATCCAATCAGGCCAATAATCGAACCAATGATGTAACGGAGGATGTGGTCGTGGAAGAGGATGGTTCCGATGAAGATGTAGACTGCCCATGTCAGTTTCTTTCTCGCGCTGCCAAACAATGGTGTGTTGACTTACAGACTCCACGGCCCAGGAACGAGAACAGGAACGAGGCGTATCGCGAGACCTGGGGTGGGATCTGGAATTCCAATGCGCCAATGGCTGGGGAAAGTTAGCAGTCCATCCTCGGAATGTGGGGAGGAGCTGGGGCATACCAAGTCCAAAAATAATCACATAAACACCGATGATAATCGATTGTCTAGGGCGCATTAGGTTGAGTCCTGGGGGGGAATTCGACAAAGAGCTTACACTGTGGCGCCAAAGAACTGCGAAATTCCACCAGCGATCATAAGCGCGCCAATCGCCAGGTTAACAATGCGGCTAGATAGCAAGTATTAGCCATGTTCTGCGAGCCCTGAGAGGGATAGGTTGCTGTGTTCCCGTTGGGGCGCAAAGCAGCTAAGGGCAGCATACAAGATGTCGGAGAAGTCCATCGTGAGGTTTTTGGGGTTATTGAGCGAGGGGATGACGTTAAAAGTAAAATCGTCGGGTCGAGCACCGCGGGCTATATACAAATAGATGAAGTTGGACTTAAAAAGCTGTTGCCTATAAAGCGTCGTAATGGAGGATGAAGAGGGAGGTCGGAAATGACGCTTGGCTGATGACGCGCGCTAGTAACTCCTTTCGGCGATTTGGATCAGCCTCGTCATGTGACTGGTATTAATTACCAAATTACCTAAAATAGATCCCTCAGGCACCCAGATTACGACCAGATTAAGATGAAATCTTGTGACACCAGATATGATTAGATATGATCCAAAGGGGGGCTCCATAAACGTTTCACTTACCGTATTGAGTTAGTCTATTACTACTTTGCTCTTAAAACAGCATTAATCCAGAAACCTTAAATCCGCTATCGCTCTAGCAAAATAAATAGCGTCGTATTACGACCAATTAAATAGATTCTATTTCAAACTCTTCGGTGCTTGGCCAATGGGGAGTGGTCGATTGGCCACCGTTCTCAAGGCATCGCTGGCAACAGGTGGGCGAGATCCCGTGATTATCGCCGCGAAGGACTGAAAGCCTGTCGCCATCCTCAGTCAGCAAACATCCCCAGACATCTTTAGCAGACTGGACGAAGATCTGATAAGCCGGACGCCAGACGAAAGACGCCCAAGCAAGATCCTTATCGGCGACGCTCCTGGTCGAGTACAATCAGGAAGACTGGAGATTGAGACACCCTGCGACGCGACACAGAGCGACAATCGGACCTACTGGTGGCGAAGAGGACAGACAGCAAAACCCGCATCATTTGCCCAGGGCATGAAGGAGTCATAAAACGAGCACCATGGCGGACACAGCAATCATCGCTTCAGCGCCCTCGCGGCACGAAGAGCAACCCGCGCATACATCTCTCCCAACGAGAACGTTGTCGAAAGAGGATATCGAGTTGGCAGAGCAGCTTGTGGATCACTCGCAAGGGCTGCGCGAAAATAGGGATAGGACAGCCAACGGCAGGCATGAGAATGACCACTCTTACGAAATACAGCCTACCAATGGGTCAAACCATGCCCAGGATTCATACACCCGCCAGCAGCAACCGACTCCCACGCCAACAGCAGCTGAGCGCAAACAGCAGGAGGGATCATACTCTCCCCAGGCAATCATCAACCCGGATAACATTCCTAATGGACAGATTTGCAGGTGAGTACCAACAGTCCCTTTGTCTCTACTCTGTGCTAACCCCCGAGCAGCAACTGCGGCACCACGAGCACGCCCCTTTGGAGGAGGTCGCCTCAAGGCGCAACTATATGCAATGCGTGTGGTTTATACCAAAAGGCGCGCAATGCGTCTAGGCCCACTACAATGAAGAAGTCGCATGGCGCGAACACATCTGCTCCCAGCCAAAACCGAGAACAGAAGGGGACTTCTCCAGGATATGCGCCGACCCATTATTCGACTGCGACTGCAACATATGTGACTGCAGATCAGACGTCTGGCGGCTCATGCCCAGGCGGTGGGAAGTGCAATGGTACCGGTGGCGCATCAGGCTGTGGTGGTTGTCCCGCCTTCAACAACCGCGTTTCGAAGACCGCAAATGTCACCCTTGTCCGGTCGTCGCAGCCGCCGAACGACCCTGCGGCCGACCCTACCGCAGAGACTGATATCAATGCGCTCCAGAATGCGGGTACAACTGTCATTGTTGCTTGCCAGAATTGTGGGACTACGATTACCCCACTTTGGCGTCGCGACGAAAGCGGACATACGATATGCAACGCATGTGGTGGGTTGTATTCGAAAGACCTTAGCTGAACAGTAACTAACATGCTATAGGATTATATTACAAACTTCACGGCGTCCACAGACCCGTCACGATGAAGAAGTCAGTAATCAAACGCCGCAAGCGTGTGGTCCCCGCCGCAGCCGGTGGCATGAGCTACGAAATGGGATCCCCACGCACAGCCGTGTCCCCCGAATCCGACGACTCCAACCTTCCCAACGACGAAGCCGCACCAAAGGGAGCCCTCAACCCCGATGGCTCAGTAAGCCTCGGCTTCAGGAGACGCGCCGAGCCATCCCGCAACCTCCCAGAACTAGCAAGCACCCTCCGCGGCCAAAATGGACATCAGCAGCAACCTACTACCGCCAATGATCTTACGTCATATGCGTCAAATCCGCACGCCCACTCGCAACACGATCCTTCGAGCCTGACCACTGATAATAGACTACCGCCCATAGCGGCGTACCCGTCGCCGAACCACCGCCCTTCCTCCCTTTCGCCGAATTTCCTCCTGTCGCCTAATAATCGGAAGCGCTCTTTCTCAACTGCTGAAAGTGAGGCCACCCCGGCTGGTGACCAGAGCCAGGGTCGTCTTTCTAGCATTAAGGCTATCTTGAACCCGGCGCAGCAGGCGAGCGAAGAGGCGCTAGACCCAAGTCTGCGGCAGAGCCGGAGCCCGAGAGTTGGGCCTGCAAGTGTAGCACAGGCAGGCAACGATACCGAAGCAGATGCGGATAGAGAGAGACGAAAGAGAGAACGGAGGGAGATGTTGCAGCTCGAGGCTGAGAGGATGAGAGAAGATCTACGTGCTAAGGAGAGAGAGTTGGAGGAGCTGTATTAACGAAGATATATGGTTATTTATGACGGCTCTTTACTGGGAGGTGCGATTTGATTTTTGGAAGCTGGTTTGGGTGGTTCGTTGTGCTTAATGCGGTGCTGGAAAAAGCCGGGGCGCCTAGAGGGAAGGCGGTTTTTTTTTATTCTTATTACTTTATTGTTATCAGAGGGAGGGAAACTGCACTGCCTTGGGGGTGGGAGTATCTTTTATGAGATCCATGATGGGAAGATTGAATAGGTATGGAGACATGGGTTTGGAAGGAAGGCAATGGTAACGGAGGCGTTCGGGGATACCACACTGAACAGATACGGGGAGCAAGTCAATTGTTTTCCATACTGTGGAAGTGGTCTGCAATTGATATTGGTTACATAGTGTATTGTCTTGTAATGAAGTGGTTCTCAGTTAAAAATCATCTTGCCTCAAATGGCATCACCAACGTAGCCCTCCTTTTTATTGCAGCCCAGAGAAAAGGAAATCTTGTTAGTAATCCTGTAAAACTGTCAGTTGTTGAATTGCTGAGTCCGGGGATCATTTGAAGGGCGATGGTGCTGATGCTGGTTTGGTGGCTGGTGGAATGCGTAGTTTCTGTGACGTGGAGGGGCGAGCAAAAGCGTTGGAAAAAGAAAGTAAATGGAACAGTAATTCTAACATGATGGGAGTGTGAAGTTGTGAAGTTGTGGAGTACGGCCGATTTGATTGTTTTTGAGCGCTTGCTCATGTCGGTCAGTGAAAGAGCGGAGATGGATGTTTCCTTGTCGCGGCATATTGCCTGTAAAAGCCATGAAGCGAATTGGTTAAAGCAAAATGTACTGAATAGAGACGATGCAAACTTGGTAGACACGAAATCGTTTGGTAGTGACAGTTGAACAAGAGGTGCTGCAGGTTAATTTTCTCATTCTTCACTGGAAGAATCCTCATTGTCGCTGCCCTCTTCGACAGTACTGAGGAGATCATACGGATTTTTCGCTCTGACATTTGGCAGCGACGGACGCACAACTTCCCAAATATCATCGTCATCCTGGTAATTATCTTCATCGGCTTCAAGCAGCGCAGACTCTGAGGTTTGAGCCGGGTGGTCTCTGCAAAGCTTGCATGGAGACTCGTGTTTCAACTGCACAGCCACATGTTTTTTCTCAATCTTTACCAGGCGGAAGGAGTTCATTGCGTCAGCATGCTTCTGATTGCCATGATTCAGTACCGACGTGGTCGGTCTCATCTTTTTTTGTTTGATAGACGACCAAACTGAAGGTGGAGCCAGAGTTTTGGGCGAGGGTGAAACTTTCGGCGAGATCAAAGCTTTCGGGGTGGACAAAACTCTGGGAGAGAGAGGAGCTTCGGTCGTGGATGAGAGTTTGGGGGACAAAGAAAGTTTGGGCGAGAACACTTCAGGCGGCGACAAAAATTTGGGCTGCGACGAAGCTTTGGGGGTGGATATAGCTTTAGGCTCGACCGAAGGTAAAATCTTGGGAGAGGACAAGGTTTTGGATGGCGTCGCGGTCCATAAGACCTCTTTCCTGCCACTGTCAAAGTTTGTGAATTTCAGGGTGATTGGAGTTTTCATCTGTGGAGTGTCCTTCTCCTCTTCGGCTTGGGTTTCAAAGGCCGACCCCACCAAAGAGGGTGTTTCCGGAATGCTATCATCATCTGAAGAATCGTTTTCACTGTCTCGGATTACTCGCCCTGGTCCATCTCCAGCACCGAGCCCAGGCTCACCCGTAGTATTAATCCCGAGCCCAGTCTCCGCATTGCCTTCAGACAACATACCTGGCCTTCGCCTCTTCCTATATTCGCCAGTTGCCCAACTAAAATCCTGATGGCCTTCCTGGAGATTTTCAGCTGCAGCACGGTTTACGAACCGCCAAAACCCGGCCTCCCGAATCTGTGTCTCGTACTCTTCACGCCCGATGATGGTCATGTCTTCCAGGATTTTATTTGCGAGTTTAAGAACAATTTCGCTCCGTGCTCTGCTGGTGTCGCCCTTGCTCTCGTATTTAACTCCAAGACGGGTAAAGAAGTTGACATCGAAGCGAGTCGTTTCGTTAATGTTGATGAACTTCGGGTTGGGAAAATCCGGTGCAGTTGGGGGTGGTCCCGCGAGCTCTTGCGCTTTCCCACCAGGGCCCAGCTTCCTCCATCTGTCTTTTATGTGTCGGACATTCGAGGAGTTCCGTGTAAACGTCTGAAACCCGAGGTTCTCCCGCATCAGGTCCTCATTCTTGAATTGGTTTGCGCCAATCTCCTCGCCCTCTTCTTCGAACACTGCGCGGCTAATATCCATGATCTTTGATCCATGCAGAGCTTCAGCGATGAACTCGAGGAAATCATTGCTGACAATGTTCTGGGCGTTATTGTTGGTCAACCGTGCTGTCCGGCGAGCTTTCTTAAGATCTTTCTTCTTTGCGGAAATCACTGGAGATGATTCGTAGCCAAACGAGGATATAGAAGAGCATGGCTTCGGGGTCGATGGGGTGGGTATATGAGTGGTTGAGTTAGGCATGGTGATAAACGGTTCGGTCTCTCTTTCACCAAAGATATCATCATCATACGTATCGTCGTCGTCTAGTTCATCATTGACAGATCTGGTAGGGTCCAAATTTTCGACGTTTTCGTTCACAATTTTAGACATACCACCTTGCCGGATATACTCATCGTGGCCTATTCCTGGAGTGGCCCTGGCGCTCTTGGTCTTTGTTCTGGTTGCCCGGGTGGCTACCTCCCTATCGTGGGCTTCAAGATCTTTGACAAGCTTGGCGATAGATTTATGCCGGCGATGATGCATCTCATCTGCTCTTATACAGCTATGAATAGGTCAGAACTTGCAGAAGATAACGACAAGACTCAATTGCATACCTTTTGCATTCGTGTGCCTTTTCTGCAGAACATGTGGGTTAGCAAACGCCATCCAAACGCAAAGCCAAAAGCAGATCGACTCACGAATGAAATGCAGCTGCTGGTGGTACCTTCGGCATGGCTCACAGTGGACGCCGATGCAAGAGCTGACTGATCGAGGATCTAAAAGCAGTCAGTCTAAGATCGGAATGATTGAATTGGGGAGGATCCATACTTGACAGCCCCTTGCCGCAAATTCCACAATGATGCTCTGTATCAGTTAGCAAAAGATTCAAGAACCGAACTAACATATGGAGAATATCAAACATACCAAGTCCAGGGGAAGCTTCCCACTTGAAGTTATATAGATCAAAAGCCATTGAACCCATTGTTTTGACTGATCGATTCGTGAACAAATAATGCCGTGTGTGCAATGCAGATATCAAGCAAACAAACAGCAAGAGAATAATCTTTGGAATAGAAAGCAAAGCAATAGAACTAAATGGTCATTGATGAACTTGAGTCCTTGATAGAGGTAACGACTGTGCAAAGAAATTGGAAAGATTGTTGTTGGTTGTGGACTCCGTGTCGTGAAGTAAACTGAGGTTGTTGCTTGTATGGGGACTGTGACAAGGGGTACGGCGTTTGCGTGCTTATAAACGCACAATGCCGTGGCAGCGCTAAAACTAAGCACAGGGAAGTGAATATCTGCCAAATAATAACAAATTGAAGGTACCTGACGGGTGAAAGGGATCGTGTGGCGAGATTTCAGGGGATAAATCTATCACGGCTTTGATCCACAGCGAGACTCTCCTTACCTTATAAATTCCAGTGCTAGCCTGGAAGATAAAGGGGCTAAAAGACAATTGCTGTAATTATAACATTCCAACTTGATCATGCATTCTGAGAAACAAGATTTCCTCGAAAATTAAAGGGGGCACCTATATTTAATCAATGGAGCTGAGACACGATGCATCTTCAAACAAATAAGACCGAGTCTTGATAAATGCATTTCGAGACAAGCCTCAGGTCTCCTGAAAGACTCAATGAGAAACAAAATGGGAAGTCCGCGTACATTCTTCCTGTAGCCAAATAAATTACCCGCCAATCTCAAAACCGTGCAAGTCCAATCGACTTATGGTCGTATCAAGACCCATCACCACGCAAATCACTGCCACAGCCGGCCTCCAGACACCGTCATCTACTCACACCATAGCACCTTCCAGAATCCAGACGGAACAAACCCTTGATGCAGGACATAATCACAAAAAAATAGCACCACAGCTCGCCAGTAGGCGGCATATAAATAAATCATCGATTTCACTCATAAATAGCTTAAACTCAGCAATTAGCACCAAGCAATATCTTTGCATCACAAAATACCTCCCCCAGAAGTTTCAGAAACCGAAGCATCGAAACAATAAAACATTACCTGTCCCTTTTCCAGCAAGTTTCAAGAACCGAAGCATCGAAAGCAAAATTCAATAAAACAGTTACTCAGCCCAGCCCTTTTGCAAGTTTTAGGTTCCAAACGCTTTTCCCCCAGTCTCAGCAACTGAAAATAAGGAGACAGCCGCCCAAGTATCGATTGAGTGATCATCGGTCATCAGATATCCCGAACGAGACGTGCGCCGGCCCAGACGTAGGGATAGTTTCGCTGGTACCAGTTCACGCTGAAATGGAATGTCAGTGATATATTCTATTCACCGGCTGTATGAGATTAATGGAGATGGAGTAACTCACAAACTCTTCCTCCCCGCAATTCTCGGATGCGTCGCCCACGATCCTCCCAGGACAACATTATGCTTCCCATCGAAGAAATCCGCTATACCAATCACCATTAGCCTCTCGTCACATCCCTCACCACGCCACGCCAGACTCAGAACTCACCAGTATACGCCGGATACAACTCCATCTCCCTAAACCCCTCATGCCTCTCCAGCACCGAGCTCGTCCACTCCCACACACCCCCCATCTCCCCCTGCCCCGCCAACTTATCCCCATCCGCCGTCACTGCCACAGGGTGCCAGTGCTTAAACCCCACATTGGCGCCTTCGAGGTTTGTGAAGAGCGCGGAATGGGGGTTGGCGGGGGAGTTGGCGGGGTTGCGGAGGGGCGGGCTTTCCTCGACGCCGTTGTTTACGAGGTGGCTTGTGGGAGTTAGCCTGGCATCCAAAATCCAGAATCCAAGAATAGGGGAAGGAGTAACATACGCATTAACAGCTGGCACCCTCCTTGCATTCCCCACCTCCTTCAGCCTCCGCGCATCCACATAACTGTAAATACTCCTCGCCTCCTCGACTGTTGGAATTCGTCCTCCCATCCACTTCGCGCAGCGCGTTAGCTCGTCGTATGATGCGCTGACAGGCCAGTGGAGCGCGTGCGCGAGGGAGACGGGGCCGTAGACTGTGCGGACTAGGATGTTGGAGATGTAGGAGGGGTGGAGCTTGGTGTGGCCATTGGTGTAGCCATTAGAAAGATAACCGTCGCCGTTGGTGAGACCGTTGCCATTGGTATAACCGTTTCCATTCGCATGACCATTGCCGTTGGTGAGCCCATTCCCGTTCGTATAGCCATTTGTATTGCCATTAGGCGTATGAGCCGTCAAATCTCCATTGGCATGCTGCCTTGTCCACGAAGCTGGCAGGTTTTCGTTATCCGTAGCATCGAGGTAGATCGCATACTATATGATATCAGTACCACGACTGGAAGCAGTATTCATCATATCTACTCACCTCTTCATTAGTAATCGGCCGTCCCTTCGCCTGGAAAGACCGGACATGCGCCTTTCTCATGGGCTTCTCGTTATCCCTAATCACCCCGTCAGCAAACCCATCTTCAACACGCTTCCAAAGAACATACCACCCGAAATGCCCATCCCCCGAATTATCCTCCGGGTCATCGAGCCCTAGCGTAATATCCTGCTCCGGAATCGTAAACCACTGATTCTCCACCTCCCTCTCCGCATCCCTCTTCGCCCTCTTCTCAAAATCAGGCTTGACAGTGCGCGGAGGCGGCATACGGTTATCCGACTGAAGGAGCATATACAACAGCGTCTCCAAGTGCATAATCTCATGCTCAAGCCCAATCCACAACGACCTCCCCACCTTCCTCGACGTCTCAGACGCACCCGACGCATACAACCCCTCCACCTTTCTCCTCACCTGCGCCTGGTACTCCAGGATCTCCTCGACCGGCGGCCACTGATCTGGGATCTCCGAATGTGCGTGGCAATTATCCGGATTATCCACATCGGGATCAATCCCGCGTTCAAAGATCTGCGGATAGTGCGAGGGCTCGCATAACGGCGCCCCGGTAGCCTTGCTGAGCTGCATGTCTAGGAAGGTGGGGATGTGGCCGAGGTAGAAGATGCATGCGTTGCGTAGCTTGATGGGCTTGGCGAGGAGCTCGTTGTTGGGGATCATGCCGCGCGCGACGGTGTCCCAGGTGGACCAGAGGCCACGCCAGTCTTCGAGGGTGGGGGTGGGGGTCAGGGCGTATTGGGAGGGGCGGAGTTGGAAGGGTTTGGCACGTTTGGTGAGCATGTGGATGTCTGTTGGGGTGGTGGGTTAGAATGGATTGGTTTATTATTTTGGGGATTTAAATGCAAGTATCTGGGATAATAAATTTGGAATTAAGCAATTGAGCAATATAATATATCAAGTACTGGAAATTAATACCAGAAACTTCTGATATGGCTCGGGTAGCATCGAATACGCAGGTGTAAAAAGATTTGGAAAGGACTTACTATATTGCTCCTTTGTAGCCGTCCACTTTCCAACCTCCTTGAGTCCAGCAGCTGCCCACATAGCCTCACTCTCGGCCTGCGAGTACTTCAAGCTCTGCTCAACCTGCACGCGCTCACCTTGCTCGATAAAAACACCACGGATAGTAATATCTCTCTTTGGTGCGTAGAACGCTTGGTGCCTTCCACCGTCCTTGTCACAGACGTACTCGCCAATGACTTCCCAGTAATTAGTGTCGAAGACATCCTCACCGAGTATGCTGTTAGCGTTGTCGAGTCCGTTTAGAATAAATCTATTATCATATTAGCTTCATGCCTTTCGGGAAATGAAAATTGGGGGATATTACTTGTGTGTTATGCCTAGAGAATCTTGAAACAAATTGTTAGAAGTAATTATTACGCGGATTTGGAATTCTCACCATTATATGCATGACTGGAGACACAAGTTAGCCATCTGATCAAAACCACATATGAGAATTACTCACTATACTTTCGCCGGATCATTACACGCATCCAGCCCGATAATCATCGAGTCACTCGGTCTTAGCATATCCGCAAATCCCTTGAGAAACTCTGCCGCATCGCCCCGGTTGAAGTTACCTGCCAACATCAATAAGTGACAACTTGAATACATGGGTATACTCACCAATACTCGACCCGAGAGACATAATACACTTCGGCCACGAGGCATTACACCCCGACCGAATCCACTCTAGTCCATCATCATATGTCCCAAGCAGACCATGGCACACGACATGCTCAAACCTCGGCACCGAGCTCAGCGTCCTCTCGAGCTCCGTCTTTGACAGATCCAGGGCGTAGTAATGGATTGACTTCTCTGCCTTCTCAAGGGCATTAAGTAGTATGCTCACCTTACGCAGATTCCTGTAGCCGAGTCAGTATACACACACTTTTGATATATTTCTTTCTTGACCTAAGCCAGAAAGAAGTCAACCAAAAACTCACCCGCTACCAAGCTCAATAACCATCGACTCAGCCTGTATATTCCTCGCCATCTCCTCCGCATTCCTCTCTAAAACCTCGATTTCGGCATTCGTCAAATAATACTCCTCCAAATACGTAATCTGCCCACCCCACAAAATCAATTAGCCACTACCACCATTAAACATCACACCACTTATCGCCCAGGGTCGATGACAGGGACAGGGAACAAGGGACCACCCTAACGCACCTCCTCAAACGTCTGCAGCCCTTTCTCATCATACAACAGCAACGTAGGCATTTTCTTCGGCCCCCGAGCCGGCGCCAACTGCGCCATTATATCACGCCCGAGATCGAGCGAGGACCCTAAGGCATCGCGACGAATATCGATAATATCGATGAAGTCGAGGGTGCTATGGGCGGGGCTTGGCGGGGTCGCGTGGGCACCGGTAGCCTTGCTGGGTGTTGTCAGCCTTGCGTGGCGGGGATCGTCATGGGTGTGGAATTTGTCGAAGCCGTTGAGCTCTGGGGGAGGGGTTGTTGAGATGGTCATTTTGAGGTGTGTAGTTCGTCGTAAGACGGGAGAGAAGGGATAATGAGGTATAAGTGAGGTCTGTTTCTTGGGGGGGGGGGAAGAGAAAGAGAGAACGGGAAAGGGTATGCAGGAACGTAATGGTGCACCCCTCAAGGGTTATATATATCTTGGTCTAGTGTTCTGTCACGTTGAATTTAAGTAGATCGGCGGAACTGGAGATCGGGGAGTGAGAGACAGGGGAGGTTTGAGTGAATAGAAGTATAGAATTGTGAATGTACGTGAGGTATTTACGGTAGTTGCCACTTTATATGTACATACAGTACATGACCTTACGCCGAGTAGGAAGTGAGGTGCGGTGGTGATGGGCGATGATGATAACCTGTGAGCTGCACCTTACGTACTATGCGGGAATAGTCATACATACATTATGGTATAGTACAGTATAGTGCGGTATAGTTCCATAATAGTATTCTATAGCATAACAGTACTTCCAGTACACCGGCAACTGCTGAGGAATCAAATCAAGCGGAGATGGAGTTTCGGTGGAGTTCTTGTGGTCTTTGTATACGGGTAACCTTCGTAATCAACATACGATCAGCCCATATTATTTCCCGGAATCGCCGATGACATAACTTTCCCGAAGCTACAAAAGCTGGTTTTTTTCTCGGCGGACGAGGGAAGTCACAAACGGCAAACGTTGGATAACCTGGGATGGGGAATATGGAAAACCTGGACACAACGGCGTGGGAGGGTAGCTGCTGCGCCTGGCTCGAGGGGGAGACGTTAGTTTGTTTTTGGTCTAGCATTTGACGCCCGGCGTGGGGGGTTATGAGGGGAAGAAGGGGGAGTGTGGCTTCTGCTTCTATAAGCTTCCCCGATGGGTACATATATGTATAATGTATAATACAGAAATGTATAATACTGCACTCTAGATACTGTACTGTACCTCCTTACTCCTCTCCTCCTCCTCATCTTCAACTTCCTCCACTTTATAGGAGTCATAGTCTGCTCGAGGAATCACTAATCAATCTCCCAAAAGAGAAGTTGGAACCAAGAACGCAGGACATATCCGAACATCTCTAGCTCCTCTACCATCCATAGAAGCTCACACCATACCATATAAGCGCAAGCGCGTCAACACCAGCTCTCCCCCAGGTTCTCTGACTGGCCACTCCCAAGCTACAATATCTACCACACCACCCCCCAAGTTAATGACTCGACTCTTTACTGCTTACATGCTGACCTCGTGTGCTCTCAGTAAGCATCTCGAAGCTCCCCCCGTCGCCAAAGGGCGTACATGACGTCCCCCCCCCGGCGATCACCCCCCGCCTCCTGCAAGCTTCGATGCATCCGGCAGCGTCGGCGGCGCCATGGCACACGACACCAGTTCTAGACCCCCGTCGCTCCCTCCCTCACACAAACCTGGCCCATCCCTCACCGCCGGCTTGACAAATAACATAACATACTCCCCCATCCCCCAGCACCGCCTCTCACCACTCGGGGGAATGATGGACGGCGAGGGATTAAGGCGCTGTGCGAGCTGTGGCACTGTGTGGAAGGATGGGGACGGGCTGGGCTTGGAAGGTGGAGGCGTGTGGCTTGCTAACCTTGGGATGCCGCGGAATAAGAAACGAAGGCGGGGGAGGAAAGGCGCTGGGTCAGGTACACATGCTGCTGCCGCCTCCATCCCACCACTTCAAGGGGCCGCAGTGCGTGCGTAGGAGAGCAACTACTGCACCTTGTATACACCCCCTCACGTGCGACCGCGCCGGAACTGGCGAAAACGGAGAAAGACGCGCAAGACCTGAGGTGCATTACCGGACCCCGCAAAAATCTACGTACAAAACTCTACAACGTGATTTACGTTATAGAGCTAGGTCCTCTACTTATACAAGCATTCCCAGACCACTTCCGGCCACGTGCATGGTGGGGGATCGCTCGGGGGACGCAGGCTGAACGCAGCGGAGCGGAGACGAGAACGCGCCCAGGGCGATACGTTGCGCCGTCCCCCGCGGGATGTGGAGCGATGTGGTTCGTAATCTGATCCCACGGGAGCGAGAAGGCAAGGGTAGGAGATGAGATGAGATTGAGCAAAGGGAAGAGATACACGTGACTCGATATTTGGATATGAAGAGAGCGGTTCTACGCGGGATATTACGAGGCCCTACTACCATTACGACAGGCTGGATCTTTGATATCTTCGAAATCCCTCCGTTTCTGAGAAAAAGTCACATATCACGTGATTATGCACGATCTGGCATCAACCCCCTCAAATCAGTCAAGTGATCCACGATCCCCTCATCATCTCCTCAGTCTCCCCCCTATCCCCTCCCCGCGATCGGCCCTCCTCCCATTTACCCATCCCCAACCACCGAACCTAACCGGCACCCCATACACACACACACACACCACACACACCCGTGACGAACCCCCCACGCTCCAACCTGTGGTAATCGTATGACCACACCAACCCCCTTTTCGGAAGCAGGACTGCGATGCCGCTAGCCGAGGTGTGGTTTGGTTTGCGAGTTTGTTCGTCGTGTTTTACTGATGCGGGCCTGGCGGGGCGCGGTGGTAGGAGCGGTGGTAGGAGCTGGGTGGTCGGTTGGGAGCTTGTAGCTGCTGGGTGCTGGAGATGACGGCTCAGACCGCTCCGGCGGGGGACCTGTCGTTTTTTTACTGATATAGAGCGTAACGGTGAGTGGGTGAGGGAGTGGGAGTGATCTCGATAAGGAAGGGCTAGATGCTAGAATGGAAGAGGGCTGAGACTTTATGCTGGTGGGTTTCAGATCGTAAGGCGCGTTGGGGATGGGCTGGATGGGCTGGATGGGCTGGATGGGCTGGATGGGATGGACTGGGCTGGGCTACGATCGATGGCGTAGGAGCGTCTTCAGTGAGTGCAGTGCATATTTCAAGATTGGCCAACAGGTGAACACGCCGGACATCAATTCAATAGTGGTGAAATGGAAGGAGCAACCCACGTACCTTCCTTGAGTAGGATGTAGGATTCCTCAGCCGCACCTACCGCTTTCACAGGCATCAAACATGTTCGCTCCTTCCTTCCTTCCACCTCCTTAATATACAACTAACATCACCGCGCCATCAGCGGCTATCGCTCCTGTGGCGGCGGTCATGTTGGTCCAACGCAAGGGCTCCCGCCACCACAGCCTACGCCAGGCTCTGGCCCTAGCCCTGGCGCTGATGCGTTGTGATTGCAGTGGACCCCCAGCGAGGGCTACGCGTTGGTGTTGGTTCGTAGGGCGCCCCAAGCCTGAGACCGCTGTCTCGTCCGCCCGGGCAGCCGGGGTCGTGCTGCGGCAGGGTGCGCGATCACATCGTGGCGCTCGCTGGGGAGCAAACAATCCTCCCCCGGTAGGATCTGTATCCGTCTTCGTACCTGTCCGCCGAGAGATCCTCGCCGAGTTGAGTGAAAATCGGCCGGTACTGCCTAAAGTCGTGTTGCTGGATAGACACCGCGGCGTCCGCTTCGTGCCGTCCGTATTGTCTATACATCTGAATCGCCCCGCCTGAGTAAGTCCAGTTTCTGGCCCGTAACTGTTCCGCCAACCGTCCCACCATCGGCTCGACGGAGCTTCAATAGAGCCGAATCGACTTGTCCTATCCTGCCGTTTCCTCACCAGCGCCACGCGCGCGATGCCTAATCCATCCCCATCCTCCGCCATCCGCGCCAGCCGACGCTCTTCTATCCCCGGCCGTGATCCATCCTCGCCCAGCGTGTGGGAAACAATGGACTCGTAGTCTACTGTATGTGCAACTACCGCTGGGCCGCGATCGGGCCGCGGGTTGGGATGCCGTTTGTCGCGTGTGAGTGCTGTGGTGGTGCAGGAGAGTAGGGAGTCCCCCCACGGCCGACCGGGGAGGGGTGGTGGTTGTGAATGTGATTTCCGTGTCGGGGGGGCTGTTCTGGAGCAGGGTACATATGTCTGTCTGTCCGAAGAAGGGAGCGTGAGACAGATTGTAGAATTCGCCCTGTCCGCTGGCCATTTATCTGCCAATTGACGGTTTCTTTAGTGGTGATCTTGTTGGCCAGTTATTGTGCTGTATCGGGAGCTTTAACAGACTTTAACTCGCTGTCCGATCCGTGCTGTATCGACTCTGTATCTGCTAACCCTGCATCTGTATCTACTCCGTACTCTCCATACTCTCCATCTCCTCTCCTCTCCTCGCCGTGCCACATGCGCTCTTTTCGTGCTTCCCCAGAGAATCAAGAACCAGAAAGCTGAGAACTAACGGCCCAGTTATCGTTAACCACATCTCTCCGGGAACACAATCCCGAGCACAACTTCCAACTTCCCTCTCCCCACCCGTAATTCTCAATCCCGCTCTACCGCCATTCTTTCCCCAGTCGGCCCACCATTTTATACTCCATTATACTCTATTTTCCCCCCAATTAGTATTCCCCCACCCCCATCCTGTCCCCCATTCCCCATCTATTACCTTGGACCTTGTCTTCCTTGTCTACTACCTCTATACTATACCTATCCTATACATATATGCACGCCATTTTGCTAACGCACGTACACACGCTCATCTCACATCTCACATCTCCCTCCCGCGATTATTCTATTCTGTGCATCTTGTATTGTACTTCTACTGTACATAACTGCACTGTGCTGTTGTGCTGTGTACGATACTCCTCTACGACCACCAACTACTTTACATACTCTGTACTATACTATACAACTATACTCTCTGCCTATCCCGTCGCTTCATCCTAAGAGCATTCCTAAAGGCATTTCTTGTTTTCTAGAGCATTTCTATCCAAGCAGTGATCGCTTTGCTATTTCCCCTTTACTGTACCTTTATTTACGCCTTCTTCCCGCTGGACCCTCCTTCCTCGGATACCGCACGATAGTTGCTATACTAGTCAGCCCGCGCGCGCCCTGAACCTGACTGGCCGCTCCTTCCTAGGATCCTCAATACCAATACTCCCTCCTCCAGACATTTGATCGCGCCACTAACAATCGACCTGTACGACGCAAACACACCCTTCATCTTCCCTCCGCAGCCCTCTTCCTGGTTTCACATCACCATCTGCTGTCCATCCAACATCTCTCGACACATACAAGACCCTCTGCGCAAGCGATTGGACTCAATCCCATCCCAACACCCTTCACCGCGCACCGCATATACCCCCAAAAACAGGCTTACAACCAACACCGGCAGCGACGGTCCCCGCAGGGCCTCCAAACCGCCAAAATTCCCTCCCCTCACTCCATCGCCGCGATACTCTCGCCCTCCGAGCCCCCCTCAACAGTCGACACCCCAGAGGCATCGACGCCGAAGCGGCCGCACGCCGAGGCCTTCCCCGAAGCCGACACGGAGTTCTCTCATCGCCCGGCGGCGTCGCCCCCCTCCCGCCGGCGCCTGAGCGACACCACCAACGAAACCAACGCCCACAGCACCCCCGCCGCCGCCACCGCCCACGCCTACGCACACCGCCCCGAACCCGCCGGCGCGCGGCATGACGCCCCGCGCCACGTAGACATGCACGATGACCCCGAAGACAAGAAGCCCCTGCCCAAGATGCGCTCGAGCATCGCCTGCCACCGCTGCCGCCGCAGCAAGATCAAGTGCCAGAACAGCGGCACAAGCTCCGCCTGCCGCGCCTGCGCCAACCAGAGCCGCGAATGCACATACCCCGAGCCGAGCGCCAGCCAGCAGGCGAACAAGCGGCCCGAGTCGGCTCTCGCGCCGAGGATCGATGGGGAGGGAGGAGATGTCAAGCGCGTGCGCAAGCGCGAGTCGGATGCAGTGAGGAAGCAGAGCTTCCGCCATAGCGATGACCCGTTGGAGTCGCCGCCTATCACGGCGAAGCTCTGGAAGGACGTGTATACTACATTCATGCTGCACTGCTCCACCGAGCTACCGTTCCTTCATGAGGAGGTCTTCCATACCCGCGTCCATCAGCCTGCTGCGCAGCGGTCTGCGGATACTCAGATCTTTCTGCTGGGCATGCTGACGCTGACGGCGCGGTTTATCCCGGATTTGGTGGCATATCACAGCCAATCTGACCCTTCTGATCCTCTTGCGGCATCGGAGTTCTATGCCGAAGCCTTCGCGGCTCGCCTTGATGCGCCGGCTTTGACGGGCCAGCCGTCATTGGAAAGGGTTCAGGGACTGCTCATGATCAGTCTGTATCACTGGGGAATGTGCCGTGGACAGCGCGCCTGGATGTACATCACGATTGCTATAGGGTAAGTTCATGCTCAGACACTACATAAGACACTCCTAACAGAATAATAGGATGGCCCGGACTATGGGACTCATGTTTGAAGAAGACTCACGGACAAGCCAGAAGCCAGCTCTAATAGAAGAGGCGCGGCAATTGGGCGTTAAATTGAAGGTAGCGGAGCCAGGGGCGGTACCTGACGAGCAGACCCTGATCCAGCGCGAGATCAAGCGGAGGACGGCCTACAGTTGCTTCATTCTGGACCGGTACCAGGCTTCCGGTCGATACCGTCCACAGATCATCAACATAGATGACTTGCACGTGCAACTCCCTTGTTCGGAAGAGGATTTCCAGTTTGGGGTTGATGTCAAGACTGGATCGTTAAAGGATACCCCTCGGTCGCCTGACAGCCGGGATGGTTCGAGGACTATTTCGTCGACTGAGGTATTGAGCATATACATCCGACTTGTTGAGATCTGGGGACGATTCTCGCGATGGTCATGTAGAGGTGGTAGACGGGAGGAAGCATACCCTCCATGGGACCAGCGATCCGAATTTTACAAGTTACGACAGCAGCTCGTGGCCTTCCACGAGTCCTTACCCCCGAAACTGACATTCAGCCCTACGAAGATCGCTGCACATATCGCTAGCAAATCCATTACGTTGTACACGGCCATCCACACGCTTTATTCGCTTTGCAACATTGTCCTTCATCGCGAATATATTCCATTCATCCCTATTCGAAGCATTGGCCCGTCCGGACCCCTAGACGAGCCGACGTTTCCACCGGATAAATACGACATCCCAGAGGGGTTCTGGGAAGAGAGTGCCGAGTTGATTTTCAAGTCCGCTCGCGACATTATGGATATCGTCCGTGTTACTAGCGACAGACAGGTCATGGTTGAGTCGCCACAGGTCGGATTCGCCGTGTGGACCGCCGCCTTCGTCGGCATCTACGCCGTCCATTTCCCTTGGATGGACAAACACTCCTACATGAGCAACTCGCCCACGACCCCTGACCAGAACCTCACCTACTCCCCCAGCACGCATGAGGCCACTGATCTCGCTGTCAAGACTCTCAACCTCATGATGCCCAGGTCCAAAATGGCCTGCGGCTGGAACGTCTGGATCACGCGCATGGAGCGTTACTTTGTCAACATCAAAAAGGACTACAAGCGGAGCATCAGAGCTCTCGGCCTCCCCAGCTCCGAGCACCAGCGCCGCGAAGCCCAGGCCAAGGAACTCAGCCTCCGCGAGGGCGGCCACGGCGGCGGCCTCGAGGAATACAAGCTTCTCGAGAAGGAACTTAAGGACTTCGGCCCCTCCCTCGAACAAGACCGCTACAACTCCCCCGAGCGCATCTCCCCCTTCTCCGCTACCAACGGCTCGCGGCCCGCGCCACACATCAAAGCTGAGCCCCCGGCGTCGAGTCACGCTCGCTCCGCATCTAGAAATGGCACTGATAACGGATGGGCCGCTGTCAACACCACTGCTCCCCCGAGTAATGGCAGCGCGGCGGAGGAATATACCCCGTCTAATAAGGGATACGTGAATCACCACGCCAGCCCAAAGAACACCGCTACATACTACCCACCCACCTCCACCTTCGCCGCGGCCTCAGTCCAACACTCTGTCTATCCTCGACCTGCAAACGGCACCACAAACTCCACGCCCTACGACCACCCTGTACAGTCCTCACCCGAGGCGTACAAACCCGGGCCCCCCGCTTCCACCAGCAGCGGCGCATGGGCGTCTCCGATGCCGAGCCCGGAAAGTGCGTTTAGGGTCTTCGAGCAGATTAGCATGCAAGGCAAGGATGTAGAGGTCTTTGGGGCCGGGATAGATATGGATAACTGGGCGGTATTTAGTATGGATGATGGGACGGGGAGAAATTTTATGCACGCCGCGGTGGGGTGGGGTGCGGATGGAGTTGGTTATGGGGTTTAGGTGGTTTGGGTAAGGGGAAAAGTAACAAGGAATGAAATGGAAAAGGGAAGGGTGGGGGCGGAGCGTTGCGGGTTGCTTTTATGCTTTTTGTGGAATTGTTTGTGGTTTTTTGGGGCGAAAAACTACTCGTTGCGGTGCGGTAATGTGTTGCTTGTCTTGTTGTTTTAGTTGTTTGAAATCTGTTTTGGTGGGAAGGAGGCAAGGTGGGAAATTTGGTGGGAAAGGAAGTCTGATGGAAACAAGGGCGTCATGTTTTGTGCACGCATGCGATGTAGGACGATGAGAAATGAATGGGGGGTTAGGGTGCCGGCTGATGACTGGTGCTGGCTGGTTTCTGGTGGCCATTTTATAAGTAGAGGCCGGCGCTTGAGAAGGAATATAATCTCCACGATTCTTATGACGATGATACTTTTTTTTTGGCTTGAGAGGAGTGTGTCTTGTGATGAGATATGTTGGGGGGTGATTAGGGGTCCAAGGGATGGGGAGGGAAGGGGTTCTCGCCCGGGAGGGTGCTTGTGCCCTATTTGTCCGGGAGAGTATGGGGTCCTCTCTTCTCCGGAAAAGATCAAATGTTTCAAGCCGATCTCTATCCTCAAAATCCTTTGCCGGAAGAGGAACCCTGCACACCCCAGCCGCGTGGCAGATATTGAGATCCCGTTATGCGATCTCAATGGCCGCTGCACGTTTCTGTGTGCGCGCGGAAAAGGGTGTGCTCTGAGACATTCCCCGCTTCCCTGCCTCGAATTGTGGCCGTGTACGAGATAGGGTGCAAGACTTTAGGTTTTGTCTGTGCATATCGGACGTCTGTAAGGCTGGCTGGGTTGAATGATTTCGTTGGATCATGAGCTGGGGTTGGGTTGGTCTAGTATCGATGAGATTCCGGTGGGTGATTCTGTGTAACTGTGTCTAAAACAGTTTCTCTGCACTGGTCGCTGATGATACTGGTCTCACGGGCTCGTTGAGACGGGGCCGGATTTGGTTCTTGAGGATATATAGATAGGAGGCGTGCATGCCTAATCTCATCCACAAACATCCCTCTATTCTAACTCTCGATTTACCTCCTCATTCTAACAGCCAATCTTGCCATCAATCACACCTCCATTAGTAACCATACGCACCATGGGGAAAATGTGAGGAAATTCCTGTGCCTATCATATTCCGTTTCTCAGCACTCATCGATGTCTTATATCAGCTCAGCTATGTGCGAGCTGAGTATTAAGTCCTGCCATTTCTTCCAGAGGGGCTTGAGGTCCATGGTCTAGGAAAGAACTGGAAGTGTATAAATATCAGCTCTCTCTCGCCCCACTTAACAACACAGTCTCGCACACCATTCTACTCTATCACCTAAATTTACAATTACCAATATCACCAACCCAAGCAAGCCACCATGCGCACTTTCCTCGCTCCCATCCTTGCCCTCATTGGCACCGCCATCGCCCTCTACGAATGCCCTGCAAACGACCCAGTTCTCACACCAATCTGCTGTGATAATACAACAGACTTCAACTGCATTCAGGGTAAGACGATCCTCCCAAAATATCCCTGTAGACAGCCTGCTAACAACCTGGATGTAGTGACGAGGCCACTTAATAACTTCGGCCAGTTGCTTTTTTTTTGTTTTGCAACTGACGAAAGAGGACCTATCTGCTGTGATGCTACGAAGGTGACTAATTACCCTAGAGGTTAGGTGCTGTGCTATAGTCTAACTCCACGAGTAGGAGCCAAGTATTAATACCTGTAGAGGCCTGTCGAAAAATGGGGATAGTTATACAAATTAAAATGGACTGCTGTTTCTAGTGGGTAGATTAGCGGCGTAGCGATGCATAGATACACCCTCTAAGATCTATAGCACAGTTTATGAAATTATATTACCCTAGCTGTTGCAATACTTTCGTGAGTATGGAATGAAGCTGCTTGTGTCTAAGACATGCTATGCTTCTGCCACAGATTGCTAGCATGTTACGACCTGGGGTTAAGGCATTTGGCTTTGTCTCTGCGTATCGGATGTCAGTAAGACTGGCTGTTTTGGGACGGTTCCGACGAGCCAGGAGGTAGGGTTTCATTATCCTGGTGACGGCTAGACTCTACCAGTTGCCCTGATGCTGGTAGGTAGTTCTGTGCGATATGAGTCCTAGACTGTTTCTCTGTTCAGGTCGTGGATGATACACGTCTTACCAGCTCGTTGAGACAGCACCGGAATCGGGCCCTGGAGGTCAAATAAATAGGAGGCCTGCACCCTCAATCTCATCCGCAAACAGCCATTTATTCCAGCTATCGGTTTACCTCTTCATTCTAACCAATCCTACCATCAACCACCCCCTTATCATGCGCGCCTCCATTCCCACCCTCCTCGTCCTCGCAAGCACCGCCCTCGCTCTCTACGAGTGTCCCAAAAGAGAAATATCCCACACCGCAGTGCTGCACTGCAAAAGGGGCTGATACAATCTGCACCGACCGTGAGGTGCCACCCTTTAATGGCCCTCCAACGTACTAATCACACGCAGCGACGATGATACCAGCATCTGTTGGTGCTTTTCATATCAACTGTGCCGCTATGACTCCTGTGAGTTTCGCGTTTTGCTGTGATATTTTGAAGGTGAGTTGTTATCTCAGAGAGTCGTGGTGGTGCTGGGGTCTGATGGATTGGGTAGGGAAGAGAAGTGCGTAATTGCAAGCTTGTCTAACATGCCACTGAAAGTTATCGAGCCACCAAAAGATGGCAAGGAGAGTAGTGATGGGTGTAGTTGATGAGCTAGCTCTATAGGGGCGTCTGGATACACTTTCCACGGCCATTTATGAGACAAAAGGTTTCAGAGTGAGGAAAATCCAACAAACTCTTGTACGTATTACCGGACTGTACTACAACACTCATCGATGTCTTATATCAGCAGAATTCAACACGGCTTTGTGCGAGCTGAGTTGAAACAGCGGGCCCCGTGTGCTTAGGTTCCATGGTTAGGTGGAGAGCGAAGTGAGAGTATAAATACCAGTCTTCGGTCGCGAAATATCACCCGCATTTTGATATTGGCTCTCAAGTCGCCTCTGCCTTCATTCTTAACTCATTATTTGCTTCTTTATTCCAATTTTCAATTATCCCCCAGCCTTTATCGCCAACCTAAGTCACCATGCGCATATCCCTCGCCGCCGCTGCCGCCCTTATTAGCGCCACCTTCGTCGGAACCGCCCTCGCCGTCTATGAATGCCCTCAGAATGAGCCAGTTCTCACGCCAATGTGCTGCTTTGTTAGTAGTGACAAACCCTGCATCGAGCGTAAGGAGACCCTCCCATAAAGACCCTACAGTCTACTAACAACCTAGATGTAGTGTCACGCCCAGTCCACGATTTGCAAAGTTTTATTGGGTATTGTGCTCAGTATAGATGTGCCGCATTATGCTGTGATACTACGCGGGTGAGTAATTGCCCTAGAGGATAGGTGCTGTGATTTGTGTCTAACTGCACGTGTAGGGGGACACTGATGAGTACTGTGAAAGCCCTCGGTAATGAGGTAAGGTGATAGGAATTAGGATGGGCTGCTATGCGTGGTGGATTAGTAGATATGTCAGCGTTATAGCGACACATGGATACACTCCCTAAGATCTATAACATAGTTTCTAAAATTATGGTTCTCGGCAGGCATATGAGCTGAGGTTTAAATCCCCACAACTCCATCTCAAGAGGCGAAAGAGCATCAAGATCGTGTTCCATGATCCCAACGGTCATTGGTCCCCGCTGTAGGGCACACTGTAAGGGGGAGACGAACTATCCGGTGTCTAAGAATCCCCGCTTTCTGCCACAAATCGCTGGCCTGCAGGAACTGACCTGGGCCAGCGTCACGCCCACCCAATGACGCTAGGGATCTTTACCGAATCTGTTATGAAGTAGGACTTAGAAACCCTTCCTGCTGTCATCTTATACCGGTTAGTACTTGCCCTTAAGGGCGGGTCGAGGGTTTATGTTCTAATTGCTTATGTAGTGGGGGCCCGCAGTTGATTGCATTCCAGTTCAGCTAAGTTGAGCTGTTGGTAGACAGGGGAAAGATATAGACAGTCTTGGGAATAGGAAATATAGCAGCTAGGGGTACTGAATTCATCTTTTGATATGGTTTGTGTTAATATGATGCCTATGAAGTGACATCCCCGCTTGGTACCCTTGAAGTGATGCCTATGACGAGAGCAATCGAAAATACTTGAGCATAACACTGCAGTGGCGGCAAATATCAATATAATATAGATATAGTCATATATATACATACTTCTCGAGTAGTGAAATAAGGTGAAATGGAAATAAACTATGACCCATTTTATCAAAATCAGTAGTAGAGTGAGATGAAGTTGATGGCGTCTCAATTGGGCGGAGTATCTTAGTAAGCAGACGGAAGAGAAGGAGCCGTCCGTCCGAAAAGAGCGGAAACCGTCCGTGTAAGGCCCAACGCGGCCGCCCCAGCCACGCGATTTTTACAGATTTCAGTAATCCCAGTAATCCCAGTGACCCAGTGACTTTTTACGGATTTATCCCGGCCAATTTATCCCAACCTGGGGAAATTCAGCAAATTTAGCAAATTTAGCAATATTTAGCAGATTTTAGGAAATTTTAGGAAATTTGGGCGGATACGGTTACCCGTGCACCCGTCAGCGCTCGTCCAGTGCCCGTCCCCCAATCCTCCCTCCTCCCCCCCCGCTCTCTCCGTCCAGTCCAGTGAACCCAGCGCCAAAAAGAATTTGGTTAGTATCCAGGGGTAAGAGCGATAAACTTCCCTTTCTCTGCCCCAACCATTATCGATTGCGCTCTCCTTGTTACAACACGTCCCCAGAATAACATCGACCATTTTCTACTTCTCTTTATACTCATCACCGCCCGTTGTCGCAGGGTCTTCTTCATTAGCTTGAAAGTAGTCCTGAAGTGGTGGGATACTCACTTTTGTTCGTCGTCCAATCAATCGCATCCAAACGGGCGCTTGTTCGCCGGTCGCAGGGACTTAATCGACGTGTCAAACTCGCTGCACCGTGATCCGTCAATCCCGTCCCATCATCACCAAACCGCTGCTATCTCGGGAAGGAGACTCGTACGACATCAGCCTGAGCTCATCCAGTTCCATTGATACCAGGAATCTTCAGGCGCAATAACGAAGGTCACCTTTGCGCGCGAATTTATTACGGTGGAGATCATCGCGTCGCTCTCACTATCTCGGCGCGCAGAATCAGATCATTCGAGCACCACCTCGCGCTTTCATCGCCAACAACACACCGCAAACAGATAAAGACCTCATTGACTTGAGATCTTCCGATACTCTACATAAATCACACTACAATGTCTTCCACGCGCCACCTACCCGAAAAGCGCAACGCGCTGCTTATGGTCGAAAATGCTCCAAAGTGTAAGCCCATCGCATCACGCACCCCTTCCCACCGCTCGCGCGACTAATCCCATCCCTTCAGACGAGAGCCTAGTTGAGCGCCGTCGCCTCGGCCAGACCGACCTGCAAGTTAAGGCGAAGCAGCTTGGCACGTTCGACTATGCGCACCTACGCGCGCCGCTGCCCAAGAACGTCGTGTCGGGCATCTTCAAGCCCGCGCCCGCGAGCTACTTCCTCATGCGCCGCTCAAACGACGGCTATATCAGCGCGACTGGCATGTTCAAGGCGACTTTCCCCTACTCTGAGGTCCACGAGGAGGAGGCCGAGCGCAACTACATCAAGAGCCTCGCGACCACAAGCCCCAACGAGACTGCTGGAAACGTTTGGATCTCGCCGACGCACGCGCTTGAGCTGGCCGACGAGTATGGTATTCGCGTATGGATCAAGGCACTCCTCGACCCTACGCCTATCGTCGTGAACCCCAAGGGAGATACAACACCTAAGAAAATCTCGCCGCCACCCACCTTCCTCCTTGCGCCCGAGGACCTTGCTGCACCAACCGGCTCGAGCGGTCGTTCCGGCGAGGTATTGAGGAGAAGCAGGAGGAGTGTGAGCCCGAGCAAGATCGCGAGCCCGCTGAAGAAGACGATCGCTACCCCGCGAAAGCTGAAGCAGCAGAAGGCTGCTGCGGAAGAGAGCGCGAGCGCGTCGAGCAAGAGCCTGCAGCAGGCGCTGAAGTCGGCTACCAAGCCCGAGGGGTCTCCATCTAGCTCGTCGGTCGCCGAGAAGGAGGACACGACGGCAAGCCCAGAGCCAAAGAGGAAATCCAAGGCTGCTAAGGCGGAGGTGGCTAAGGCCGGTGCGGCGAAGGCTGATGCTGAGAAGGAGCCTAAGGTCATTGTCCAGGTTGATAAGGAGGTTACTGTCGAGGACGGTGTAGAGACAACGCACACCCACGTCGAGGTTGAGATGCCAGCTGGCTTCGCCGAGCTGCCGCTACCTGAAGATACGGAGGCCATGATCGCCAAGGCGAAGGAGATGGTCGAGGCGGCTGTCAAGGCTGACGAGGCGGCCAAGGAGGCGGCTGAGGCTGAGGCGGGGCCCATCAAACCCGCGGCGAAGAAGGTGAAGAGGAAGGCAGAGGAGGAAGCGGAGAAGGAGAACGAGGGCGCGGCGCCAGCGAAGAGGGCTAAGGTCGAGAGCGACCTAAAGAAGGAGAAGGTGCGGGCGAGAGCGCTGATTGGTATTAGTGCTACGTTGGCTATTGGGTATGTTTATGTCTCCTTATTTCTCGCCTGATGAACGCAAGCTAACAGAAACAGTGCTTTAATCCCCTACGTGATGGGCGCCTTCTAGGTGCTGCAGGTGGTTTAAGAAAGGTTTAATTTATAATGGGCGCGACGCGTCTAAACCCCTTGTTTATTTGTCGTCTCTCTCGTCTCGTTCCGTTTCGAATTCATCTCGGCGTTGAGTGAGGCTTGTTTTTTCTAGGGGCTTATCTATGGTGTGGTTGTGGTGGAGGTATCCGATATTACGCACCCTTTCTATACATGAGAGAGTTTGTACGGCACTATGGGTCGTGGGATACCCAGAGCTTTTTTGAGTGGAAAGGGGGGGAGAGGGGGAAGAGGTGGTTCGCATGGTTCTAAACATTGGGCCAGGATGGTGTGGGGAGTGATGGGCGGATGTGTGATGAGACGCGGGGATATTATGGGCGGAGGTTTGATGGTTGGTTTGATAGGAAGTTGTAATTCTCGAGTTGTTCTTGTCTACTATATTATGGGCGGGGTGTTCGATGGGACTTGCTTTATTAGTTTGTATGTGCAATGAGGGAATACGTGACACTTCCGTGTAGTTTTGTTAATGATTTTCTACTTTTGCGCCGCAAAGTAATCGTGCCACCCAGAAGTCCGCTCTGCATAATACATATATAACGATTAAAATAGAGGCTCTGAACCACTCATCCAGGGTTATAGTTACCGTATTATAGCCTTTCAATGACAGTTACTCAAAAATGGAGCCAACGAGATAGACTCTGTGAGCTTGAATTGTTAGCTTGAATTATTGGCCCTTACACGCCATGCCGCCATGAATGACAGCCCAACCACAAACAGCCTAGCGTCAGATTATTTTCTCTTCCTCGCCCTTATAATCCCCCACTCGATCTTTCTTTCTTCCCTCTTCCTCCTCTTCACCATCCTGCAAAGATGTGAAAGAAGACCTAAACTCGCAGCCGCCTTCGTGCGCGCTCTGCTTATTTATAAAATTGCTTCTTATGATCGCCCTAGAACGGTCCGCATACCCTCGGCTCTATATGTCAGAAGATCTCGGGCACATACCCGAGTTAGTGTATTCGGTACAAACTTGCTGTACCTTCCCCACGCCCGCTTGTCAGTCTCGCCCTTGACTTGTCAGTGTTTGAAGCTGCAAAGCTCAGGACAACATAACTTGATCTCGCGATGGCTTTCAATATGCGGAACGCGTCGGTGCTAAGACGGCAGTTTGGCGTCGTGCAGGTGCGATGCTTTTCTGCATCGGCGGCAAGGGACGCTCAGTATGGATTTATTGGACTTGGGCAGATGGGTACGTTTATCTGATGTTCCCGTTTGGCGGGGTGCAGCGAGCTAACAACATCGATAGGATATAACATGGCCAAGAACTTGCAGAAGAAGTTGCCAACCACGGATGTGCTGTTAATTCAGGATATCAATGCGGAGGCGACGAAGAGGTTCGCAGACGAGGTTGCCACAGCTGGTGGTGGTGCGCAGGTCAAGATCGCAGCCTCGCCAGCTGAGGCGTCCGATGGAAGTGTAAGCTCCCCCTCCCTCCCCCTTCATACCTACCCCAGCTTTACGTGATGAGTTTGTTCCAATTCATGATACTAAGTTGGCATCCCCCGTCTTGGGGGTATGTTCGCGTGATTTTATTATTATACAACAAAGCCAATCCTCTGAACTTTCAAAAAGCTTGCTTCCTTGCACATCTTCATACGATTATTCATATGAGGGCATATAGCTGACAACTGGCAATTAGGAAACCGTCGTTACGGTGCTCCCGGAACCGGTACATGTTAAGGGCGTGTTCAGCCAGGTGCTTGCGCACCCTGCCTCGACAGGGTCGCACAAGGACAGGCTCTTCATCGACTGCTCCACCATTGACCCCGCGACATCGAAGGAGGTTGCCAACACTGTCACCGCCACTCAGCAGGGCAACTTTGTTGATGCACCCATGTCTGGTGGCGTCGTCGGTGCCACGGCTGGCACGCTGACTTTCATGCTCGGCGCCCCATCATCCCTCTTGCAGCGTGCAGAGCCCGTCCTCATGATGATGGGCAAGCGTGTCTTGCACTGCGGAGACCAGGGAGCTGGTTTGGTCGGGAAGTTGGCGAATAACTACCTCCTGGCTATCAACAACATCGCCACTGCTGAGGCCATGAACCTTGGTATCAAGGCCGGTCTGGACCCCAAGGTCCTCGCCAACGTTATCAATGTCAGCACTGGAAAGTGCTGGCCGAGTGAGGTTAACAACCCCGTGAAGGGTGTTGTCGAGGGCTCGCCGGCTGGACGCGATTACAGCGGTGGCTTTGGGATATCGCTGATGAAGAAGGATCTTGGACTTGCCATTCAGGCTGCCAATGAAGCTGGTGCTCAATTGGAGCTTGGTGATAAGGCGAACGAGGTGTATGACCTCGCTTCTAAGGATGAGAGTTGTAAGGGGAAGGACTTCTCAGTGGTGTATAGATATCTTGGTGGAAAAGAATAAACCTCTGCAATACAAGATCAGTAAAACGTTTTAAAACCATTTGCATAATATGAATTCGAGGTCGCGTGTTTCAATGTGAAATAAAGGTGGTGTAGTTCTGATGCCGTCTAAAAGTCTAAGGCGGGCCTGTATATAACAGCAGCGATTGCAGTAACTATAATTTAAATAAAGGCGTTCAATAACTCAGAGCTACAATCAGTAAGCCAGCTACTGACAAACGGAACTGAAAAGATAAGCTCTATGAGTTTCAATTGCTAGTATGAATCCTAAACTATATCCAGTCCGAGTGAGGAGCCCTGGATTAATTTCTTAACTCCGAGCTTCGCGATAAGATCTAATCAGTACATCGACGTAATCAAGCCCGTACCTTAAGGAACCACCGGACGAAACAAAGAAAGCTCTCTCGAACTCACCACAAACCCGCCCGTGTCCGGGTCTCTTCACCAGCAAGACCTCACCCACCGACACACCCGCAATCATGTCCTACATAGTCCCCATCCACCGCCCCAGCAGCGTCCGCCACGCCCTCTCCCTCAACCTCCTCGACCCCGATTCCACCTGCCTCATCGTCGCGTAAGCCCCCCCCTCCTCCCCCACCAAGAACTCTCTTCTCTAACCTCCCCCGTCTAGCAAATCCAACCGCCTCGAAATATGGACTCCGACGCCCACCGGTCTCCAGCTCGCACACACCCGCACTCTCCATGCGCGCATCACAATGCTCGCGGCCATCCGGCCCCCCACTTCCCGCACCGCACACCTCTTCGTCGGAACTGCGCGCGCACACTACTTCACTCTCGCCTGGGACGCGGCGACGCGGCGGCTGGAGACGGTTCACTCCTTTGTCGATGCGAGCGAGAAACATATGCGCGGCGCTTCTGAGGGTGAGGGGTGCGCTGTCGATCCGTCGGGGCGGCAGCTATGTTTGAGTCTATTTGAGGGCGTATTGAGCTTCGTCAAGGTTATGAAGCCGAGGAAGGTCGCGGCCGCGGGGACCTACCTGGATGACCCGGAGCAGATAAGGATTACGGAGCTGTTTGTGCGGGCGACGGTGTTTTTGCATACGGAGTCCACGAGTCCGAAGGTGGCGCTGCTGTATCAGGATGGGAGGGATAGGATGGGGTTGGCGACGTATAGGGTTACGGATGGGAGAGGTCAATATGGGGGCTTTGATCCGAGGAAGGAGAGGGAAGATGAGTTGGAGGTTGAGGTTGGGGCCAGCCATCTGATTCCAGTGCCAAAGGGGGAGGGGGGACAGAGGAGATATGTGGTGAGGAATAATGCGAGTGCAAAGGCGCAGCTGGGAGGTGTGATTGTGGTGGGAGAGACGAGGATGCTTTATCTGGATGATGAGAGCAAGGCGACTGTGGAGCATGTGCTCGATGAGGCGAGCATATTTGTGGCTTGGGCGGCGTATGATGGGCTGAGGTATCTGCTGGGTGATGAGTATGGGTGGTTGCATCTGTTGACGCTGGTTGTCGATGCGGAGGTCGTGACGGGGATGACGATCAAGAAGCTTGTGCGGATCTCGCGGCCGTCGACCATGGTCTGTCTGGAGGACGACCTTCTGTTTATTGGGTCGCATGATGGAGACTCGCAGATCTTGCAGTTGGACTTGGATGCCAAGGTCGCCGAGGTGGTGCAGACTCTGGATAATATTGCCCCAATTGTTGATTTCACGGTGATGGATATGGGGAGCCGATCGGAAGAGGCGCGCGCAAATGAGTTTTCCTCGGGACAGGCGCGCATTGTTACTGGCAGCGGTGCATTCCAAGAGGGGGGATTGAGGAGTGTCCGGAGTGGAGTCGGGTTGGAAGACATTGGTCTGTTGGGAGAAATGGACAACGTCAAGGGGTTGTATACCCTTCAGACAAACAACTCGGAGTTTCACGATACGCTGGTGATATCATTCTCGACAGAGACACGAGTGTTCCGGTTTGATAGCGATGGGGAAGTTGAAGAGGTGGAGGAGTTCTTGGGACTTTCCTTCGAAGAACATACGCTTCTGGCTGCAAATGTGTCCAACGGCAGGATATTACAGATTACGCCTTCAAAAGCGTTGCTGATAGACTTGGAATCCGGTGTAGCTGTCACATCATGGCAGCCGGGGCCAGGAGAGATTGTCACTGCAGCATCGGCAAATGACGATTACGCTCTATTATCTGCGGACGGAAAATCGCTCATCTCTTTGAATCTTGATAACGACTTGTCAGAAATTGCACGACAGGACTTTGGGGACACTGATCAGGTTGCCTGTATAGACGTCCCTAATACTGAGACGCCAATTGGACTTGTGGGACTCTGGCAGTCTGGATCGGTGTCTATTATAGACCTGAGGACGCTGCAGCCCATACAAGGAGATACGCTTCGCAATAACGACACGGCTGCTGTACCGCGAAGTATGGTGCTCGCACAGATTCTCCCAAAAACTTCCGGGCCGACTCTCCTCGTTGCCATGTCTGATGGAGTAGTTCACTCATATTCTGTCACGGCCTGCACATTCGCCCTTACAAATCGAAAGTCCGTTGTCCTCGGCACTCAGCAAGCCAACCTGCGTGTCCTTCCCCGTGCGGACGGCCTTATGAACGTCTTTGCAACCTGTGAGCATTCTAGTTTAATCTACAGCTCAGAAGGACGCATTATCTACTCCGCTGTCACAGCTGAAGATGCAACGTTCATTTGTCCATTTAATGCTGCCGCCTACCCAGACGCAATAGTAGTTGCAACGGCTTCAGAGATCAAAATCAGCCAAATCGACACCGAACGCCGCACCCACGTAAGAACCCTTCCGATGGGCGAGACAGTTCGCCGCGTGGCCTATTCTCCCTCCGAAAAGGTCTTTGGCCTCGGCGCCATCAAGCGCGAGCTCGTCAATGGCGAAGAAGTCATAGAAAGCTCTTTCCGCCTTGTGGACGAAGTCGTCTTCTCCGAACTAGGCAAACCCTTCCAACTCGGCACCTCCCAAGGTGAGGAGCTGGTAGAGGCAGTCATCCGTGCCCCCCTTCCGAATACCTACGGCACGTCCCAAGAGCGCTTCATCGTTGGCACTTCTTTCCTCGATGATGACGCCGCCCTCTCCTACCGCGGTCGCATCCTCGTCTTTGGCGTCGACTCCTCGCGCAGTCCCTACAAGATCGCCGAGTACAAAGTCAAAGGCGCATGTCGCTGTCTCGGGGTTATCGATGGCAAGATCGTCGCCGCGCTCGTTAAGACCGTCGTCGTTTTCGAGTACACAGAGCTCAGCGGCACCAGCGCGCGCATCGAGAAGGTCGCCAGCTATCGTACCAGCACGTGTCCAGTCGACCTCGCTATCGAGGGGAACACCATCGCTGTCGCGGACCTGATGAAGTCGGTCTCTCTCGTCGAGTATAGCCCCGGCACTGCCGGTGAGGCGCCCACTCTCGTGGAGGTCGCGAGACACTTCCAAAGCGTGTGGGCGACTGCTGTGGCGCATATTGATGAGGGATGGCTGGAGGCGGACGCAGATGGGAATCTGATTGTTCTAAGGCGCAACGAGGCGGGGGTTACGCTCGAGGACCGCAAGAAGATGGAGGTCACGGGCGAGTTTCACCTCGGGGAGCAGGTAAATCGGATACGCAAGATTCGGGTCGATGCGAGTGAGGATGCGACGGTGATTCCAAGGGCGTTCTTGGCTACTGTGAGTATCTTTTCCCCCTTATTTTCCGGTTTATCTCCATTGTTATATGCAGATATACGTCTTTGATGTGGTGACTAATATATCCGCAGACTGAAGGCTCCCTCTTCCTCTATGGCAGCGTCGCCCCGGCGTCCCAGGATCTGCTACTCCGCCTCCAACAGCGTTTGGCTGAGAATGTCGAAACGCCTGGTAACATTCCATTTGCCACTTACCGGTCCTTCCGCAATGCAGAGCGCGAGACAGAGGAGCCTTACCGGTTCATTGACGGGGAACTGATTGAGAGGTTCCTGGACTTGGATGAGGAGAGGCAGGAAGTGGTGTGTAAGGGATTGGCTAAGGTGGAGGAAGTTAGGGATTTGGTGGAGGGACTTAGGAGGATGCATTAGCATGTCTACTATTGGCGTTTGGTAGGGACATTATACGATTGAATGGGCTAATCATATGACGGTAGTCGAAGGAAGGTGTGGGTATAAAAGCCAGGGTTCTAGATTCTGTAGACTTCAACCTATAAATCACGCATAGAAAGATAATAAAAATCAACGGAGGGTCCAGATTTGTATTAAACTACAGCTAGAATCCCTCACGAAGCACGACCTGCAAAGTCGCCCAAAGCCGTGACGCACGAATCAGCAATCATACGATGCATGCAAAGAGTGGTGTTCTGGCAAACCGCCATCGCAGTCAACCGCCAGTGCCAGTACAGACCCCTCATATTCCAACAAAAAACACAATAAAGTACGCCATTCTCCCAATGCTCTGCAGACCGAACGCAACGCGGCCAACAAAGAAAATTAAACCCCAATCCCCCACCCACTCCTCGCCGCTTAAATCACACTCACATCAGCACCCACCTAATCGTGCGTCTGCACCTTGTGATCCCCCGTCGCGCCCGTCACGGCTTGCGCATATGTTGGTGGCGCCGGGTGGCTTCCTTCGCCCTCTTCTGGCTGGCTACCCTGTCCCCAAGTCCCATTCTGGTGCTGCTGCAACTGCGGCGCACCCATCGGCTTCACGGTCCCGTAACCCTGTGGCTGGCGTTGTTGCTGCTGTCGCGATGCGGAGCCATCGGTCTGCACGTAGATGTAGGTGACGCGGCTGCCGGCCTCGGCGTCCTGGGGGAGGGCGTCGTAGGACTCGAGCTCGGGGTTCTTGGCGATGATGTACCAGGCGTGGAGGAGGCCGGGGAGGAAGCCGAGCATGCAGAGGAGGATGTTGATGAGGGAGTCGGCGGAGCAGAGGCCGGTCTTGACCCAGACTAAAAAGTGAGGTTAGTTGAGTTGACTTGTGGAGCGGTGCTGGGGATGGGGAGCGAGAGGCGTACCTGGGAGAGGAGGGAAGAGGATGGCGATAAAGGCGAGGAAGAGGTCGGAGTTGCACATTTCTGAGGTTTGGCTGGGTGTCTGGCTGGTATATAATTGTCTTTTGAACCCTGTGGTGTTCGATTTTGAGGACAGAGATGAGGATGAAGGTGAAAGACCACGGTATAGGATGTTTGGTCGATTGTATGGTTGCCTGTCATCCGGGCAGACGAAGTGGTTGGACCCCGACCTTCCCTCGCTCGCTTCCTGCGTCATTTCTGTCGTCGTAAGCCCCGCTATACCCAAAGAAGCAGGCCATAGTGCAGATTACCCAGCTTATCGATAAGCCCATCGGCGATTGATACATTTTCGCCGACATAAAACTCCCCTCATTGATATCATTGCTATGACTTGGTCAACTCCATCAACGTCTATATAGATCTATTCCTACAGATCAATAGCAAAATGGGCTCGACCGAACGCGACACAGTGATTGACGACGACGAGGTTGACCCCATACAAGCCTCGTACGATGTCTACATCAAACCGCAATGGGAAGACGGCCGCCAGCTCTACATTCTCCAATTCCCCAACCGCCCCTCCAGAGAAGACTACTCCTCGACAAACGCCTCACTCCCCATCGAACTCCGCTTAAAGCCCAAAGCTGGCCTCGTTGAGCTCGACGTCCCCCTCGACCCATGGACAAACTACGACCGCACCAAGGGTGTTCAGTGGGGAGAGTCGATGCGCAAATCCAACGCTGCGAAATCCAATACCGGCACCGTGGGAGGACAGGGTGGAAGCCACGGCCTCGCGGGCGGCTTCGGTATTGGCGGTGTGGCACCCGGCCCAGGACGAGGGAGACAAGTCCAAGAAGACACACTAGCAGTCCAGCAAGAGATCCTCGATGACTTCTCGGGGGGCATAACGCGCCAACGGGTCCTGACGAAACAGACTCTGGGCGGCCAGGTGGTGCCGAAGGAGAGCGCGAGCCCGAACTACTTCATCGGTGCTTTCAGGAAGGGTCAGTTGCATCTGAGCCCCGTAAATGAGATCGTGCAGATGCGCCCTCAGTTCCACCACATCGATGCGACGGCCGAGCTGGACAGGCTGGCTCGTCCGAGGGCGGAGGCGGGGCCGGCGGGAGCGGGGGCAAGAGCTATTCATATGACGGTTAAGACTACAGGGGAGGGGGATGAGGATGGGCAGGATAGCATGGCAGAGCGGATTAAGAATGCGCAGGAGGAGAAGTGGCAGAAGATGCGGTATATTGATGATAATAGCGATGCGGCGTGGGAGACGTTCGAGGAGCTGTTTGCACAGGATACAGAAAACTTGCCGAAGCTGGAGTCAGGGATCGATGACGCGACGTATTTGGATACGATCAGTGCGCCGCGGGATGAGGCGAGGTTGAGTAGGGCGAAGCTGGTTGAAAATGAGTAGTGGAGAGGGGGGATGGTGGCACAAGAGATGAGAGTGTGGAGTCATAATGAGATATTAGAGAGGGGACATTTTTTACCTGCATTTCTCGGCGTCCGAGATACCCATAGAAAATAAAATACATACTACACTTGAATTGTCATTCTGAGGCCATGCCAAAGTGATTTACTTTTCAAATTTTATGTCATTTCATTGTACATCATATCAAACTAACCGACGCCTCTGGCCAGCTCCCCCATACCAATGGCCTATCCCCAATCCTCCCACTCAGCGGCGCCAACACCCTTAACCGCCGTTTCTTATCATCCACCTCCGCTACATACACAAAGCCCATCACACTCGCATCCCTGATCACCTCCAGTGAATCATGCGTCCCCGCATACATAACCGCCATAACACAATGCAGCATCTGACTGCTCGGCTCCACGCGATCGAAAATCGGACTCTCGACCTCCTCTTCACCGCCGGGTAGGAAGCTGCTCATCATCCCGCTCTGTTCGTGAATCTTGTACACCGTGACGGCGGAGAAGTCGACAGTCTGCGTGTGCGGCGATAGCGTGCGCTTGATTGAGCCGAAGAAGTACTCGCGGATCTGCGACTGGCGGAAGGCGGACATGTAGGCGTCGTCACGGTCAGCGCAGCCGCCAGATTTGTCGAGCTTGATCACGGTTATAGGTGTGGGGGTTGCGTTGGAGAAACGTCGGAGCATGTCGCTGTGCAGGCGCTCAGAGCCGAGGACGATGATCACGTTGACTATAATATGTTAGTATGCTGGGCTACAACGGATTCTGCCAAGTAGAGCGTACCTGTGAACTCCGATGCAATATGTGAGATGAGATCGTAGCCATTCTTCCCTTGTGAGATCACACCAGGCGTGTCGATAATGACCCCGGACTTCTTGACCTCCTCGTCACCCGCCAACCGTTCCGTCACAGCGAGCGCGAGTCGCGTGCACACTGGTTTATATAACTTCGGCTCATCCTCTGGGCTTTTGAGTCCGTAGAAGTACACAAGCGGTAGCTTGACAGGTACACTACTCGGTCCACTCGTAGGACTACTACCCCAGCCTTCCTCGACATCAATGACGCTACTCATAGCCGTCGCCGTCAAACTGCCCGGGATCGACAGCATCCCCTCTCCAGGATCGGTATTAACAACTATCGGCTGCTTCCCCGACCGCGTCGCATACGCCGTCAACAGCTTCACCAGACTCGTCTTCCCCGAATTATTCGGTCCAACTACCAGCACCCGCGGCTCCGGCTGGCCAGGCTGGCGCAGGTTCTCCAGCGCAAAATGGAGGTTGGCGTATTGCGTCATGGGCGACTCCTCGGCGGTGTACTCCTCGCACTGGCCGGTGACCTCGATGCGGCAGCCATGGTACGTGAAGATTGCGGCTTTGGTGCCGTTGAATGTGTAGGCGTGCTTCACAGCCAGCTCGGTGCCGAAGAGCTCAGCGCTGCCGGAGAGGATCTGGAGGTGGTCAGGTGATGTGAAGTGGTTGTGGGGGGGGGTTGGGCGGGCATAGATATACCTTGACTTCAATCGAGGTGCCGATGTCTACTTCAAATCGCCATTCTGAGTTGGCGGTGAGATCATGCACTACAGGGGCGGCAGTGGTGGATGAGGTTGGGACTGAAGATGGGCCCGCCTGGACAATGTTAGCTGCTGTGTGGTGGTATTGGGGGTGGGATGCTCACCTGGGCGGCTAGAAGCCCGAGGCCTGGCAATGACATTGGACTATCGCAACGGATGCAATTGCCCTGTTTAATGTGTCTTTGAAAGAAAGTGATTCGAGTTGTCAGTTATGAAGTTGTTCCCTGTTGGGTCGAGTTTGGACACAGCCTTTCAGCCTTGTGGAGTGGAAGCTGCCCACACGCCTAACTTGATTGGGAACATCAACACCACAACCACAACGAGCCAGTTTGTCTTAGAGCTTACGCTCAAATAATTGTAAACAATGGTCATAATTCACTGGCTACATTTCCGATATCTTGCGCATAATATGGTTGGAGGAAATTATATTGTATTCCCAAATCGTTTTGTAAAAATTAATATATATATTTATATCTTTAACCAGTTGCAACAGTTTGTAGCGATAGTGAATAATATTTTAGTACCTTCACAGTCATGTACATTATTTGCACTATTCAGTACTGATTATCTGTAGGATGCTTCTTGAAAGGCTTCATTCTGCGGCAATCCTGTCACCGACCTATCTACATCGTGATATCTACGTCAATTCATGTCTAGTATCCCATATCAACACCTAATTCTTCAGCTCCCTCTTTTTGTAGGCCAGAAATCTCGTAAGATTCAACCCTGCCTCATCAGCCCTCGACCTGAGCTCCGTCTCTTTCCTCCTGTCAACCCCCTTCGCTGCCTTGGTAACCTTCACCTTCAGCTCCTCTAAATGCTTGTGAAATCCATCGTTCCGGAATACTTCATCACAGGCATACGATTTGTCTGCGTATATATCAAAGATCTCGTTCAGCGCCTCCACTGCATCTGCAGCAGGGGTCTCAGGCAATCCAGAAAGGACAGTGAGCAAGAACACGCCAATATCGCGGTTTAATGCTAGCGGTGCTGGGTCAAGCGCAAGTCGACCCAAGACACCAACACATTTGACACCAAGGCCTTGGAATGGATCCACGCCCTCTGTGTCGGTTGGGGCAGGAATATCCTTGGAAGCCTGGTAAAGCGCCATGAACTTCCTGTGCTCATCACCCGCAAGTTTAACTTGCCCTTGGACGCTCCGTGCCACAGCCCAAGCGAGGCTAGTGATTGAGGAAGCAAGCTCGATATCGGCCGTGTTTGAAGCAAGCACAGGGGTCACAATCTCGGACCAAATTTGCTGAGCAAGAGGCGCCCAAGACTTCTTTAAGCGACCCGAAGCAGTCGAGAAGTCAACGTTGGAAATTGTCCATGCGATGTTGTTCAAGGCTGAGATGGCACCGCTCTGAACTGCCTCGTTATCAGTTTGAGCGAGCTTGAGAAGAAATGGAGAGGCGACGCGGATGAGCGCGTCGAGGGTCGGTGGGACGTCTTCCGAGTCGTCTTCGTCATCCGAGCCATCACCGATTACACGATCCATATCTTCTGCTATCTCCGCTATCGTCATCTCATCTTCCTCCTCGTCCTCGTCATTAAGCTCATCTTCATCTTGATCTCCGTCATCTGAAGCGTCGTCGTTGATATCGTCCGCCATGGTCTCATCCTCTCCATCCGCCTTGTCGTCGAATCCCTCGAATTCCTTCTCATGTTTGGCGCCATGCGCTAGGGCTTCCTGAAGACTCGTAGCAATAGATGCTGTGATCTCCAATGCCAACTGCAGGATTTGATCTGGGTTAAGATGACTGGAGCCGTTTGAAAGGTTGTCTTCGCCTTGAACCTGGCTCATGCACTGCACAAGAGTTGGGATTAAAATAGCGTCTGATGCTCCTTCCATAGGAGTGTTGTGGTCAAACCATTCCAAGCATGTGAAGATGTTGTGCAGAACTGCGCAAGCAGGTATTGCTCTCGGACCAGCCAATTCTCGGAGCTGCATGAGGCCCATGAGCCAAGACTCGTTCCCAACAATCTGCTGTGCAAGCACTTTGTTATCCTCCGTAAGAGTGGAGATACAAGTTAAGACGTCGCTAAAAAGTTCTCCTGGGACCGCAGGGACGTTAAGAAGGCCGAACAAAAAGTTGAGGATGCTCGGCAGGTTGGAAATGGCCTCGACAATTTCTTCTTGGGCCTCGCCGAGAGATGTTAATAAGCCAACTACAGAACTGCTTAAGGTCCAGAGAAGAGATTGTTGAGCTTTTGGGAGCTTGGCTATTGGGTTCTCTTTCGATTCAATGGTTTCGATTATCTTTCTCTGAGTTAGCTAGAGTTTGAAGGGCAGGCACTGCATACAATACTGACCATTTGGATGATTGCAGTGACGGGCGTCAGGATGTCTTGTCTGTAGAGATGTATGGAAAAATCCTCCTCCTCTTCCAGCGCTAGGTTCCTCAATATGCCCCATCCCGCACTCTTGGACTCCAAAGACGAATCTGTTATGGCTTGCTCGAGCAAGATTCCCACCACTTGTTCCCTCAGCAGAAGCTTTCGGCATTTCGTATCTTCAATTAAGTTTGCAATGGCAACCGCCGCAGCAGATCGCCTGCTCACTTCCGGGCTCTTTAAGTCATTAATGACAGGGAGAATTTGTTTCTCTCGAACGGCTGCGAGTTCTGGGTCGGTGGGTGGTTTAACTGGCTTCGCGATCGGATTCGGGTGGTTCTTGACCTTCGCCCTCTTGTTGGACTTGCCCATAATGTTAATTATAATACGTAAGGTACTTAGTATTTAATTTAAAAGGCGGCGCCGTGTGTTGGTGGTTGAGGCTGGAAGTAAGGTTTTGGAAATTTTGACTTCTGACAGCCTCGTTACAAGGGCTGCTGGCGGGGCACGGAGGCTATTTTCCGATTGCAGGGGTCACGGCCACTAAGATACCTTAGTGCGATTTCCCCAAGGAAATAGCAAGGTTGTTACAATCTTGGGCACAAGTCCAAAAAGAGGGGTTGTAAAAAACATCAAAGCATTCATTTACGCCACTTTTTGATATTGTATACGCTATAACTCAACTGAAAATGGCTGCTGCGACTTCTACCACCCAGGTTGAGGCCATCACGGCGGACAACATCCTCCGACTCTTCCCTGACATCGATACCTCCAGCGCCGCTTTTGAGGGGCACGATGAAGAGCAGATCCGCCTCATGGACGAGGTCTGCATCGTCCTCGATGAGAACGACAAGCCAATTGGAAACTTTAGCAAGAAAATCTGTATGTATACGCTCTGCGCGCCCAATTTGCTCGTACTAAACATCTCCCAGGTCACTTGATGACGAACATCGACAAGGGCCTTCTTCACCGCGCATTCTCGGTATTCCTCTTCGACTCCCAGAACAGGTTGCTTCTCCAGCAGCGCGCCACAGAGAAGATTACATTCCCGGATATGTGGACAAACACATGCTGCTCTCACCCACTGGGTATCCCAGGGGAAGGTGGCGCTGAGCTGGCCGAGGCCGTGTCTGGCGTGAAGAATGCCGCTCGTCGCAAGCTAGATCACGAGTTAGGAATCAAGCCCGAGCAGGTTCCGTTCGAGGATTTCCGTTTCCTCACCCGAATTCACTATAAGGCGCCTTGTGGTGATGGAAAGTGGGGCGAGCACGAGAGTACGTCCAGTCGTCCAATGCCGATCCTGGAAAATCACAGCTAACGGTGATCTTTTTTAGTTGACTACATCCTCTTTATCAAGGCGGACGTCGACCTCAACCCAAGCCCCAACGAAGTTCGCGACGTCAAGTATGTTACTGCCGACGAGCTCAAGGCTATGTTCAAAGACTCGAGCTTGGTTTTCACACCATGGTTCAAGCTTATCTGCGAGTCGCTGCTATTCGATTGGTGGGCGCATCTCGACGCAGGACTTGAGAAGTTTGAGAACGAGAGCGAGATCCGAAGAATGTAGAGGGGCTTTGCATATTTTAATAGATAACTGATGGTAAATCACCGCAGTTTTCGGCTCACGGTACTTCGCAGTCGTTTTAACGTTTAACGAAGAAGAAACATATACCCAGCTGAGTACACTGAGCAATTGATTTGTACTTTGCATATATCATGGGGTGGATCTCTCGTTACTTATGAGATGCAGCTATAAGTTCTTGTGCCTTCTGCTTTGTTAAATACCAGCCAGTTTCAGTGACAGTCATGCCACGACAAATTGTCTTGGACCGTTTGCTTGTCATCGTGACTATTGGCCATGGCCGCGGCCCTGGTGGATAACGACGTTACTCAACAACTTCTCCCGTGGGCGACACTAAATGCATCTCGGCTCTCTTATGTGTCGCATTCATTAAGTATGATTTCGTCCAGTCATCAGACCTTCTGGTAAAGCCGTCTTCCAGTTGCGTCCTGCGGGGTTTAGCCATACGGGTCGCTCAAACTGTCCACTTGCTTCTTCCACATTACACAAAGCAGCCGAATAGCATAATAGCGTCTGTTCTAAATGGTTAGAATGAATGCAAGTGCTCAAGCTGCGACTGCATCCTATCTCATTATAGTACAACGCCCCATACTAGATCCCGGCGCATTCCGTGTGTCCAGCTTCACTGTATTTCTTTAATTGGGAGGCATATGCAAGTATGTGCTGCAATACAGCGTATCGGCCTTTGCTATAGTCAGTTCTGTAGTACATGGTGATAAATCGCCGCTTGGCCCGGCTGGCAATTATCAGTGCTTCAAAAGCAATCAAACCCCACGTGAGTCCTCACCGCTCTCTGTCTCATGGCCCCTCTCCTTGAGTGACCACCTCATTTGGTGTCTTTACTATGGTTCAGCTGCTTTCTTGCTGATGCATACGAATAGTCACGTTGGTGCATTCCCATTAGAATACAGATAGGCATACATATAAAGCCGCCGACCGCACCTTTGTAACGTCTATCACTATTCACCCTGCAATCAATCAAATATATTTATTGATTAGAACGTTTATGAAGCCAAATATTTTGATAATATACATATTTATTGCAGTCTTCACCTGAGATTAAATCGCAGAGAGTGACTTGAAACTGGCTGGGAGTTTACACTTAGTTCGGGATACAATTTATCATCTTACCTCAAACACATCACTATCCCCGGCGGTCCATCGAGGTCTTCCTAACGCCGTACAAATAACAGACTCCAAGTCTTATCAGAATCTCAGAATCTTAAGATTGATGTCGGTTGATATACGCCAGAGCCTCAATTGCTTGCGATTTCCATCTCGATACGAATCGATATCGAGATCGCAACTCTCTAAACCACATACAGGAGAAGGAACTCGGGAAACAGAGAAACCCATTAGTAAATATTTAACCTGAAGGTATTCTCTCCCACCATCATTAACATGGCTCTATAGAACCGCATCATCAATTTGTCAAACGTTTTGAAAATGACGAGCAGTAAAGCTAGTTCCACGATAGCTGAGCAGAAACGTAGCTCTTCGCCAGATAATGAAACAGTCAGGGTTATTGGCATATCCGAGTATCTCGGCGCCGCAGAATGTCTTGCCCAAGCATTTGAGGTCGATACTCTATGCCGCTACTTCGTCGACGCCGACGACACAGAGGAATACTCTGAGGAGCGAAAGTGGAAGCTCCATTCTGATATCCTGCGCTACATGGTCGCAGCTCATTGCTACAGAGGCTTCGTCACCACAATCGGTCCGAACTATGACGCTGTGGCTCTCTGGTACACTATTTCACTTTCGCCGGCTACTCGCACCTGACTGACGTTCCACAGGCTTCCTCCCGGAAAGGGCATAGACGATTGGTGGACCATCCTCCGCAGCGGTACGTGGCGTCTCTTCTTCTCGCTTTCCCGTGAGGGAAAAGCCCGTTTCTACTCGGAATTCCTCCCTCTCCTCCATTATACCAAACAGAGGGTGCTGGGAGAGCGGGATGATAAGAGCTACTACCTTGACTACATAGGCACCAAACCTTCTGCGCGCGGGAAGGGATATGCTAGGAAGTTGATCGAGCACGGCTTGGCAATGGTAGGATAACCCCTTTCTCTCAGTTACCCGATTTTAGTCACACTGCCTGGTGCTGATCTCTAATAGGCGGATGCTGAGGGAGCACCAACGTACTTGGAAAGCACTGCAGCAGTTAATGTGCCGTACTACGAGAAATTCGGCTTCCAATACATCAAAGAAGTTCACCTGCAGCGGGATGAGAAACCAGTTTCGCTGAGTATCATGGTCCGAGAGCCCAAGACTAATGCAGGAGACTCACAGCCAACGCCGAAGCAGAAATGCAGCGTCAAGATTGTGGAGCTTGTTGTCTAGTTGGTGGACATGATGACACCGAAATACCTCGCAAAAGGGTATGGTGTGGCTAGAATGAGTAACCAGATTGTGTAATGACTTAACATTGGCAGAAAGAAGAAAAGAAATTAGGCCTAGAATGGATGCGTGGCCTTGGATAAGATTGAGAAATTTGTGTTTTTGGGGATTTGTATTTGATTTTGCTCGTCGAGCTCTGCTCGTTGCATTTTGCTCATACTTAGTGTAATCTAGATACACGCCGCTCATTCATGAGAAGGTAACGGTGATATTTGCACACGACACACGTAACAGTATTTCATCATCCAGAAACGCCATTAGCCATTTCCCCACCGCTCAGAACATAGCCATGAGTCTTGCCCTTCCATTGCCACATAATACTTCCGTCTAATACTCCATAACCATCCACGTCTCGTCATCCATAGTCGGGTAAATAATATTCAACCCCAGCAGCTCATCTCCAGCCTTAAACACTTCGTTCATAGGTAAACCTAGGTTCGCGCTGATATACTGGACGTTCAGGCCCTCGTTATTCTGTGGTGCTGTGCTGAGCAGGTTAAACACCTTCTTTGCTACAGCGCTCAACTGCGGCAACTGCCTGCCTCCAGGCGCCGCCGGCGCCGCACGGCTAGCTCCATCCCCTTGGTCGACAAACAACCCACCGCCAGCTCCTCCATCCGCACCACCACCTGCCTGCAGCGACTCGGGCGGTCCACGCGAGAAGTACAAGTGTACGTATGTCGCCTCGAGAAGGTGCGCGTTAATCTCGTTGAAGTCTGTGACAGGGCGGACGACGTGTGCCGCGACGTGTTTTTTGTTGTTGAAGGCCTTGAGGCGACCAAGGACGCGTACGTACGTGTTCTCCTTGATGGAAGAGATGGTGGGCGAAGGACCGGCATCGACGTCCAGCCAGACCTTGACTTCGATGAGGCCGGTGCCGTCGTCGAGCTTAAAGGTCTGGTTTGTGGCTTGCACGGAGATCGCGCGAACTTGTCCGACGAAGGTGATCTGGGTCATCTCATGGCCATCGACTTTGAATTCTGCGTCGGGGTGGGGCTGTTGGGCGTCGATTATTTGTTTGATTGTTACAGGTCGGAGAGTGTCTTTGCCGTATGTCTGAGGGATTGTTAGCAGGCTTTCTTGGAAAGAGGTCTTTGCCCCTGCTAAGGTTTAATGTTTGTTCGCACCTTTGATCCTCCTGGAGTATCCTGGCTTCCTGCCTGGGAACCACCACCCATAAACCCGCCGCCTTCTGCCCCTCCTTGAGCGCCATATGAGGTTGTAGTGTAGGAGCCGCCGTAGCCGTACGAGGTTGCTATACAGCTAAATTAGTAAAATAAACCCAACAATTATACAATCTCTGTTTTCTTACCCATCGTTGCGTTTTGGGTGTTTTGACGCGTAAAGTCTTCGATGTGTTTTGTTCGTCGTCGGGGTGGACGCGTCGAGCGTGTAAAGTGGTCTGCTAGTGTGAGTGGGGTACTGGATCAGTCATGGCAGTGGCAAGCAAGCGCATTTTGAAGGATCGCCTCAGCCTTGCGTCTACGCGATCTTATCGACGACAGCCTGACTCCTCGGATGGCAATCGCAACCTCAACACTGCACTGAAATAAAACGTAATTTCACGAGGGGTCTTAATTTGGCGCTGTCCTTACAGTCATGGCAGAAGAAGGCTGGGCAAAGGAGAAGTCGGCGTCGTCTGGAAAGAGTGAAGCGACGCCCAAAGTAGAGAAAATCGAAGACGATGAAGCTGCCTTCGATGCGCTAGAAGCGGAGCAGAAGGAGTTTATCAAGGTAAGTCATCTTATTTGTAGTACTTCTGCTGTGATATATATTAACTATTCTACTCAGGATGCCGAAATCGATCGTATCCTGCGCGCCTTCCGTCTCGATGCGTACGCCGTGCTCGACCTCCAGCCAGGTGTTCCCGATTCCGACATAAAGAAAGTCTACAGAACGAAATCGCTACTTATCCATCCGGATAAAACCCGGAATCCACAAGCGCCCGATGCCTTCGATCGCTTGAAGAAAGCGCAAACAGAATTGACGGATGAGAAGCACAGGGAGCGCCTGGATGAGGCCATTGCCGACGCGAGGATGCTGCTTATGCGCGAGAGGGAGCTTACAATAGATTCAGAGGAAGTCAAATCTGACGACTTTGCAAAGGCGTGGCGCGAGAAGGCGAAGATGGTATTGATAGACAACGAGCATAGAAGACGGCGGCAGGTGAAGGCGCAGATGCAGGAAGAGGGCCGCGAGCAGAAGAAGGAAGAAGAGGAGCTTGAGGCGCGGAAACGGAAGAGGGAACATGAGCAGGACTGGGAAAAGACGAGGGAACAGCGCATTGGGAGTTGGCGAGACTTCCAGCAGGGCAAGAAGAGCTCATCGGACGGGAAGAAGAAGAAGAAGATGAAGGTTCTTGGGTGATTTTTGGTTCGTGCACTTCATTACGGGGCTATTTCAACAGGAGTTGGGAGGTAGATTCGGCGCTGTTCTGAGCTGGCGTATGGGATAATATGCATTTCGGGGATATGTTAGGTGACAATATCATTCATCTTTGCCAACTGGTGGCGATATCATGCTCTGGCTGTCTCTCCCATTGTAGCAACTATTCATGAAATAAAGACTCAATGACTCGGTAACTATTAGAGCCGTCTAATTTCTCAAAATATAATATGATGTATATCCGTGTACCCCGCAATCGTATGTACCCAGCTGCATTTATGATTTTGGTCTTTGGTCTTTGGACGGAGGCACATGTGTGGATGTGGTGGTCGTGTGTTACCCTTGTAGTTAAATCCGGGGTTTATGGTCCAGACGCTGTTAAACTGGGCATGGCATGTGCCGAGGTACATCGCGGCTCGGCGACGTCCTGGACTCGATGCTCACTAAACACACGTCAGAACGATAGAACGTCTTGGAAGACCTCGAATTTGCACATATCTATAACACATACGCTTTAATTTCGAATTGCATCTAATACGCCTCAACTATATTTTATACGAACCGCCTCTTCTGCCACCAACTCCAGTCATGGCTCCAGCAAGAGCCCAGAAGGTGCCAGTAATCCCCCTCGCGGCCGACACCGTCCTACTCCCTGGCAACGGCCTCCGGATTCCATTCGCCGCATCTCGACCCGATATACCAGCTTTACTGTCGCAAGTCTATACACGGGCGTCGGGGAAACCGGCCTCGCAGCGCTACCATAATGCACATGTCATCTGCGTGCCGCTGAACTCGCCACTGCTCAGCAGCAACGGCCAGAAGCTGCTCACGGAGAACGAATTGAAGGATAAGGATGGCAAAGCGAGCAAATACAAAATTCCAGATCCAGCAAGTGCGAAAAAGGATGATCTATTTACCTGGGGCACCGCAGCGAAGATCTCGGGTGTCGAGGGAAGGGGGACAGGGGAGTTTTCCTTGATTGTAGAAGGGGTGAGCAGGGTGAGGATCCTCAGGGTTACCCAGGAACGGCCGTTCTTTGAGGCAGAAGTTCAGTATGAGACTGATGTCGGTAAGTGCACAATTATGAGGAACCCCTGTCCGTGGTGATGTAGTGCTAATTGTTCCCAGCCCCATCGCCAAAGGATACGGAAGTTCAAGCCATGTTCGGAACACTGAAAACCCTTTCGAGAGAACTATTAGCACTGCTGCGACTTACATCTCTCCTTCCGCGACTATCAGGAGCATCAAGCCTCACGCCTATGCTAGCACGACGGATCGAAATGTTTATTGCGAAGAAGGATATATCAGAAGCTGGCTCACTTGCAGACTTTGTGTCGAATCTCGTGGAGGCAACTCTTGAGGAGAAGTTACAGATTTTAGCCGCGATAGACGTTAGGACACGTCTTGAGAGGGCCATAGAGCTGCTGAACAAGCAGGTTGCGGCTATTAAGGGAAACATCAAAATTACGTCAATGACCTCGTCCACTGTTCCTATGAACGGTGAGATTGATCTCCTAAACAGGCAGAAGTCCCGGACACTGAATCGGATCAATCCTATTGGGTTTACGCCGGGGTCAGGGCAAGGGCCGCCACAGGACGACCAGGAGCCGAATGAGGTGGACGAGCTAGAACAGAAAATCGAGGCGGCACGTCTTACACCGGAGGCCGCAAAGGTTGCTGGCCGAGAGTTGAAGAGGCTAAAGAAAATGCCACAGCAACAGGCAGAGTATAACGTCATAAGGACCTACCTTGAGAATCTGGCTGAGATCCCTTGGTCTGCGGTGACGGAGGATAAGCTAGGTGCTGACACACTGAAGCGAGCTCGGAAGCAGCTAGACGATGACCATTATGGGCTCGGCAAAGTGAAGAAGCGCCTGCTTGAATACCTTGCAGTTCTCAGGCTTAAGCAATCAGTCAATGACGGCGTAGAAGCGCAGATCAAGACTGCTGAGGCGGAAGCCACCGAACTAGCGAAATCGACTGAGAAGCCAGATGATGCTGCCGATGCTGAGCCAAAGAAGGACGTTCCAGCTGTTGACAGCGCCAAAATCCAGATCCTGAAGAGCAAGAGAATGGTTGACAAATCGCCCATCCTCCTCCTCGCTGGCCCGCCAGGCGTCGGTAAAACCTCGCTCGCGAAATCAATTGCCACAGCGCTTGGAAGGAAATTCCATCGCATTTCACTCGGTGGCGTGAGAGACGAAGCTGAGATCCGTGGACACAGGCGCACATACGTCGCGTCAATGCCCGGGCTGATCGTGAGCGGACTGAAGAAGGTGGGTGTTGCGAACCCGGTCATCCTCCTCGACGAAATCGACAAGGTCGGCACATCCAACTTCCACGGTGACCCCAGCGCTGCAATGCTCGAGGTCCTCGACCCAGAGCAGAACCACTCCTTCACTGACCACTACGTCAACATCCCCATCGACCTTTCCAAGGTCCTCTTCATCGCCACCGCGAACGACCTCTCCACCATTCCTGCTCCCCTCCTAGACCGTATGGAGACCATCCAGCTGCCCGGCTACACCACTCTCGAGAAGCGCCACATCGCCTCTCAGCATCTCATCCCGAAGCAGATCCGCACCAACGGGCTTGACCTCACCAACGTCATCTTCCCCGACGAAGTCACCAGCAAGATCATCGAGTCCTACACCCGGGAAGCTGGCGTCCGCAACCTCGAGCGCGAGCTCGGCGCCGTCTGCCGCGCTAAGGCAGTCGCGTACTCCGACGCCCTTGATTCCTCAGCCCTCACATCCTACAACCCCGTCCTCACCCTCGCCGAAATTGAGGATATCCTCGGCACCGAGAAATTCGATGAGGAGCTTGCAGAGACACGCGCCCGCCCCGGAATTGTCACCGGCCTCGTCGCCTACGCATCCGGTGGCAACGGCTCCATCCTCTTCATCGAGGTCGCCGACATGCCTGGCTCCGGCTCCGTCCAGCTCACCGGTACCCTCGGCGCCGTGCTCAAGGAGTCCGTCGAGGTCGCGCTGTCGTGGGTCAAGGCGCATGCTGCGGACCTCGGGCTCGCCCAGCCGGGAGAGAATATCATGAAGTCGCGCAGCATTCACGTCCACTGTCCAGGCGGTGCGGTGCCCAAGGATGGCCCCAGCGCAGGCATGGCCCATGCGGTGGCGCTGGTGAGCTTGTTCTCGGATCGCGCCGTGCCACCGAGCGTGGCGATGACGGGAGAGTTGTCACTAAGGGGGCGCGTGCACCCTGTGGGTGGGATCAAGGAGAAGCTGATTGGGGCACTCCGAGCGGGTGTCAAGAAAGTGATACTGCCAGAGGGTAACAGGAAGGATGCGAGGGACCTGCCGGACGAGGTGAAGCAGGGGCTAGAGATTGTGCATGTTAGGTAAGTTTTATCGTCTTTGGACATCGGATTAAGTTGTACTAACGTGATTGACTAGGCATATCTGGGAGACTATCCGTCTCATATGGCCGGAGACCGAGTGGCGCGGCCTTGCGGAGTTTGCGGACGTTGAGGCGAGGATCTAGAGTTTGGAAATCCCATTACCATTCTGCTGCCTTGGGGCAAGCACCACGATTTGGATTTTATCTGGCGAAGACGGGTTGGTCCATAGCGTTGATAATATATTGTAAATAAACAGAACATATAATCTACCCTCCCCCCAATCCATCCACCGTCCACGTGCCCCCGCTCCCCTTCCCATCTCATCACAGTATCACAACCCGCCCAGCCCCACCCATCGCCTTCACACCACCACCTCCCCGCGCTCCCTCCCACCGGACAATTAGCGAGACACGGCCACCACACCGCGAGTGTCCCACGCGCGTCCTTGCCTGCACAGTAGTCAGTGCTCCCTTTGTCTAACCTGAGGCGCGACGATGATGGCACACCCCACTGTTGACCTAGAGGAGGCGATTTGGAATCGTGGAGATTACCCCGCCTGTTCGTGCGGTTGGCTGCGGTGCGGGTGGTTGCGTTTGTTGAGGGGGGGAGGAAGGTGATGGGGGGTGGGATTCCAAATCATGGCTTAAAGGGGGGGAGGTGGAATGGAGGGAGGGGAGGGAATTATTTTTGTTGGGCTGAGGAGGATTGTTTTTAGATGGTGATAATATTACTATTTGAAGACTATGCCGCGATATATAGGATGAGACTCCTTTCTGCGAAAAGTCACCTGGGGAAATGGGGGATGGAGATTCAAGGTGGAGGATTTAATATCTACCCAACGTGCATAGCCAACCTATAAGAGCCTATAAGTTGATTATGCAGAGAACCGTAGGATCAATGTCCTACCACACGTCAGCATTATGTCTCAGCGCCTATGTAGTTGAAAAACCAACGTCTATATATACAAGCATGAATCTCCCGTCTTCCATTGCAAGATCTTACACATCAGCACAATCGCAGCTGCAATTGCTCTTCCCGCTGGTACCATGGGTTGGGATATCACCTTCCATACCTGAAAGCCTTACAACAAGGCACCCGGGCGGACGAGATTGGTCATACTGAATTTATGAAGGGAGCGGCCAGTCACCATGCATTAACATAGGAACCGCGCCTCCTGCCGGTGTGTCATGCATACACCAGCTCAACGGCGGAACTTCCCTTAAGGGCTGTAAGGGGGATTTTGTCTTTAATCGGGCACCCTCATTCTTTATCCGCAGCGGAGATTTCCAGCTTTCAGAGGCTGGGCCAGGCTGTGGTGCACCGTTTGGAAGTGGGGAATATGTTGGGATCGGTCATTTTATGATTTTATGTTCTAGTGGGATCTGGCGGTAGATATTAAATTAGCCCACTAGGGACCTTAAGCTTTTGTGTTTTTGCCCGAGCCTAGATTACGGGCGGGGCCTAAATCAGCAGTTAGATAGTCCTCCAAATATAGACACTCATTTTTAGGGGTATTACTACGAAAGATGCGGAATACAGAGGCAAAATTTGGTCAGGATGACTTGTAGCTGATTTGAATTCGAGGTCACCAATATAACAATGAAGCTATGATGGTGGCATGTGGTGATCGGAGAGGGTATATAGTATTTTTCTGGATCTCCAGTGAAGTGTAGGAGCTGATACTTTGCTGATTCAAATCGTGGCCCCATGTTACAGTGCCCATTCCTCGGCTCTGTGATGGCCTTGAGCGTGGAAACAACTGGTCCTCGGAACATACGTAATATGACACAGATAATGCCGGCTAATTGATGACAGAACTAACTATAAGCTCCGGCCACAGTAGCCACGGCTATCTCGGGTGGCATCCGTCCCAACATCTCGCGGACAGACATGTGCTCTGGCATCGGCGCTCGGCCCGCCGACACCGCCCTCGGGGTTTGCTCTGTATGTGCTTGATCGCAGGAACTTGAGATGGAGATGGGGGGCCTGTGCGTGTTTGGTTGTTTGGGGCTGAGTTGTGAGAGAAATGCATGTTGGGTTGGGATGAGAGTTATGGGAAACAGGGAGTGGATGTAACAATGAACAGAGAACACGAACATGAACGAACATGAACAACGGCAGGAACAGGAACAGTAGCAGAAACTCAACCAGGAACGCATAAACCAACTGTACCGCCTCAAGTCGCAAACCCTCGGCGATCCACACAAAACGCATCGTAGCAGTTCATCGCCTCGGGAAATAAAGAACCGTTCCTACGCATTAACCAACCCACCTCCGAAGCACGCGCCCACCGCCGTCTATGCCATAACTCACACTAGCCCAGCACGAAGCTTCAGCACAGATGCAGCTAGAAAAGACCAGCTTCTCGAACCAACTCACAAGCGCATTACAAACCCCGAGGCACCACGTACACCGGGCCACCGCGCAGGGATAGCCCTGCACCGGCACCTCACCCGTCGACCGCCGTATACCGTAAATCTCAGGTACGATCGCGCGCGCCCGAGCCCCGTTTCGGATCGGCAAGGATGGCCCTGTAGTGGCTGTGGCTACGCTGGCGCGTCCAACTTTACCGAACTTCCATCTTTCGCCATGTGATGGTACGCTAGGACGATGGTAAGCAGGAAAGGCGGTGCTGTTGTTGGACGCCAAGGTGCGGGAGCCAGGCTGGGCGGTTTCTTGTTCTCCTTTTTTTTTCTCTCCTTTTTCCCGATCTCGGTTTCCTGAGTTCGCTGTCATGCGCTACTCGGGTCTGGGGCCGATTGGGCGCCTGAGGGGGGACTCGGCGATCAAACTGCGGGGAGGGTGGGGGGTGATATCTCCGACGGCTATGAAGGTGAGATGGGGGATTATGCGTTTTGTGGGCTTCTGTGAGGTTTTGTTATGCGTTTGTGAGACTTGTTATGCGTTTTCTGAGGGAAGGAAGGGAAGAAAAGAGATCGCTCGGCGAAGGAATGGGCCGGGCTGGCGGACCGTTGTGGGGGGTTCGTCCAGGACGGTGGAGGAGAAGGGTCCGCTGTGGAACGCCTGCCCGTTCGTGTTGGCGGGACCGTGGCGGGACCCGAGAGAAGGGTAGGGATGCATGGCGCTCTCTCTTGGACGGCTTAGGGGGAGATATATCGATCTTGATATGCGGGATGTATGTCGGATATAGTACAGATACAGTAGTACGCTGTATCAAATTAGACAAGTGGATATCTAGACTATAGCCACAGCAAATGAAAATAGAGACAAATCAGAACAATATCTTGCCCTAAAGCTCCCTGCCCTTGCCCTAATCTGTCTTCTTTTTCTCTCAAGAATCATCCGAAACATGCAAAACATAGTCTTATAACTTCCATCGAACCTCATTACCCGAAGAAGCCTAGCGTCAGGGATTCTAACATGGGGGTCTAACATGGGATCGAACTCTCAAGTACTCGAGTACGTACCATCGGCGTTTCACCCACCAGTTCATGCACAAAAAGACATTGGAGGTACGAACACTATCCGGAGATACAACCGGTACAAACAGAACATGGCAAAACATTATGTAGAGGGGTGGTACTGATACATGTCTCAGATGTGAACTGACAGGTTCACATTCTAGTACACAGCCGCCTAGAGAGAGAGACGACTGTAACATTTCCATTTTCATTTCCAACATCTCCAACAACCTCAGCAAATCCAGCTCTCAGACACATTTATAGTACTTATGTCTGTCTCCTTGTTCATAATGTGTACTTCCTCGATCATAGTACATCGTCGGCATTCGCTGTACCCCTTGTGGGCATTGTGATGTGCTCGATGTACTAGCCCTGTACGGGCTGTATATTGCTGATGTAGGCATCCTACAAGCATGCCGCAAGCATCCTGCAGGCACCTCCGCCGCGCCGCAGCATATCTGTCCCAATGCAGCCGGTTTAATGCCTCCCCAGGCCAGAAATTGACGTGGATGAGCATGGGCCTGCGTGGGCCAGCGTGGACACCAACATGGACAGAGGACACAGGCAAGCAGGGAGACAGACAGACCAACTGGGGCAGGCTTACGAGCTGACACGTACTTTGCAGGATATTATTTGTGCAGAAGAGGAGGACAAGACACGGTATACAAGCATCACCATAGACACACAGCATAACGGGCATACATACGGCTTCCGGGCGGTACAGCGCATACAAGGTCAAGATACAGTCAAGATACACCATACACGCTTCATACAACGTTTACTGCTCTCGAGTATGATACCTCGCGGACATTGCACATTGCACGTACGTCTTATATCTGCAGTGTTACCTGCTCTAACGGTCAATACTGTCACACAGTTGCGTGGGTTTCTTGCGTGTGCATGTGCTATATGTGTATGTGCTGTGCCTGTACGTGCAGCTCAGCGCGCATCTCAGAGCAGCAAATACGCTCACCTTGCTTCCTGGCTACCTTGCATACTTACCACCCCCCTTCTCCACTCTCTCCGTCTTACCGGCGGATATGAGATTGTCGATTGTGGATTGTCCGTTCTGAGATCCTCCGTTCTTGAAAATCTTCCTCCAATTCGCCTTCTATGCTTTCCTTATTCTATGGTAACCGGCTAACATTCTTATTAGCCGCCCCTGTCCTGCTACTCTGCGGAGTACTTATTGACCCTGTCTTGCCCGTCACTGCAACTTTCGCTGTCGTCGATCTTCCATAGAAGGGTACAATTCCCAAAACAAACACTTGTCTACTTCGAGCCTAGACCTGCGGGGGCCCCATTCAAATGCCCCTCGTCACTTCAGATGAGCGGCGCCCTGCTGATCCAACGCTCACATATCCACTTGTCCATTCATTCTTTCCCAATCTATAGAATGTTCAGATGCCTTATTTGCTCTGCTCCTTGCGCCTCACCCGTCTCTCAATCCTTCTTTTCTCTTTCCTACTCTTCCTCGTTCTCAACCTCCTACGCCTTGTCCCTCCTTCCCTCCCCCCCCCCCCCCCCCCCCCTAACCCCGGCCTCCCACACGTCAAGAAGCACACAAACACACACAATCTTCCCAACACAACACACTCAATACATACACTCATACACAACTTGCAGGGCTCACAGCAGCATCATCAGCATTGATGTGATGCACTCCCTGCCCATCCATTATGCCACCTCTTCCTCGGCCCGTCCTATCATCATGCTAACGCCTTGACCACTTTTTAACTACATACTGCCCATTAATACTCCCCACAAATCGAAACTACTCCCTCCAATTCCGCCGTGTCGCCTTACGACAGGCCTGCTTCTACTGTGCCATCTTCTGCTGCAGCTCGCCGAGCATCGTTCGTCTCTCCTTCCCCCAAAGCGGAACTCTTACTAGCCTCGCCCCTGCCTTCTTGCAGCTCTCACTGCGCTCACTACTACTTTTTCTTCCTTGCGCTCACTCCACTACCTCTATTGTAAGACCTACCCTGCAAGGAACTGCTCTACGAACCCCCATGCGATGCTATGCAGAGTGAGAGAGCCTCCGTCGCATAACCTTGCTTGATCTTATAGATACGTGCCCGAGAGACTTTGCTACGTCGACTTATCACTCGTTACTATTGACGTCCCGCCCCGTCACTCAACTATATATCTTCAACAACAAAGCTTCCGATCGGGCCTACAAAATTCATCCGAGCGCCTGCCACAGTCATACAATATTGTTCCTTCGGTTCCCTGCGTTGCAGCCGGGCCTTTCGATTTTTTCTTTCATCCAAAGTTTCTACTCCTCTCTAATGCTATCTATGATATGAGGTTCGACGCATTCTCGCGCCTCTCACCATCTACCACGCCAACCATCCCACCTCATCGCACGGAGTAGTGGCGCAGATGACCTTGCGACATCGCACACAACCTCCCAACCGTCAAGTCGATGACAGCGTCGGCGCTTCACTCCAGCTCCTCACCCATACCTCCCGCCGAGCTCCTCAGCAACCTCCACCTGGCTAGCTCCCCTCTCGACGCGCACTGGGTGAGAGAGCTGTCTAACTCTGCTCGCAGCAGGGCATACCCGTCTCCGCCCATGTCAGGCTCGCCGCTGAAGCCCCCACGACATGACAGTGACTTCGATGGTCGTGGCCGCGGCCGCGGCGGGTTTGGCGGCCAGCAGCCACCGCAGACTCGAACGCATGCGCAGCAGCTGCCACCTCAGACCGAGGCCCGCGACGGCGCAAGGGAGCCGCCTTCGGCTACCTCTCACAACCCGAGCATGGCTATGCAATATTCACCATATCAGCCGGGAGGGGGAATGCCGGCTAAACAATCGCCATATCAGTACCCACCGCAGCCCTCGGCACAGCTTCCAGCGCCACCTCTGCCTCCATACGGCTTCGATCAACCAAGGCCTGCGAATTATCCCTTCCAGATGCCCGAGCGACCAGAGCCCGCCTCGGCTGCGAAGACGAGGAAGACGAAAGGCCATGTGGCTTCCGCATGCGTACCGTGCAAGCGAGCGCATCTCAGGTGAGAACCCCCCTCGAGCATTGCGACGGCGGGACGTTGGGAACTGGAGCTGACAGATACCCAGATGCGATGGTACGTACATCTTTATATTATTCCTCCAATGAGGCGCCGTGGCAGCGGTATGCCTAAATGAACTTCGAAATTACGCAGACGCCGATCGCCATTCTACGTGTTCCATGAGGGCTTCCATGGCCAGCCTCAAACGTTGGTGCGCTGTCATCTACGGTCCATTAGTCGCGCTCAGGTCCACAAGCAAGCGCGTGTGAGATTAGGGATTGTTCGCATTCTGCCTGCAGCCGGCTGAATGGATCGTGCAGCAAGTGCATGCTGGCTCCGGCGGGTGAGGCGCATTTGCTCGCGAGGCGCTCCTCTTTTGGGAATATCGTTTGTTCATTTTTTCTGGCTCTTGGGTTGCGCGTTCAAGCCACATTCTGCTTCGAGATCGTTTTCCATATTTAGTTGCGGTGCTGGCGGGCCCACGGGCCGACAAGCGCGTCCCCGGCCGCTAACAATGCCCCGCTAAAAGCCGCCAATGCTGACAGGAACGACGTCAGAGGGGCGCCAGCGAGACCCTTGATTCACGATATGTATAGTACCCTCTGTTAAGCATTGCTAGTGCATGCGGGCTTTTATTCCATTTGAGATCGCAATAAATCGTCCCGCGCGCGACCAGGTTTCCTTGGGGCTGCTCGATTTATTTTCCTTTTGGCTTAGTTGCTCCGGCGGAGGTGATATATCTGAGACGTGGCGCAGGTGCGGAACAGTGTGGCTTGATTATGTCTTGGAATCACATTGGACCCCTGAGTAGGGATGATGCCTCGTGGCGGGGCCCAGATCAGGATATGGATCGATTATCCAAATGGAACTTCATTTGAACTATCTGAAGGATCTTTGCTTTATAGATTGAATTTATAGATTTGATTTTCAAGATCACATTGTGCCTGTCTGGAAATCAAAAACTATCAGTTCTCAAGCTAACAGCAATCCAGCACAACGGCCATGTTCGCGCTGCCAGAGTAACAACAAGGAGGATGCCTGTATAGATATGGTACACAAAAAGCGAGGCCGCCCTCGACTCCGCGACGACCACAACACCCGCCTCGACCAACCTGTTCACCCACAACCAGATCCCCTCCATCGCCGTCCTGCTCCTCACTACCCCACCAACTCACCCCCTTCCGAACCCCACACCAGATCATCCTCTTCCTACCGAGTCCTTAAGTCTCAAGCACCTCCCCATCTTCCCCGCTATCTTGACCACGCCTCCCCATCCGACGCAAACCTCTTCCCCCCACCCGCCGCCGTCCGCCCACACGACCCTCCAGTACTCTACCTAACGCCTTCCCTCCGCATTGCTCGCGCCTCTCCCGCCTTTTTCCATGCAACCGGTATCCCTTCCCCTGTCGCGCGGTCTCTACACGACATCCTTGCCCCAGCCTCACGCCCCTCAGCTGCACGTCTCCAGCACATCTTCGACGACCTCCGCCAGGCGAGAGAACCGCACTACCTGCCCCCTATATTCGGGTCTGGCGAGGAGTCACGCGTCATTGCTGCCATTGGGATGACAGAGGAGGATGTGGCGCGCGTCCCTATTGAAACGAGGGAGGTGTTGGGGTTTCAAGGGGCAGGTGGGGAAGTCAGGGCGTTTGAGGTGGGTGTTGGATTGGGGAGAAGGGAAGGGATATTTTATGTAGTGTTGAGGTTATTGGGGGCTGTTCAGGTGCAGACGCAGACGCCGATGCAGACTCAGATGCACATGGGCGGTGGGAGTGGTGGTGGCGCCGGTTATAGGGGTGACCCTATGTTTGGTGGACAGCAACAGGGGTTGGGTCCGCAGCAGGGACATCCGCAGATGGTGTATCAGCCGGCTAGGACAGCGTATGGAGGTAGCCAGGGACAGGCGATGGGCCAGGGACAGGGACAGCAGAGTCTGGGACAAAGTCAACAAGGATTTGCGCCGATGCAGTCGTCGCAGGGCCAAGGTCAAACTCAGAGCCAGGGCCAGGTACAAGGTCAATACGCCCCACCACCTTCATCGCGCAGCACGGAGCAGCGCGCGTTGCTTTTGCCGCCCATACGAATGAGAGAGGGTGACGGCTCGGGACCGACCGGCGCGACACATGGAGGGGGGAGGAGGAGGAGTAGTAGGGTTGATATTGGAGGGTTGATTGAGGGTCCTGAGGGGAGGTAAAAATTGCTGGGTGGCGGTTGATTGACTGATTGAGAGGGAAAACAAAATGGGAGGCGGGCTTATTTTTTTTTAAGGGAATGCGGGTGTTGCATCGGGGGAGATTATGTTTATGTATGATAGCACGATCGAGATGGGCGTCTTGGGACAATATTTCCTTTGTTGGTTCCGGCTGTGGCTTTTGGATTTGAAATGGTTCAAACGGTAGGTGATCTGGCTTGGGCAACTGGCATGGCATGGAGGGTGGTGGGTGGCGGAGAATTTGTTTTCCTGTAATGAATTGCGGAGGTCGGAAATATTGGGGATGGATCTTGCGATGCGACGCGACGCGAAAAGAAGAAATGAATATGGCAGTGGTGGTGCGGATGAGGCAAGGCATGATGCATGTGCATGTGTACGATTTTTATGACGCTGATTTTTCTTTTTTTTTGCTTTCTTTGTCCTTTCTTGTGTGTTGTTTTTTTTTGTTTAAATTTTAATGTTTTATGTTTTGTATTGGACGCCTCTTTTTTTTGTCTCTGTTAATAAAAATAAAAAAATGCCATGATGATTGATCGTTTTGTGATTGGGATCTGGGGGCTTTTGAGATGGACTGGGAGTGAGGGTTTCTGTGCTGGGTCTCCTATGTGGTGAAGTAAGTGGTGATGGTCAAGAACTGGCAAGGATCGTCAAGAATGTCAGGAACTCAGGAGGGAAAGAACGATGGTCAGGACTCAAAACGGCAAGAAAGATGGCTAGGAACTCAGGAAGGAAAGAACGATGGTCAGGACTCAAAACGGCAAGAAAGATGGCTAGGAACTCAGGAAGGAAAGAACGCTGATCAGGAACTCAGAACGGCAAGAACGATGATCAGGAATCCAGGAAGGAAAGAACGCTGGTCAGGAACTCTGGAGGGAAAGAACGACGAACCAGGGGAACTATGAATGGGAAGAGAAGTGGGAGGCTCTAAGGGTTTGGATGAATGAAGTTTGTAAGAATCACGGAGGGAACATTCATTTATAAGATCATCAATTGCATTGATTTTCATTATGTCAACTGTACTGCTGTATGTACGCTGTCTCTCCCATACCGGTATTTCTTCCCCATGTATGTTGTTGATCTCCTCGTGGAGTCAAACAACCTTTGTAAAAATCTCAAGAAAAAACAATCGATCAACAAATATAAAGCGCGAATCCATCAGCGCGAGAAAACTTCTTCTGGTATAGTATTCCATTGCATCATCCCATCATCCATCCATCAACCAGCACAGATAAAACACCAGACTCCTTCAGAATACCACCCATGAAGACCATCGAATAACACCGTATAAACTTGATGCCGCAAAACACCACCAATGCAGCCGTATAAACACCCCCATGAATAATCAACACCGGTAAAGAGCCCATGAGAACAAGTGACACCCATGAGAACAAGTAAGAGCTCATGAGAACAAGTGACACCGTAAAGAACTAGGGTAGTTCCATGAATCCGTGAAGTCTGACGCGGTAAATGCACGTAGGTCCGACATCTTCTTCATCTTTAGTGCCCCAGTTATCGCGGAAACGAACGACAAACTGATTGGATGAAAGACGATATCGGTTGAGATCCAGCTGGACGGGGAAGACTTGCACAGTCTCACCATTGGTATTGTAAGTGCCGCGACCGATGCGGACCCAGTCGTAGTTGAGATCTTTTTCTTCAGGCGCATGTGGGAACAGGCCAGCAGAAACCTCAGCAATGTAATCTTGGTGCTTGAGCGGGATGTGTGCAAAGAGTTCGAAGTGGCGTGGTGTCGCACCCGGATTGAGAGTCGCAGAGCGCATAACATGTTCGATGACCAATTCTTCAGGTGAGAACTTGTTTGGGGTGAGGACACCGAGTTGGACACCGGAGTCGTCGGGAGCGCCGCACCAGCAGTCGCCATGTTCATCCCACTTCGTGAGCGCGTCAACGGGAGTCCCAATCTTTGGGAGGGGGTACGAGAACATTTTGAGGAAGCCCGTGATGAGATTGCTGGGAGCGAACGCACCGCGCGGACTGTACGTGGCGGAGGTGAGCATGGGGTTAACGACGGCACCAGTGGATGGCGAGAAGTAGTTGACGCGGCTTAGGGAAGAGGTGGACGACTCGGCGATCTTGGCGTTGATGAGGGCCTCGAGCTTGGAGGTGAGGAAGACGCGCTGCATGGCACGCTCGACGTGGGCGTCGATGTCGGCGGCGCTGACAGTGGCCGGGAGCTCAGAAATTTGCGCAGAGAGTTCGGATTTCACGGCCTGGGTGGCTTTGGAAAGTGCGCTGGTGTACTCCGTGGACGTGGATGCGAGGGCGGTCTGGAGATGGGCGAGAACATCGGCGCGAGCGAGCTGGACATCGGATGCGACCAGGTCTTTGAGGCGGGCCTCATTGGTGCGCATGAAGTCGTCCCAATCCGGCGTGGCGGTGACGGGCGCAGATTTCTCTGGCTTTCCGGGCGCGAATGGCTTCAGATCCTTGTCGGCAAGGATCGTGGTCTTGAGCGCGCGCCAAAAGTCGGCGGGAATCTGGACCTTGCCGTGGACCTTTGAGACCACGAGGAACTCCGGAAGGCGCTTCTCCAAGGCTCGGGTGAGCTCGGCGTTCTTGGCGACGTCGAGTTGGAGCTTCGAGATGCTCAGTTCGGCGCGGCGCAACCGACGCTGGACGTCCAGCATGTCGGCCTCGTTGAAGTAATTGAGGGGGTGGGCGACCCCGTGCGGAATGTACTGCGCGAGGGTCGCCGAGGCGCCCTGCGCGTACATCCGGGTCGCCCGACCCGCCGAGCCCTCGGAGGTGCCGAGGAAGATCATGGCCATGATGGCCGCCAGGAACGAAACCAGGACCAACCGAACCGTGGCGTTGGTGTACGCCGAAACAACGAAACCGCGGGCGCGGACCACCAGATCGGTGACAGAGCTAGCTGCCAACGCGATCGGTGCCGGCCTAGACGCGGCGGGCGGAACGGTGGCGGCAGGAAGCTCCTCAAGAGCCGGAGGAGGTGGCGTGGGGGTTCGACGCGGCAGCGCCGGCTCCTCAGCGGGAGGAGCGACCGTCTTCCCCCGACGAGAACGCCCGGCAGCCAGGCCTGGGGGAGCGATGACCGGGGCACCCGTGAAGGTGCCGTTTCCGGCCAGCGAACTCTCCTGACCGAAGCTGGTCGAGGCTCCCGTCGGAGGAACGGAACCCGTGGTGGCCCTCTGGCCGGCCGGGGCTACATATCAGTCAGTAAAAGGAAGGAAGAAGAAGAAGGAAAGTAAAATGGAGAGGGAATATACGCACTTCCAACGGTCGTCGGCGCGACGATGCCGGTCAGCGCCCCACGAAGATCCACCTCCTCCACTCTGTTCAGTGCCATCGGCACCACGGCCGCCGACGACCCGTAGGAGGTACTCTCCTTGGTGGCGATCACTTGGGGGCCCAACTCCGACGCAATGGTGGAGGGACCCCGCTTCTTGCGACCGCCCCGGGCAATTGTCGGGGTCGCCGGCGTAGCTGCGGCGCGTGGGCCACCAGTTATGCTGGCGGCAGCGCTGCTCGCGCGGGTTGATGGGCGGTACGTGGACATCGTGTCCACGGAGGAGAAGAAGGTCGGTGGGTGTGTCGAGGAGGTTGAGGAGTTGTGGCGGGGTCGAAGAAGGTGAGGATCGGTGATGGTGTCGAGAAAGGTGAGGGTTGGTGGTCGTATGTTCTGTGAACAGGGATTAGCAAAGGTTCTCAAGGTTTGGATTTGGAAAGAGCTGACTGGGAAAGGTTGGAAACCGGAAAGCTTTGCGACCGAAGTCTGGAATTGTAAAGTGAAGTGAAGTTGGTACGAAAAAAATCGAGGGGTCAAGTCCAGAGAGTTCGGTGATGCGAAAAGGGAAAAAGAGAAAAGAAGAAGGTGACGGGGTGGAAGGAGTTCGTATGGGCAAGGCTGGAGAGAAGCCAAAGTGGGTCAATGGGGTCTTCTTACTATTGTGAAGCTATTCAGAAGTGGTGCCTGGCTTGGCGTCAATAGAAGACAATAGCGAATTCAGGCCACCACAACAAGCACAATGCTACGCTTAGCGCCCACAAGCGAAGCCGAGTAAATAGGCGCAACAGGGCTCAATAGGGCACAATGGTAATTACAGTGTAATTATTGTCGAGATGTCGTCGGCGCAGAATTTCAGGATCGAGGAGGTTGTGGAGCGCAAGACGAGGCACAATGGATGATGGCCATCCAAGGCCGGGCGGGCCCTGGGCTTTGTATGAGGGGATGGTCAATTGATCGAGGACATATCATTATAGCACTCAGCTACAGCATGACGATGGATGGTGGGCTGGCTCTTTTCTTTGTCTCCCTCGTTCCCGAAGCCGTTCGCGGTAGCCTTGGGGATTATTCTTCGGAGTCTCTGGTCGCATCTACGATATAAACAAAAGATGTTCGACGCGCCGAGGGACTCGACACGGAATAAGGTATATCCGTTGCATGGAGGTATCTCACTACACTGATTGTGATGCACGGTACTTTGGGTCAATCTACTCCGGATCTCGGACGTCGATTCCCCGAGAACTTCATCATTGACACTTTGAGCATTTGATATTTCGAGAGACAGCTCTCTTGTGAAAGCCACGATTAGATAAATACCGTGAGATGAATTGTAATGATTATTATTGATGCCCAAGATGTCATTTTAGGCAGATGGTGATTTTCACAGCAAGTTGTGGTGGACAGACACGGATATCCTGTGCGCCTGCGCCTTTGTTAACCTTTGTCCAGCCTCGACCTTGCCATTTGATATTCGGCCTTTGTCCGCGATGGTATAGAACTCCGGATTGGGCTCCGGTGTGCCTCAGTATCCAATCATTTCCTGCTTGATTTTGTTGTCTGTGAAGAGCACCATGACGGCCCCGACAGCCCCGATGGCCCTTCCCGTGTGTTGTGTAGGGGTTGTTACGTTGCAACACCCACCCCACCTTGCCCCTCATGCCATGTTCCACGACATCACGGACAATTTCTTGTTCTTCAACCCACCACAATCTCCTATCCGACTCCGATTACAACCCCAGCCCTCCCTCTGAGACCAATTGTGAATATCCCGTCTCTTCAGTGACGACCTTTGACAATGGCTGTCGGAACCGTTCTCATCACTGGGTAAGCAGGCCTTCCTCGTCTCCCGCCCAAACAAACCGCAGATTGCGGGGTGTCAATGCGGGGATAAAAATCGCTGTGCTGACGATATCCTCAACAACAGTGGCACTGGCTACATAGGATCTTTCACGTCCCTCGCGCTCCTCGAGCACGGTTACAATGTGATTATTGTTGACAGCTTGTACAATTCGTCCAAGGTCAGCCTGGACCGCATCGAGCTGCTGTGCGGCAAGCGGCCCACCTTCTACCAGGTCGATGTCACCGATGAACCAGCACTCGAGAAGGTCTTTGAGGCGCATCCCGATATTGACAGTGTTATCCACTTCGCCGCCTTGAAGGTAGGTCCCATTCATCCCCGTGGCGCATACCGATTGCGGCAACAATCCCTCTCGGCCAGCCCATGTAGTGCCCAAGCTAACATCCCTCAAGGCTGTCGGCGAGTCCTCCGAGAAGCCGCTCGAATACTACCGCGTAAACGTCAACGGCACCATCATCCTCCTACGCTGCATGGCCAAATACTCCGTCCCGAACATCGTCTTCTCCTCCTCCGCCACCGTCTACGGCGACGCCACAAAATGGGAGAACATGATCCCCATCCCCGAAAACTGCCCCATCGGCCCCACCAACCCATACGGCCGCACCAAGTCCATGATCGAGAGTGTTATCACCGATTACATAGATGCGCAGCGCGCCAACGCCAAGAAGGCAGGACAGCCATATGAGCAGTACAACGCCGCGCTCCTGCGCTACTTCAACCCAGGTGGTGCCCACCCCAGCGGCCTGATGGGCGAGGACCCGCTCGGCGACCCATTTAACCTGCTTCCTATCCTCGGTCAAGTCGCAACTGGCCAGCGCGAGAAGCTCCTCGTTTTTGGCAAGGGTAAGCTCTACCACTTCTCCGTCCCCTTTCTCACCCCCCAGGCATGATTACGATAGATGATCCGAGCTGACAACACATAGACTACGCCTCCCGCGACGGCACCTGCATCCGCGACTACATCCACGTCGTCGACCTCGCCAACGGCCACCTCGCGGCCCTCAACCACCTCCGCACCACCAACCCCGGCGTGCGCGCCTGGAACCTCGGTTCCGGCCGCGGCTCCACCGTCTTCGAGATGATCAAGGCCTTCAGTACCGTCGTAGGCCGCGACCTGAACTACGAAGTCGTAGACCGCCGCGCGGGCGACGTGCTTGATCTCACGGCCGACCCGAGACGCGCGAATGCGGAGCTGGGGTGGAAGACGGAGTTGACGCTGGAGAATGCGTGTGAGCATTTGTGGAAGTGGGTTTCGAATAACCCGAGGGGGTATAGGCAGTCGCCGCCGGCGGAGCTGTTGGAGGCTGTGAAGGCTGAGAAGAAGGAGTAGATGGTTGTAGATACTCTTGGATATAAAAAAGGACGACGTAATAGACTTGGAGAGGGGTTGTTTGAAGTAGATTAGAATCTTGATATCATGTTACTGAATAAATATGAAGGTATATGAATCCTAGACGGTATTTATTCGGAAAGACTAGGTGACTTTGAGTGAGGGTGCACAGGAGATGGACTATCAGTCACTATGCGCACAGCTGTTGTGGTAGAGGTCTTGGAATTTCTCGCATTAAATTCCATATTATAGCACAAGCAACAACTTTCCCCTCGTAAAACAAGTAACAACCCCCTTTACAAAACAAGCAACAACTTTCCCACAGTTCCCCTCCCCTCCAACTCACCCTGCGCCTTCGCAACATCCTCAAGCTTATACCGTCCATGCACCTTCACGCCCACCTTCCCATCCGCAATGAACCCAAACAACTCCGCAGAATACGTCTCAAACTCCTCCCTCGTCTCCACATACGCGCCCAACCTCGGCCTGAGCACCTTAATATTCTTCGCTCCCAACCTCGCAATCGTAAATGGCGGGACAGGTCCAGACGCATTGCCAAAGCTAACCATCGACCCCTTCCTCGCCACAGATGCGAAACTGCCCTCGAAGGTGGCGGCACCAACACCATCAAAGACAGCTGCCACGCCAGCACCGTTGGTGATCCTCTCCACCTCAGCCACGAAATCATGCGTCTTATAATTCACCAACTCATCCGCCCCATTCTCCTTCGCCAGCGCCAATTTCTCCGCCGTAGAAGCAGTAGCAATAACCTTCGCCCCAACCGCACGAAGGAGCTGGCAAAGCCACAACCCCACACCACCAGCCGCAGCGTGAACCAGAATCGTCTCCCCCTTCTTAACAGGGTGAGCCTCCCTAATCAACGTCAAAGCCGTAAGACCCTGCAGCAAACTCGCAGCCCCCAACCCCGCCTCAATCCCCTCAGGCAGCTTAAACGACGTCCTCGCCGGCACAGCAACGTACTCCGCATACGCCCCCCCAGACGTGAACGCAGCGACGCGGTCACCGATCTTGAAACCGTAGGTGTCCCCCTCAGCGGATACGGCGACGACGGTCCCCTCTGCTTCCTGCCCGAGGATTCCAGAGGCGGGGGGAGGGTACAGGCCGGTGCGGAGGTAGGTGTCGATGTAGTTTACGCCTGCGAAGGCGTTTTTGATGAGGATTTGGCCGGAGGCGGGGGTGGGGAGGGGAAGGTCGGTGTGTAGCTCCAGGACTTCGACGCCGCCGGTGTGGGGGATCTTGATGGCGCGCATGGTTGCTGGGAGGGTGGGGGTGGACATGGTTGTGTAGTTGCGGGGTGTAGCTCTTGTGGGGAACTGGGTTCTTGTTTTGCAGAATTGAGGGATTGTCTTGGTGAATTGACGTATTGGTGATTGGAAACTTGAAGCTGCTCTTGGGATTCCTGGTGATGGGCACTTGTGATTGAGGGCCGATCGAGTTATATACCTGCGCGGCACAAGACTATTTGGAGGGGTAAGTGGGGAAAGCTTATAAACACAGCGGGGCAGGAGAGTAGGGGCCGACATAGGCCGTCAACGGAATGGCGTGCTGATTAATCCTATGATCTCTGTAATTCCAATTGAGCAGGAGAGAATCACGAAAGGTGGTTTTTGGTGGACGATGGTGGGGGTTTTGAGTGGCTTGGCTGGGAAGGAGGGGTAGATGGGTATTGCGTCAGTATGGGGTTACTTCGAGGATAGTGGCTTGTGTCTCGGCAGTTGCCAGGAAGTCGTATTTGAAGAAGGGGATCTGTACTGTCGCACGACTGCTTTTAACTTTCTGTTTACATTATACTTTATACTGACTACTCATGATCTGATGTCTTGTGTGGGATAGGTTCTATTTATTTGTAGTTTCTAGGTCATTGGAGCGGTTTCGTCACGCTATATACAAGTCCAGCCTGTTTTTTCTTACCCCCTCCCCAACATTTCATGGCCTTCGTAGCCTTTTTCCCATGACCGGAGTAGCCTACCACAGAGACGGGCTGAGATGAGATGAGTGCGCGAGAAAGAAACAAACACCCAATGCGTCGGCCCGTCCAGACGGGTGGGAAGAGGCGCATATGCGAAAGAAGAGAAATCATCGTATGCCATGCATGCTTCAATGCTTCAATGCGACAAGCCATAGCGCCATCTCGCTCATGCAGTGCTCTTCTGTCCATTTGCTATTTCCTCCTCTCCGATGCTGCGTAGGATCTCCGCGACGCTCCTGATCCCTTTGAGCGAGTTCTCGTCTGAGCCCTGACCAGGTACGAACTCTGCGTGCGCGAAGTCGATGAGTTTGACACTGTAGATCTTGGGCAGAACCTCTTCGTCTTCATCCTCGTCGTCCTCTGCATCTGCATCTCCATTGACGAGTTCTTCGATCCCAACTCCATTCGTCGTCACCTCTGACGCTGCAACCCCATTCGTAGCCGCACTCCTCCCAACCCGCGTAGCCTCCTCCATCGCCTCCCTCAACGCCTTCCCATCACCCTCATAAATAAACAACAAGCTCGAAGAATACATCCTCGTCTCCACACTCTCTAGCACCCGCCTCGCCTCCTCCACCTCCGCCAGAAACGCCTGCGCCACCAGCCTCCCCAACTCATCATCCACGCCAGCCCCCCTCCCCGCCCCTATAAACTCCCGAAACGCATCCGCCACGTTATCAACGCCAATCTCCTCGCGCCCATAATTCTTATCATAAATCTTATACCCATCCGCATCGACATGTCCCCCCCTCGGCGCCTCATCACCCTGCCACACCCGCATCCCCGCCACCCGGAACCCATGCGACGCGTGCGTTGTCTCGGCGGTAATCTTATCGAACCTCGTGCGCTTCTCGGCCGGCGCATCATCCGCCCATAGCCGCACGCCGAGCTTCACATCGAGGATGTTGGGTTTGCGAAAGCCGTGTGCCGCGTTCTCGAGCACGAGCGCCCGGTCCGTCACGATGCGCTTCGTCTTGATGAACTTGTGGTGTAGCACGAGCTGCTCGGCGTGCGTGGGCGGCGTCGTAGACTTGGGCAAAGTGGTCGCGCTGGCCTCTTCGAGAATGGCAGTCTGTGATTCGGAGAGGGAAAGCGTGCCGAGGAAGGTGGGCATCAGGTCCGCGAAGGCGGGGTGGTGCGCGGCGGTGTATTCGTAGAAGGCTATTTCGGTCGCGGTGCAGGGCTTGACGAAGAGTTCGCCGGCGGGGTCAGTGAGGGTTCCATCGCTGCTTGGGTTAGTGGATTTGCATAAGCTGGAGAGAGTGGGGTGAGTGAGGCGCATAACGTACTGTCCAGCGACGGCGTGGTCGAAGCCCACCAGGTCCCCTATGTCGGGAAGCACCCTGCTCATTATGCTTTTTTTGTAGTAGTCTATAAAATGGTCATACTGGAGAAAAGAAATGAAAAATCGGGGGTAAGGAGCCGGTATTTAAGAAGCAATGATGATAGGAAGTCTATGTACAGTACGCTACGCGCGCGATGCGTTGGTTGAAGGAGAAAGCGTCGAAGTTGCGCGAGGCTGAGTACGCGGGGTGGTGGGCGGTATTCGTGCGGGTGTACATACAAGGGCCGGCACTCCCAGTCATCATCAACAACGATAATTCGAACAGTTCCTAGCAACAATTAAAATAAATTACAGGCTTTATAGGCTATAAAATCAGTAATTTGACTTCTCATCCTCATCTAAAGGAGTTTACTATCAAAAATTTAATCAGGTAGGAAGAATTTCATTGTACAAGCTTTTGAGTACCATGTGGACTTGCGGTCTGTCAGGCGGTCTGTCGTGGCAGTATAATAATTTGGCGCATATGAGCTGTCCAACATCCCCTGTAGTGTGGCTGTAGTGGGGGATAAACGCTGGGATTTTGCTGGATAAATAAATTAAATTTAAGGGCTTAATTCGTCAAATTCGCAGTCCATCCGTATCATCCCACAACCCGTCACAACGGCCGCGCCCGAACCGTGGCCGAACCGCGCCTCCGCCACAGTCACTACTGCCGCTTCATGCGCACAGCTCAGGGATGACCACGTATAGCATTGCGTATAAGATCACGAAGCCCGCATGAGCGATTGCGAAGTGCATATATTCATTTCCGATATGTTCGACGCGGTGAGCATGACGAGGCTGGGAAGCAAGCAAAGCCGTTCTGCCTTGGCACCCCGCCGCCCTCTCTCACCTCCTTCCCGTCCTTCAAACACCAACGGCGGCAAACACAACAAATGATTCCCAACACAAGGTAGGGGTATCGGTGTCCGGGAATACAGAACAGGCCCAATGAATTCAACGGTTTTGACGCTGGAGGCTGTTATAACTGTTTGTTTGTTGGTCTTTCGTTGGTCTTGACCAAGTTGGTCTATCCATTCATCTCTCACACGCTTCCATCTCATATCAACCTCAGCCTCCACCTCATCCCCCTTCTTCCATCTCCGTGAAGCCGTGCCGTGTTGCAGCGTGCACTGCGCCCCTTTGTATGTTGACAGCTTCAGCAAAGCAAAAGCCAACCGTTTCTTGAAAATATTCGTCCTATCAGGCCTGCGGCCTTCTTACTTCAACTTCACTTTTACCCTTAACTGAATTACATATTTCAATTCATCATTTAAACTCTGCTGTGCCTGAACTAGAATTAGCAATTTACAAACTTCCCAATTCCCGTACTTGATTTTGAGACCTGTTCTATCTGTCACCCCTTCAAAGTTTGCTTGTTGGCGGTCTTCGTTGACAGACAACCAACTATTCTTTTACCCCTCTAATTGCTCACAACAATCTACCCTCTTCTTTCTCTATTTACACCACACCACACAGGTTAGTCCTTCATCCTCGGACATAGACTGTGTGTACGGGCTCTCTGTACCCACAGTCTTGGTCACTGCAATATACTGACACGGTCTCGATATCAGTTGCACTGCCACCACAACCAACATGACTCCACCCGCAGAGGAACCTGCCGCAATGACTTCCGATGGCGTCCAGACAACAGGCCCTGAGACCAACGTCATGCCGGAGAGTGACCGTGGTCTCCGATACACCTCCGAGGAACTGACGAATCTCAGACCAGCCCAGATGTCGCCAACGGGATCTCCCCAGCCTGGTGTCCCAGGTGAAGCTGGAGCTGTTGCCGAAGCGCAAAGTTCGGGAAATTTCACAGTCTCAGATATCAAGACTGGAGTTGAACAGCGCCTGGAATTTACTGGAGAACCCACATCTATTATTGTCGACAAAGACGAAGATAGCCACGGACTTGACCAAACAACCGAAAAGAGACCAAGCATAGCAGATGGGATGGAGGACAAGAATGGAGAGACTTTGTGGCCCACCGAATCCCAAGTGGTTGCCCCAAGTGTCGCTGCTCCAGAGGTAGCCGGGGCAAAAAAGAAGAAGAAGAAGAGCAGCGGAAAGAAGAAGAAGCCAAACCCAACTGGCTTCGAAGAGTTCTACGCCGACCCTCCAATCACGCCGGAGGATCATAAGGAGGAAGTGGAACAGCTATACCACTTGTAAGTTATATATCGCCCATTTGCAGATTACTCTCTGACTATAAAGCGCTCGTCCGTTTGCTGAGCGGATCGAGACGTGCATTCAGCGCTACCGCGTCAGGCGCAAGCTCGATGAAGAGCGAGCGAACATATTCAACAAATACTTGTCTTTCGGTGGTATCGACACCACGATCAAGGCATTCACTGGAGGAGTGGACAATGAGGCACTGGAGGATTTCGATGGTCCCACGATCGCTGATATCAATGCCACCGATGTCATGTTTGGCGGTGATGAGGCGGGAAGTAAATTCTACGATCCTTGCGCGCCACAAAACTGGGTGGTAGATTTTGAGGGCATCACCAAAGCATTCCTGTGAGTTCACCACCCCCAGACGCTTCCTACCATTACTAACCTAGATCAGATCCTCCAGGGCCCCATACAACTTCGGCATGCACAACCAAGAGCTCGTCAACAATTACTGCAACGTCGTCAAGAACTTTCTCAACTACGTCCTCATGCACGGCGTCTGCCCAGAGTACACCAAATCCATCATCGCCGCCCAAAAGGTCTGCGACCTCGCCAAGTCCGAGCTCCCAGCCATCCACGACATCGGTGCTTCCTTCCCAGGAAACTTCCACAAAGCCCTCTCCATCATCTGCCACGGCTACTCCAGGCTCCTGTACGTCGATCCGGCTACGCTCCCCGACCTCCCCGACGACGCTGACCCGGACCAATACATGTCGATCGACCACGCGCACCGCACCTTCCGCGCAGCAATGGCGCTGATGGGCACATCTGAGCAGTTTGAAGCCATTTCCGCCATGAGCCTCGAGGAGTACCAAGCCCCGGCCGTTGTCGCTGAGGAGCTCCGCGGCTTCGACGTCGTGAGCATTACTCTGCCTGACGAGACGCTCAGCAAGAGCTTTGCTGGTACTCGGGCCGCAGATGGTCGCACTGGCACCATCAAACCCCTTGGCCTTCTTGCCTGCAAGCCATGGACACATCCCTACCAGCCTACGCTTGACCTCACCATTAAAGAGGAGCAGAAGCTAGCGGCGAACCCGCCAGTGTACGGCGACGAGACGTTCTGGGTAGACGAGGATATCCTGGAGCGCTGCTTTGTGGGGATGAAGTTTGTGGGGGTGGTTAGGGAACTGGATTTGGGGATGAAGTATTTGGACAATGTTATTGTCATTTACGCGAGCTTCTACACGTTTGTGGAGAATGAACGCATGGTGAATTGGAAGGCACCGAAGGAGAACGAGAGGTTGGCGCCTTCCTGCAAGGATGCGGAGGCGGCGGATGCGGAGGGGGATGGAGAAGGGGATGGGCTTGAGGAGTAGATGGTGGGATGGGATACCTTGAGAGCTTGTTTCTGAGAGTTTAGAGCATGATTACTGACTGCGAGGATTTTCGGGCTGGCTATTATTAGGCTCGCAATGATTACCGAGACCATTATAGCCCCCCAATACGAAGATAGATGTCATTTCCAATGATAGACTCTGATGCTATTATATGACCATTACCGTGATTTACTTGTTTTCATTTCGGGACAGCCACTATCGACAAGGAAGCATAATGTGATGCCTCAGTCTGGGTTTTCCAGTAAAACATAAGGACGCCAGCCGGTTCGGGCTTATAGGTTGGTTTACAAATTAGCTCCCGCACCGCAGCTTAATCATGGCTCCACGCTATAGTGGTAGTATTTAACAAGTTAACTAAATCCGAGCTATATTTGTCCGGGCCCGTGTTATAATTTTAGCTGAATATTGGGAGACAAGGGCTGTGTTTACATTTCCTGGGAAAGTACTGTACGTAAATGCTCGACAAAAATGGAAGGAAGTACCCACCTCATCACTCACTCCTTCCACAACTCCATGGCTCTCGTTCTCACTTGCACCTTCCACGCCAGCTAAATTGGATAAATTCTCAAAAAGTACTCTGAGCGAGTTTAAATACCCACCAAGCTACGTTAGTTCATATTTTAGCTTAGTTAGCCAGAGTAGCGCCGTAGACTATCACTGTTCCTGATAGAAACGTACCAGTTCCTACAGTGGCCTGAGAGACGGTGGCCTCATCTGGAAGATGGCTTGGAGGGGACTATCCAACAACTAAATCTCTTACATTCGCTCATTTCCCCTTTCCAAAAACACGAATATTCAGATATCTACCATCGTTCACCTATACTTGCACATGCTTGTCGCCGCTTATTCCTCTGTACTCGGCAATAACAGGTGCTATCAAAATGGAGCTCCTCGACAAACTTATAGCCCTCTTGGGCTCATTTTCTCCCTTTCATACCAACAGAGAACATCGAATTTACAGCCTTGAACAATCTCCTCTCAAGATTCTCCCGATAGAGCTTATTGTGTACATTACAGAATTCCTGCCTCTTCAAGCCGCAGCCTCATTTACCCTGACATGTCGGCCAGTCTGGTATATCTTGGGAAACCAGTATCTTGATCGGCTCAGTGCAAAGGGTCATAAACCTAACCGAATGGCATTCTTAGAGCTCCTAGGGAGGGATCTACCCCTTCAAATCATGTGCTACGACTGTCAGTTGCTTCATAGCGGTACTGGACGACGATATGGCTGGCAGGGGCACATGTGCAAGCTAGCACCTTGTACATCGAGGGACATCCTATCATATGTGGACTTATATATCCAAAAAAGATTCTGCTCTGTTACATTTCAGTCAGCTATGAAGCTTCATCGTCTTGGCCTCGACTGTAACGAGCAGCTTTCCTTGTTAACTGGATTTGGATCCCGACGTGGGCGCGGATATAACCACCAATGGGCATCTATCCCTCGGATTGTAAATGGTCATTTCATATTACGCCATCAAGATTGGCTCTTATTCCCAGTTGGATATGAGCTTATTATCCCTGATATGATACCTATGGATGTTTGCCCGCATTGGGAATTTAACTACTTTGGTTGGTCGAAATTAAAAAGAAAACTAGCCTGTCGAACAAGCCACTGGGATAATTTACGGCTCAATTTCAGGTGCCCGACTTGTTCGGGCTTGTTCCAGTGCAAGATCTGCCCTACTGAGTTTCAAATTGATATCAAGGACTTTCTCGAAAACGGCACAGCATTAATACTAACCCGCTGGCTGGACTTGGGCGAGGGCCGGATTCTATCCGATCCGAGATATGCGAACCATATTTCTCATATATATGATGCTACTCGTTACCCAGACATCCCTGTAAAATTCGAAGCAGGATCTATTAGAGCTGCATATGAAGGAGAAAATTTTGATGTGCAGAAGTTACTAACTCCGAAGGATACACTTGAACTATTTAAGAATAAGCCATTTCCATTGTCGTGAGGTGTGTGAGTGCCCTTCCTTTCAAATTCAATGTTAAGATGCTAATATTTTTAATTCACTACTAGCTTTCTAGTTCAGATATAATGGTTAATAGGAATGGATAGAAAAACAAAAGCAGAACAGGTACTAGAAGCACAAATGTGACAATAGTGCCTCAAGCTATTCGTATCTTTGTCAATTTCCTTGACGGGCTGGTGTGCGTGTTATAGTGTAGTATAATATAGCTGGATCCCATGAGATACCAAGGGACGGGATAGCTCTCACAATGCACTGTTGAAGTTTTGTTCTCTTACAAACAACTTGAATTTCGCCGGTGACTAACGAACTCTAACCTTCTGCCAGTGATTGACAAGACATTTACACATGATATGAGTAGATGGGATAGAAAGGGGCTCAAGTGGCATAAATTGACCGGTCTCTCTTCATTTCCTCAATCCAGCGCCACAATCTGTGGTCCGCCACAAAGTCCTGGCTTACTCCCGAAACCATATTAATCTTTCTTGCTATTGCATGTCTCTCAATGCCAATTAGAGTAGCTTCTTTCGCCGTAGGCTTTTCCCTATTCCTAATGATAGCAAAGTAATCTTCTTCGTATTTTAAGATCTCAGGTGCCCATTCTTCGTCGTCAGCAAGTTCTTCAGCAAGCTCGATAAGCTTGTCTTCTTTCTGTGCCGTTTTGAAAAGAACGGATATATTTATATCCTCCGTCGGTTTATAGACAGATGTGTATAGTTCCTTAAAATAGTAGTAATCTTGCAAGCCATCGAGGAGAACTAGGCGGGTAAAGAACCATGCCCTGCGTGTGCACTCCCAAAGACTAAGCTCGAGCTTTGCCTCGCCATGAGGACGATCCGCAACAAAGCCAGACTTGAACGCCAAATCGAGGAATTGTTCAGTGCCATCCCGAGGATGCGGTAGACCTGGCGTTATAAGAGCCGTAGAAACAGGAACAGTAGATGCGAATGCCCAGTCTATGACGCAAGTAATATCAAGGTCGCTGTCCACAAAGATATTGCTTGTGCTCAGATCTGGATGGCAGAGTGGAAATCCATTTAGTGGACTTGATAAGGCTCCAAATGTTTCCCCACGAAGAAACGATATCATTTGTTGTAGGAAGTGGCCTGCGGTACAATAGTCGAGCCTGTTTTGGCCACTGTCAATCTTACTACCGATCTTGACAAAATCTTCCTACCGAGAAATTGCAATGCGTCTGCTTTCAGATGTTTCAAAGTCATCGAGAATTGGAATTGGGGCGAAGAAGACGTTGTGTTGGAGCCTAAGCTCTTGCGCATGTTGAAGAAACACTGCAATTAGCGCTTGATGATAGTCATCATCGTGCTCAATCGGGCCTCGCTGGATAGCATCGCCTAAAGTTTCCCGGTCATGAAAAATGAAGGCAGGAGAGAGGCATTTCCCCACCCGGTATTCCCCAACTTCTTCGAAAAGTGAGCCTAGTTTGTCGAACCGAAGATTTAATAACTGCGATACTATCCCACCGAGTTGCCGCATTATCTTCTCCTTTTGCGTTGTATTGAGCTGCTGTCGTTAAGGGTAAATTCCTTTCTCGAGTGGATGGGGATCCCATCTAAAATTTTGGAGCTGAGTGCCAGGGCCTTGCTCATCAAAATATAAGGAATTCCAATTGGATTTAACTTGGTAGAGCTTGGCTTGAAGTTAATACGTAGCCTTATATAGTACACTGCTAACTAACCTATAATCAAATATATGAAAAATAGGGATAGAACTATTCTCTTTGATATACTTCATAGATACCATACAATTTGTGGGTGATCCCCGTACCCGGTACTCCTCTCAACATATTATGCCTCCTGACATTGGCAGTGCGTGAGCCGATCCGAGCCGGGCAGATAGTGTGGGGGTGGGGTTTCCGATAACCTAAAGCCGACGACACCAGGGACAAACTACTCGTACATCCCACGTTTATCTTTCAAAATTACGAGCTACTTCTAGAATTGACCACTGTCGTTTATACTCATCGTAATCATCGTTTCTGTCTCATTGTCTCATTTACAATTATGGCGGGGAAAGGATCGAGTCACTGCCCGCCTCGCCCTCCGATTCACCAACTGAGTATCGGAAAGGCCTTTTCTGGCTTGTCACAGCGAGAGAAGCTCTATGCCCATCACATGTCCCGGTAAAAGATCTATTACTGTTACTCTTTATTCATACATACGCTGCTGACTTACCCGTCGCCTGTTAGAGCTGCATGGCATGGGACAAAAATAATACTCCGACAAGTTTCACCAGAATCCATTCCAATATTTGATTTTATTATCGAGTTATATGCTTCCTGCTGTGGCGACTGGAAGAGCCTCATCAGTGAAGACGGCATTACTACAGATGATTGTGCTGCATTTCTTCGGTATGCAGCGACGTTTTTGTCGAACATTGGAAACTATTATGTACGTTCTTGACCATAGGTCCTGTATTTATACTAAATTGTGACAGGGATCGGGAGATCAAAAGTTTGTGCCAGATCTCAGTAGTCTTGAACCTTTGAAGGGTCTCGCTTCAAGATCTCCAAAACTTCAAGAATTGTATGCCGAATTCTCTAATGACATACTCTCTACTCCTCCTTTCAGCCTAGGGTACCCTAGCGGGACTGCACAGAGTGCTTACTATCCTGGTCATTGTGAGATTATCGACGGCGAAGTTGAAGCAATATCACGAACCTTGCAAGAACTCTCGATATACCCAGAGAATACGCGCATTAGCAAGAGCATATCAGCGGGGACTTCGACCTTCAGCGTACTTCAGGCTTCTACAGAAATCGGAGTATCGAGCCACAAGTTTTTACTAAAGCAGGACACAAAATCCGTTGTTCAACTCGTCTTAGGCGATCATTGTGATGAGCTCAAACAAATTTGTGCGTCACTTACTGAAGCATCGAAGTATACAGCGAATGACACCCAAAAACTATTTCTATCTCAGTACATCAAGAGTTTTCGTACCGGCAGCCTACATGCATACCGCGACTCACAGCGCACTTGGGTCAAGGATAAAGCGCCAGTTATTGAAAACATAATTGGCTTTGTAGAGCCATATCGCGACCCTCACGGTACTAGAGCAGAGTTTGAAGGCTTGGTTGCAATTTCAGACGCAGAGGAGACAAAGGCTCTAAAAAGGCTTGTGGACAACTCTAGCAAATTCATTCGGCGACTCCCATGGTCAGATTCTCAGTCTGTAGAAAATGATGGTAAAGGCCCATTTGAGAAGGAGCTTTTTGAGCCGCCTGATTTTGCGAGCGTCCATGGTATGTTTCCGGAAGTCCAGCATGGTACCTTCTAACTAGGAAAAGCACTGGCATATTGCTCTACAATTATTTTTCCTGGCATTAATCTCCCAAACGTAGGTCTCCGTAGATCACCTATCCCACATAAATATGCTAATCGGAGAAAAGTACAACGACATACGGCAAGAGTGTGGTTTTAAGAACATTATAATTGCCAACCGAATGACTGTAGAGAGCAGTAAATCCGAACTTTGCCCATATATCAATGAATCTGAGGCGGTCACTTTTCAGAAGCATAAATTCTCTGCTTACTATTTGTGGGTTGTTCTTCACGAGCTCTTAGGCCACGGAACCGGCAAGATGATGGTGCAAGAAGGTGATAATAAGTATAATTTCGATATAACTAACAAGCCTATTGACCCACTTACGGGAAAAGCCATTACCTGTTGGTACAAGCCGGGCCAAACATGGACAAGCCAATTTGGAGAGCTGGCAACCACAGTTGATGAATGCAGGGCTGAGCTTGTCGGCGCATATCTTATGGACGATCCTGAGTTACTCTCGCTTTTTGGATTCACGACAGACTCTGAGATCACAAACGATGATAGTAAGTCTCCTTCACAGCTAATGTATGTTATAATCACTCTGATGTATGAACAGTGACATACAACCTGTATCTCCAACTAGGCGTCGATGGCCTTCGAGGGCTACAGAATTTTAACATTGATAACAAGGTAAAGTTCCCTCAAATATAATGTTATTAACAACAATTAGCTAATTTTACGATTCTAGAAATGGGGCCAAGCGCATAGCAGAGCAAGTAGTCTCTTTTCCGCGTACTGACAATGTGATACTAAACAATCATCGCAGGCCCATTTCGCAATGTTGAAATGCCTATTGACCGACGGCGACGGATTTATGTCTGTTAAGTGTGACTTAACAGAGAAAAGTCTCATCGTTCAAGTGGATCGTTCCAAGATCCGTACCCATGGCAAACGAGCCCTTGGAAATATGCTGTTGAGACTTCACATGTATCGTTGTACAGCCGACGTTCAGTCATGCCGCACTTATTATGAAGAGTTAACAAAAGTAGATGGCGAATATCTCGAATGGCGGGATATAGTTCTTGCGAATAAGGAACCGAAATGGGTCTTTGTCCAGGCGAACACGTTCCTCGATGGAGATCAAGTAAAAATCCGAGAGTATGATGCGACGGAAGAAGGCGTCATCCAAAGCTGGGCAGAGCGGAGTGTGTAATGCTCTGCCATAGATCTCGAGGTATTAATGCTGAATAACTTGTACGATTTGGAGTACCGTTTGAAGCATTGCCAAAATAAGGCCCATCCCACCAATTATTATCACAGCCCAAAATGTGAGCCATGAAGCAGAGTCGCGCTTATCCTCCCATAATTGCTTCCAGGTGCGTGGCTTCTTCGACGCAAGGTGTCGTAGTAGCGGCAATAATCGACTCCGAAGAATGGGAAAATCATGAGATAGATCGTATGTCTCTCGCTCTTGCTTAGGACCGTTGGGATTGGATTGGTATTGTTTCCGACCACAGAGCTGTCCAAGAAATGTATCTTTTCAATTCTCTGGAATATTCTCAAATGGTGTGAGAGTCTGGAACAGTTGACGGCTTGCTTTATTCTGCCCAAACAGCAGGCGATATGACAGGATTATCTCTTGCAGCATATGAGAAACGTCGGCTTTTGTAGCCCATTGTCCCCCGATGCTATCCCGAGACCTAGCACAGGCATATATGGTACTTTTTTCAGACTGTCCAGGATCATCCGAAGGAATATTTGCGAGACAAAATGAGGGATATCAAAAGAGAAAGAGTTTGTTCAAGTACGGATCGAACTCCATATGACACGACAGGCTATCGACCCATTCAATACCCACGTCGCCAATGGAAGATAGGATGTAGGCGTTAAAATAAGCAGGCGACGCACTCTTAATCTCTGTAAATGTCTTCTTGTCCTCAAGTGACCAATGGCCCTCGAAATTACGAGGGGGCAGAAGTAATCCATATCCGAATAGGAATTCGTTCATATTCCTCTTGCAAAGTGAGTGATTCTGCTTTAGGCACAAATGGGCCACACCTTGATGTGCGCACATTTCGCTCTGGATTGCTAGCTGCTCCGGGGGACAGGAATGCATGTCTGCTTGGTATAACATTGTTTGCCATCCTATGACAGCAAATACGAGGTTTTTCGTTGCAACGATGGCGTTGGGATCGGTCCCCAATTCTATGATGCCAGATTCGAGGAGATGGGAAACGATATCGTCATGTATTGGGATATCTCCTTCCACATAGTTGAAAATGGACTGATCCATCTGTCGTCTTTTTTCGGGTCATAACCGTGCAAAGATGAGAATAGCTGTGTTGGCTGTCTCTGAACTTGATCATGGACCCACCTACAATACCAGTGTAGCTCATTTTGAGAACATGGAAAGATAGAAGCCAAGTTTTGGTCTACAAAACTTATTCTTCTATCTTGGAAGCTGTTAGCACAATTTATACCTTTGCTAATGAAATTCTGGGATTTTAGGCAGCGGGGTATATACTTGAAGAGGCCAAGGTTTCCCTTTTGCTCCGCATTTTCCGTTATAACAAATCTATAGTCGGGCGATACGACGTAGCAATAGTTTCTCAGTGAAAGGTGATACAACTCAAAGTACTTAAGTATATCAAGCACCGTATAGTTAATCTAATTACGATGTTACTAAAATTATCTACATGTTGGCATTTGTCTATTACCTTTTCAAGGGCGCCTGTCGAAACATTTAAGTGTTTTGTGTGGTACTTGCCGCCGTTATAATGGTAATTCTGATTGGCAGCATCTCGGCGCCTACAAGTGCGTAATTGTTAGACCCAACCATAAATCGTGCGCAGCAAGTACAAGCGAAGAGAAAACACCTTACTTATTTATATCGCGCATATATCGCGTATATTTAGTTTCAGTATGCAGCTTGTCTTGTGCATATTCTAAGAGATGTCGTTCAGCACGTTGTCACGCAATTCCTACATACTACTACATTTGTTGGCGTCCATAGGCCAGATGGGATCGACAAGGCAATACTTGTGGAAGGGTTGAAGTTATATAATCAGGGAGAGGAATTTGACTTCCTGTCAGATGAAATAGAGTAGGTATTATGATTCCTATAAAACCATACATTACAGAGGGCTAATTCGAGGAGAAGCCTTGGTAGCGCAGAAACGGAACTTCTGCAAGCTTCTCTAATTGATAAGAGTACCGACAATGCGTCTCTATCGATTCGTCCATCGGCGCAGGATACTGTCATTTGAAAACTCAGTGATAGTGACCGAAGTAAGTATTTCAATGCTTCAGTCCGTATTGTCACCTGTGGGTTCCCGAACACCTGGCGCAAAGATGTTGGGCATCAGTTTCAAACCTGGGCCAAGTGTGAAAAATACCTCCCTCATGTTAATCATCTGGTCAAACACGCAAAGGCATATTCTATCAGTTCTACGAGCCCACAACTCTACGGGAAATTGCTTCTTCAGTGCAGCTGGTAAATAATACTGTCGCATCCTCGTGTCCAAGATTCGTTTGCTAATCTTGATAGGTATCTCTACGAACGGGAATGGTACACTGTGGCTCGAGACTTCGTTGATACAGCACTTGAAACATTCGAAGATAAGACATCCTTTGCCTTTGCTAGTGCAGTGGATCTATCTGGGCTTATTGATCTCGACATGAATAACCCATCCAACGCTCTTCTCTCATTCAACTCGGCACTCAGTATCCGGAAAACTCTATTAGGACCTGAGGATCCGCTCATTGCGTCTAGTTTTAACAATATTGCGCTATCATATACTGAGACCGGTGACTTGGAGAAGGCATACTCAGCGCACGAGAAGGCACTTTCAATTCGTCTCCGCGCGGAAACAAGAGTTGATAACACCTATAGCAATATGTCCAGCTTACTACTTCGAATGGGAAAGCCAAATGAAGCCGAAGAGATAATGCAAAAGTGTCCGGTCCTAAAGGATTTTACTGACGACAGTTTTATAAATACTGGAAATCCACGATATGTTGGCAACATGGTCCTGCTTTCCCGCATACGCCTTGCTCAGGGCCGTCTCGATGATGCAATGCGGCTTGCCTCCAAAGCTCTTACATTCCGTCAGAAACTACAAGGAAACAGACTTAAAACCTGTGATTCTCTATACGATGTCTCAGATATGCCTGTCCGACAAGAGCGCGTGTCCTCAGCTATGTAAGTTTCGGATTCTCTCGAGTTTATTTGAATACACAGAGACTAGAGACTAACACCAAATAGTGAGCTTCTCAAGCAGCTTGTAGCTATATCGGAGACCTTGACTGAGGCCAAATGGCAGCTTGCCCGAGCCAATTACAAGCTGAGTGTTTTGTACGGTGAGAAAGAGATGCTCGCAGGGAGCCAAGCTTGTAAAGCTCGCGCTATTTCTCTGAGAGATAAACTGAGACCCGAGAGCAAGGATAGTCCGTTTGAGGAAAGCGAGTTCATGAAGCTATGTCTTTTTATGTTGTGGTAAGAAAGAAGAGAATATAAATATTCTTATATTATATTGCATTCTCCGTTTTAAAAGCCGTGAGAACATCTACGGATACTGTGCCTCCGATGGCTAATTACGGGTGACTGGGTGCCAAATCAACTGTGCTAGCACCTTTTACATTCGTGAACCATAACAGCCCCTCCCTTTGGCACATGAATCGCTGATGACAGGGCTGATTCCGGGGTTTCCGAAAACAACTGAACAAGTGATTTTTTAAAGTTGGACCCCAGATTGCGCTTCGCACGGATGGGGATCGGCAGTGGGATCGGGTGGAGAACGCTAAGCCCCGCGCCACGTCGGTCCTGCCTGGGTTAGCGTGATTGAGAGCTCAACCACCCCTGCTTATTTTTGGAAATCGAGCGGCACATTGAGCCTAATGGGGGATAGTAGCATCCGTTAACAACTTGATATTTGTTCTATCATTTCCGGATTTCACTTTAAAGCTGACGGTGCGACCCTTCAGCCTCACCGTCAACTTGCCGCCCCAAGGCTCGGCGTAAATCATCACTTGTTTGAGAAACTTACGAAGCCACTATGTGCTAACAGCAGCGGCACGTTGAACCCGCTTGGGTTATTATACGTCATGTTGCGATATTGGGAACCTGGGGATCTACGACCAGCGATAATAGTCAAAAAATATATAACAAACAACATGTCGCCCTTCACAGTTCGAGGACCACTACACATCCAGTCCAGTATAACAAAGCCTACAGTAGTCCTTTGCTAGGGACTCGAAAAAATCAACATGCGTTTTCAACTTTACAGCTTACTTCTCATTCCGATATGCTCGAGATCAGTACTGGCAGACTTGCTAGTACCTAGTTACGAATCGCCCGTGGACATATCCAGCAACAAAAGCCTTGTCTCTGCAGCATGGAGGAACGCTACGGCAACCCTCCACAAATACGTCAGTGATGGCAACGAAGACGGAGTCCCGAATGCCGTAGCTGCGATGAAGAATATCACTTTCTCAGTCGGCATGTTTTCGGTGAACGACCCTGCTGCCAGCAAGATGCAATTCCACTACACCTCCCCCGAGATTGCGAATGCACCAAACGGTACAAACAAGGTAGATGGAAATACCATCTACCGCATGGCCAGCGTTACGAAGGCCTTCACTGTTCTTGCAGGCTTGCTAGAACTGAACAGCACTCACTGGGACCGTCCTATCACCGACTTCATTCCTACGCTTGCCAATTATACCCAAAACACGCCCGGAGAAGAAGATCCTACTCATATCACTGAATGGGATAAAGTCACCCTCAGTGCTCTTGCGGCTCAGATTGCCGGAGTTCCTCGCGACCCATTCCTAGTTGGAGAAATCATAGATCCTGCAAAAATAACGTCCCTGGGCCTACCGCCTCTGAATCCAGCTGACCCACTGAGCCTCCCGCCATGCGCACTTCCCGAGAACTATAATAGCACCGACAGTGCATGTAACGAAATACCGTCCATCGAGAGCATCCAGAACCGGCCCCCGGCGCTCCTTCCATGGACAAGCCCGGCATATGCAAACACCGGCTTCGTGCTGCTCGGCGTCGCCATCGCAAACATCACCGGCAGACCCCTGGCAGATGTGTATCGTGAGAGCATCTTCGAGCCCCTCGGCATGAAATCATCCAACGCCTCCACTCCACCCAAATCCGAGTGGCACCGCTCCGTTATCCCAGACGTCGCAGCTTTCGACATCAACGCTGGCATCCTGATCTCGTCCGGTGGCCTCCTCTCTACCACCAACGACATGGCCAAGTTCGGCGTCGGCATCCTCAACTCCACTCTCCTTCCCGAGGACGAGACGCGCAAGTGGCTTAAGCCCGTCTCGCACACTGCGCACTTCCAGTACTCCATCGGCCGCCCGTGGGAGATCATGCGCTACACGCACGCATCGGGTGTCATCACGGACATTTACACCAAGCTGGGTGACTCGGGCGCATACAGCGGTTTCATTGTCCTCCTGCCCGATTACAACGCGGGTTTCTCGATTTTGTCCGGCAGTACATCGTTGATGCGATTCAATGTCGTGACACAGGTCGCGGAAGTCATCACCGACTCTATCGTACCCGCTTTGGCTGCCCAGGCTGCTAAAGAAGCGGAGAAGAAGTTTACAGGCGTGTACAATTCCACCGTGCCAGGGTTGGAGTCCTCACTTGCCTTGTCGGTCAACCATACTGCGGGCGCTGCGCCGGGTTTGGTCATATCCTCTTGGACCAGCAACGGCACCAACGTTCTTGCGGCGCTGCCAGCAAGACTTGGGCCGGGCCCATACCGGCTCGTACCATCCATTTCAGATCCCGAGTCGGGAACTGAGGCGTTCAGATTGGTCGCATCTCTTGATGCGCCAATCCCGCTAAGCGCGGAGGCACCCAAGGGGCTCTTCACATCGATGAGCTATCTTGCTGCGGACTGGATCCTCCTTGATAGTCCCACATATGGTGGCATTGGGATATCACTTTTTGTATTCAAGATTGGATCGGATGGGAATGTTAAAGAGGTCAGACCAGAGGCGTTTAGAGTCGGCTTGAAACGAACGGATCGAGGCTGTTGAAGTAATCGAGAACAGGAATTTGGTAATTCTTCGCATTAGTTAGAAATTTAGAATGACGAATCGTTTAGTTTAGACTGTAATTTATACATGAGAAACCCCATTCTACCCGTATCTATATTCGAGAAAGAACATTGGCACCCGTATGAAAAACAAAATTGCAATTTATATACGAAAATCCCACGTCCGTCAACATGGAATGAACTAGGCTACTTGAATTCAATATTCTGTTGATTCAACATTCTGTTGATCAATATTCTGTTGATCAATATTCTGTTGAAACCAATCATCAAATGCCGCCCCAAATGTCGCCTCAAATATCGCCTGATCTCTGATTCCTAGGAAGTAAGGGTCCGTCAAGGCGTTTTGAGGGGGAATCTGGCGATTATACTGAGCCCCAAGAAAGCTCAAATCCATGGGACTAGATCGTAGCCCTTCTCCCTGGTTAGACTGACCCTCGTTTTCTGATACCTTCGGTACAGTTACCAACGGGTCATTATCGTCATAAGGGGTGCCGTTATCGTTGCAAGAGGTAGGATCTGTAGGGGTGGAGCCAACGACAGAGAAACCATCGCAAGGGTTAGGGGTGTAAGACGAGCTAGCTGTGGCATCGAGCCCAGGGGCTTGCCCAAAGCCAACTGAGGGTGGTGGTTGTGCTGGTGGACCCATTGTAGGTTCTAGCTGCGCCCGAGTAGGCCCGGGTTCCGCAAACTTTGGGCGTTTGCTCGCTTTCCGCTTCCCCGGTTGAGGCTTCCCCGTCGGACGTTTTGCCGTTGGAGACTTTGCCGTTGGGCGCTTCGCCGGTTGACGCCTTGTCTTTGGTGACTGTGCTGCTTGTAACTGTTGAAGTTGCCATTTGCCTACAGCCTTCTGGAAAATCCGTACGATGTTGCTACACAGTGTGTCATTGGAACGACAGAGGTGTTCCATCGTTAGCTGTTTGACAAGGTCATCGTAAACGAGATCCCGAAGTTCCTGGTGCGTAATATTTATCGTAACTAATAATAGTTAGCAAAAACGTCGTAAATGTAAATAGAGGATATACTGACATGGATTACTAGGGATTTCGACTCCAGGAAATATAATGTACCAGGCGACTAGCCACTTCCCAAGTTCAAGTCGCGCCGCTGCCACTGTAGTGTCAGACTGGTTGATGTAGAGCTTGACATTAGCATCAATCCACTTGTCGTGTTCGTCTTTATTGCATACGCTAGATGAAATCCCATGCTTCGTATACTGCTCTATAGCTTCCTCGACTTCTCTCCTCCGGGCTTCAGTTATCCCTTTCCGATTTGGTTTATCATTTTGAGCTTGAAGATCACGATGGCTTAGCTTTTCACAAGGAGTGGGCGACCGAAGCAGCTCTTCATGCTTCGTCCAAGAGCGCTCATCCTCAAATAAGCGCTTGCAGCGCTGGCATTCCTCATAGAGTATATGGTGATTCCGGTAGTGGTCGCTAGTTAGTTGTCAGCATATATTATATGATGATGCGATTCGAAGACATACCTCCAGAAACGCCGGTACTCGGGTGCCCAATGCCCCTTCCCATTGGAGCACGGATATCCTGCTGCGGCTTGAATACAGACCAAGGGAAGATGAAAGGGACCCTCCGTAGGTGAATCCTCGCTAGAATCTATGGCCAACACGCTTTGATCTTGGTTCTCTGTGTCTTTGCCTCTGCTAGGTGAAGAAGATTGGCCTTCGAAGGGTGTTGCGCCGCCATTGCCAGTGGCATTGAAGCTTCCACTCCCAGTGTCCCGACTAGGTCTGCTTTCGGTCGCGTCCGAGAGAGGTGGCGTAGTTGTCGAGGTTCCACGGTGTTCGTAGTCATTATGTTCCAGGGGTAAACCCCCCTCGAGAGAGCAGGCATTGTTATTGTCATCGTTGTAGGTGCTGTCGTCGTCATGTACTTTTTCAATTACTGGTTTGATCTCGGTCGGAGTCTCGTCGGAGCATTCTGGTACGGACTCTAGAACATTAGAGTTTGGCACCTCGGGGACGGGGGTATCCTCCACGCCAATAAGGTCTGCTGTGCTACATACGCCTCGGCTTGTCGTCGTAATTGGGGAATGAGGTGAACGCAGCGGGTTGCCTCTGAGTGGAATCCCGATCGCCGAGTCGTGCGAGAGGCTGCCTCCTTCCTTCTTGGGGGGACACCAGCCTGTGATATCTGCGTTGGCGATTTTGCATGGCACATCCTTGAAAGATTTGCATGCAAGTAGTTGGGTTGGATTGGGTTCCTGGGTTTTGGTGACAGAGAGGCGGTCAAGGTGTGATACCTTCAATGGGGGTTGAGAAGATGTGACCAATCCTGTGATTGTATATACTGGCAAAGGTGACTTCCAGCCCTTCCAAGCACCGAGAGGATTGTGGCCCGTAAAGACACTTCTGCCGATGACAGGTATGGTGGGATATTGTACCACGTAGATAGGGCCATGAATGATGTACTGGAAAGGGCTGTGTTGTTGACGACGACTTTCGCGGCAGACGTCCAATATTTCATCGGCTCGTGAGACATCGAATATGGAAGTATCATCTACTGCCAGAGTCTCCGCATGCTTATTTCGATATGGTAAATTCAATGAATATAACTTTTCCGCTCGATTCGATGATGCTTTCGCGCTCGATGAAGCATTTACGGGTGGCAATGAGGGTCTGTTCAGGGATGGTGGTGCGGCCATGGCAGCCCCGCCGATAAACAACCCCTATACGCATTTCTGTTAGCTTCTTCATGGGGTCCAGTATGGTAGCCACTTACACGTTGTCCTGCGTCGCTCCAACAGCTCACTGGAAAAATGTCGGCCATGGCTTTGGTGCTGTCGAGCCCCGGGCCTTCTTCCGCAATGAGAGTTGATGATTATACAGTCCGTACAGTTAAAAAGATTAATCGAGTAGTTGTACAGTGAATAATTCAAGAATATGTTGGAGAGGTCACATCCCGTAATATACCCCGGCAGCGATATGCTGCGAATCTTCGATCTGCGAGTTTTAGCAGAACAGCCCAGAAGTACGCCCCCAGACCAGCCGGGGGTGGCTCAGCAGGGAGTGTCATGGCTTTTGATCTGCAGCTAGAAAGCCGAAGAATGTCACATCCTATCACTTGCGTCTTATGAAACATTGGTGCTTGTGAAATAGCCGCTTTTTATGAATGGTAATATTTAATGCTCGCCGCTACCAAATCGAGACAGAACACTCTCTTGCCGCCATAATAATCGAGCGGCGACAACGCCTGGAAGTTGCCCATAGGCCTCATTGTCGTTGTGAGTGTCCATAGCGAATGTGAATAATATAGAGGCTCTTCGTCACTCCGAGCGGTAACGGTATATTACCATATTATGGCACTTTCATAAACCAGGTGCTCAGAACTGTAAAAGAAAAAGAGGGAATCCATCGACTTCAATGTCAATATCATCGCTGTCGACGCACGGTCCATTCTCAGAAATGCCCAACCACCCAGGTACCACCACGAGTCCGGGCCCAACAAGGTAGTTCCGTCAACAGCTACAATAAGTACAATGGGATGATAGGCTCTAAATGATAGGCACCGTATCTTGGTATCTGTGGCCGACCAAGCACGTTGCGGGTTTGAGTTGCTATAGAGTAATCGTCACATACCCTTCCTGTGCTGCGCTTCAGTAAGGTACGAGTACAATCCATGTACATTTCGCCACGAACGCCCAACGCCGACCACCGGCATCAAGTCCCTCAGTACCAGCCCAATTAAGTGCCATTTTGTCTTTTTTCCCGACCCTTTTCCAATCAGTCTCTCACGCATGCGCATTCCTATGCGCAGCATCCTCAACTGCCCGATCCCAATCCGTCGTAGCGAGGAAGAACCCCTCCCCCGCAGCCACCAGCCCCAGCCCCACGGCAACACCGCCCCACAGCCCCTCAAGCTTCCAGTCGAGGCCAAACCCCGTCCCGAACGAGATTGGGAGCGCGATAACGTAGTAACAGAATAAGTTGATATAGCCGCCTATCTCCTGCCTCCCCAAACCACGCAAAAGGCCATTCGAAAGAGCAGCGAGCGCATCAAAAAGCTGGAACGCCGCGCAGATAGGTAGGACGCGCGCAACGAGCTCGATTACCTCCGGGTCGTCGGTGAAGAGCTGGGGGATGTGGTGGCGTAGAGTCCAGAGCATGATGACGTTGAAGAGGCCAACGAGGACGGCGCCGTAGATAGCCACCTTGGCCGAGGTGCGTGCAGCGCTCGACAGCGTAGCGCCGATGAGGTTCGCGACGCGCGTAGAAGCGGCGATGGACAGAGGGAAGGGGATCTGGAAGGTGATTGCACTGACGGTTCCGAGGACCGATTGCGCGGCGAGATGCGTGGTGCCGAAGTAGCTGGATGCCAGGACGAGGGCCTCGAAAGCAAGGAATTCGGCTTCGACCATGACGAGACCTGGCAGAGCGAGCTTTATCATTGGGCCCCAGTTGCTGAGGGCGCGGTGGTTGAAGCCGTTCCAACATTGGTGGCCGTCGATGAAGTAGACGTAGAGAAAAAGGAGGATGGGCAATAAATTATGGGTCACTACGACGGCGATGGGAGCGCCAATGTAGCCCCACTCGAAGCGCCAGACGAAGAGCCAGTTCATAAAGGCGTTCAATGGCGCTGCGATGAGGAGGACATATGTCGTCGCGCTGAAAAGACCCTGTGCCTGGACGAAACGCTTGCCGCTCTCGAAGAGCGCATACCCTGGGAGCCCGAAAATCAGGACGCGGAGGTAGAGGCCGGCTAGGTCTGCTGATTCCTTCTCGGGGACTATGGCTTGAAGAATTCGGTTGGAAAAAAGCCAGAAAATCCCAATTGGAATGGAGAGTGACCATAGAAATAGTATCATTCGTTGGCATTGAAGACCGACCAGGTGCTTGCGCCCAGAACCATATGCCTGGGCACATAGCGTGTCCAAACTGGTTGCCAGTCCCTGAAAGATGGCATAACCGGTGATGTTTGCTGACATGGAAGCCAGAGAAACTAGCAGCAAGTCAGCGGATTTCACATAAGATTCCATGCCAATATCTTACCAGCTCCCAACTCGATCTTCCCAATGTGCCCCACGGTAAAGATACTTGCCACCGTCAATGAGTACTGCAAGAGGAATGTGATAATCAGAGGGGTCGAATATTGTGCCAGCGTCTTTGCTTCTCGCTGCCATGTCGTCTCAATCTTTCCCTCACGAACTGCATCCTCCCATAGCCTATTCAACCTCTCATGGATATCTCTAGCCGATTCGGGCGCACCGGTTGAGAGCAAGGGAGAGATTTCGGTTGGCTGGGCTGGGAAGCCGGGAGCGAGTGTCTCAGGGACCTCCTCGTCACCTCTGGCTCTTGGTACTTTCGTGCTAAATATGCTACGATATATCCTAGATGGCAACGCTTCATCCTTAGGCCGTGGATGCTTTGGAGGCGCGAGATGATTGTCTCGCAGCAGGCTCTCCTCCTCCCTCCTTGCCTGTGCAATTTCTCTCTTGCTAAGATAATCGATTTCCGGATGCTGTGGGGCTATAGCAGGCCTGTTTCCTCCACCAAAGGCAACAAAGCTAGGACGCCTATAGGAGCCTGACATCTGGTGGGTTGGGCGAAGTGTGGAGGCCTCAGACTCGTTGTCGGAGCCCTCGCCATCCCCGCACGAGTCTATGCTCGCGGCATCGTCATCACCGGAGCTCGCCGCGATATCTCGAGCGATTGACTCTTGTGCCAGTGGCGAGCCCGAGCGAAATGAGCTGCCAAAGTGCGAGTGGCCAGCGGAGCCGCTGCGTTGGCTTGATGTACCAGCAATGGGGCGTGATGAGCTCCCCGTGTTTCTGCTGTCGTCTTGGTTAGTACTCGGCATCCTCGAGACTTGCTCGGCCAGATATCGCAAGATACTTACCTCATTGCTGAATTGATTTCGTTATGTACTTATATCCACGCAAGAATGTAAATTAATGTTAATCGTAGTTGAATGCAGCTGTTAATGCTGGTATATATGACTGTAGTCAAATTATTTCGCTCTAGCAGCGTGGTGGAGCTGTCAGGAAGCTTGGAAAGATCTACACAACGAGATATCGAGGTATAACACTGCCGTGCCAATTAGGACATATGAGCCGTATATTCAAAGAGAATGTCCAGCAGGCAAAGCAAATACAACTATTTGCCAATGTTCCGCAAATATATAGCAAACGTAGCACAGAAGGAAGGAGGAGAAGAAAAAAAAGTGTAGGTGGCAACAGGGACCGTTTACAGCGTTGTACGCCGTTGAGACACCCCACCTACCCTCCGCCCTTTATGAGAGACCCTTGTTTTTCATTGCGGTAAGTCATGGTAAGTCATGGTCTTAGCTGTGGGGTAATCTCCAATGGGGTAGCGCGAGCCGATACCGAAGGCGGCCAGACACTCACTAAGTCGGAGTTAAGTACGCCATAATACAATACAAGCACATGAGTAGCACATAGTATTGTGGCGCTATCACTCAATCGCCCCATCTCTTTCATCCTATAAATCCACAAAATCCCACGACCCCGCTCGGAGAAACCACCGCCGTGCCGACCTGGTTCTTGTCTCACTAAAGTTACCGCCGATGATCAAAAGCTCGTGCCTTCTTCAGCCACTGCCACTGAAGCGACAACCACCAAGAAAAAGCAATTTGAAGCGAAGAAAGCCACGATCTCTCACTCTATATATATATGTACGACCCGCCTTGCGACTGAAACATGTCCTTAGTGGGAGACCCGGAGGACGCGCACAGGATTGGCGCGTATCGACCGTGGTATCTTCCGTTTCGGTCGAGGAATTGCAACGCCGATCCGTACGTCCAAAGCGGTTCCTTGCCTCAATTTTCCCGAGACCTGAGGCTGATACTGCATAACACAGATACCGCAGGGGCTCGGCCTTTGCTCATGCGCCATGGTGGACTCCGTTGATTTTTGAAAATGACAGCAGTGATGCGCGAGACCACTGTGCCAACGAGAGAAGTACGCAGCTCCCTTTCTTCCCCATCGTGCCTTCCTCACTATCGTGCCTTCTTTCCGCAGATTCCCTTTGTCCTCAACCGTGGCTTCTTTCTGGAGACCCTCCAGTTGCTCGGCCCCGCCTTCCTTAGCAAATTCCCGTCTTTCCTCGTCGTGCCTTCATTCACCATCGTGCCTTCCTCCGCAGATTGCACTTGTTCCGCATTGCACCTTCCTTCCCCACCTTCCATACTATGACACAGCTAACAGTCCCCGCCTACAGCTTTCCTCTCGTACCTCCGCCTCTCCGTCTACATGTCGGTCGTTTCCATAGCCATCATCCTCTCTTTCCACCTCAAAGATGAGCCTTCCGACTTCGAACTGCGCATGGCCCTACCCCTCGGCATCGTCTTCTGGTGCCTCGGGCTATTGTGCCTTGTGCTCGGATTTGGAAATTACGTCAAGACGATGACGCTATATAGCAAGCGCGTGGCGCTGGTTCAGTCAGGTTGGAAGACACAGACCGTGAGTCTTAAACACCCTGGAGGATATCGAGTTCGCGCTGACGGGGGATTAGACATTTGGATTAGTGGCAGCGAGTATAGTAGCCGTGTGTATCCTGTTCCTGGCTACGAATTCGACAAATGATTCATGATATCCCGGAACAAACTTAGGAGTTATATAGGTTGGCTTTTTGGTTACGGCGTTTTGGCAGGGTAGGAATTTTACATGCGAGGGAAAAGGGATACTATACCATGGAGCGGACAACTATTAACGACTGGATATACAGAACAGCGAGTCGAGCAATATACCCAATTTTGATAGCTCTAGGCACTAAAAATGCTTCTATGGTGATCGCTGCGCGAAAAATATATACAAAACGGCATCGCTATTCTATACTGTATCTCATGAGTCACCCTGCCCCTCACCTATCACTTTTCCCGACCTAACCTCTCTGCCTTGTCTTCCACCAGCTCATACGCGGGTCTAAACTTTTCTTCTCCCTTATCTGCCTTCAATGCTGGATTAGGATGCGTATCCGTAGTTCCCCCCAACGAGGTATACCCCTGGTCATACAACTGGCAATATGGCACCTCCATCGCTCGAATAAACTATACGCCGCATTAGCATGAACCCACACTCCAAGGAATCAAAATAGAGCTACTCACCCCCCAAATCTCAGCATAATGCCAATCTATCACAGGGTGAACCCGCATAAACGCCGGCCACCCCTGATCTGTCGGATCAAAATGCGTCAACAGCATCCCATGCGGATCTGTCCTCCTTGTTCCGACAAAAATCGCTTTCACACGCGGCTCGTCCTCCAGATACTTTGCGAACGCCGCCATCATAGGCATTGCGTACCGCGCAAGCCCCAGGGAGTAGTCTGCCTCTGACTCGTCGACGAAGTCGTCTACCTCCTTAAAGGGGTGGGGGGAGATGATGTAGACGCTTTGGAGGCGGGCGGGGAGCGGGGCGGGGTGTGTTGCGAGGGCGCAGAGGAAGAGGATGAGGAGGACGAGACAGTCTTTGCCGCCGTTGTAGGATATAGATATTTCTTCGAGTCTGTATTGTAGGGTTCTCGTCAGCGATATGCTCCATGATCATTCTGCAAATTTCTCGGCCATCCATTGCTTTGCCCTGGTGTGCTCGGCTTGACCCAGAATTGGACAGGTGGGGGAATGAAGACTTACGTGTATTTCTCGAGCGCTGCGGTAATCACCCCCAGCGCAGTCCTCGTCTGCTCCTGCACCCCACGCAGCATCTCGGACTCGGGCTCGGCAGCCAGGAAAGCATCTAGTCTCGCCGCAAGCCGCGCGCACAGCGGCCTAATGCCGGCATCCCCATTGCCGTTGGCCAGCTTGGGCGCGTCGTTCTGGGTCACTGTAGCGACGGCGGGAGCGCTCGATGGCATCGCGGAAGTCAGCGGAGTGTGGTGCTGTCCATGTGCGATCTGGTCAATTCGAGAGGAAGCGATGGATGCGGCTGGAAAGTGAGTGAATCGACGTTCCGAGGCGGGTTATTATTCACGGGCGGGGGTGCATGTGGCGGGGTGGGGACTAGCGTCGGTCCCGGTCGGCGTGTCGGCCGGCGTTGTAGGGGGTAAGCGAGGTACAGAGTGAGGGGTAGTAGCTGGGGGTGAAAAAAGTGGACTGGGTTGTGAAATGGGGTATAATAAATTTTGAGGCTCTAACTACTTTATAAACTCTACAACAAAGGCTATCCCAGTAATCCGGATGCAAGAGCTTCGAGATCCTCGAGTGTCTCTGGCTCGTCTGCTGCCTCAATGATGTGGCGACGAGATTTCTTCGTGGCGGCCGCCTTGGACTCATCCTCCGAATCATTCTCAAACCACTTCTTGGCTCTCTTCTGCGGTCGCTCATCTTCTTCTGCCTCACTCTCGCCAGCCATTGGCAATGACTTGAGGAATTCCAGAGGATCTTCCACGTCGCTGCCTGCGTCATGTAGCGCCGGCGCTTCGTCGTCTTCATCCATATCGCCCCTCTCTCTCGCCTTCCTCTTGTCCTTCTTCTCCCTCCTCTTATCCTTAGCCAGCCGCTTATCTTCAATATCTGCCTGCTTGACCTTCGATGCCTCCTCCTCGACAAACTTGGCGCGCTGTGCCTCAGCAGTTCCTCTAGCCTTGAAGTCATCCTCATCCTCAAGCTCATAAATGTCGTGAGCGTTGCCATCAGAGTCATAAACGGTCTTGGTTCCGTGGCCCTTCAGCTTCAACATCTTCTTCTTAGACTTAAGCATCTTCTCGCGTCTCTTCGAGTCGATGACAAGCTCCGTATCGTTCGCTCCCTTAACAATCTTAGGTTGAGGACCGGCAGATGCAACTTCCTCCATGTCCTCGGGCAATTCGCTGTCGACTGGGATGAGCCTCTTGACAGACATGAAGTCGCCATCCTCATCAGAGCCAGCATTCGCCTCACCACCCTCACTCTCCTCATCCTCTGCTATCATCTTCGTGTAATGGCCCGAAAGAACATTCTGGTTCTGCATCTCGAACATTCTGTCGTACTTGGTGCGCACCTCCTTCTTGGTCTTCTTCCCACCAGCCTCAGAACCACTCTCCTCGTCGCTTGATTCCAAGGTAGCTCTAGGTGCGTTCTTCAGCTTCTTCGCATCGTTACCCTTCTGGAACTTGATTTTGGGTGCACCCGGTAGACCCATGCTAGAGGCAAACCCTTCGAGGTCAATTTCGTCGATCTTAAATATCTCCTTGTCCTTCTGTAGGTATACTGATCGGGTGTAACTGACAAACGCCTTCTGCCCAAGGTACTTGAGCTCTGGATCTTGAAAGCACATAACCTGTAGCTGCTTCTGGACGCTCTGCTGCTTGTTTGTGCGTACTTTGATTTTCTCGATCGGAACCTTCTTGTGTTTTAACCGCGCAAGCATGCCCTCCTCTTCGGTTGGGTCCAAAAACATAACACCTCTGCCTGCTCTTTCGTATCTAGCTGTTCGGCCAACACGGTGGATATATGTGTCGGCATCCTCAGGGCAATCCATTTGGATAACCCAATCCACGGCCGGGAAATCGAGACCACGAGCCACCACATCCGTTGCGAACAAGCAAGAATTTTGAGAAGACGAGAACTTTGACGTGATATCTAGCCTTGCCTTTTGTTTTTGTCGTCCGTGAAGATGAAGTAGTGGAATACCAGGTTGAATGTGTCTGAAGCTTTCGTAGACAAATCGTACCTGCTTTCCAGAAGACATGAAAACAACGATCTTCGCTTTCAAGTTCGCCCGTATGAAACTGTACAGGGTGTTCAGCTTCTCTGCCAGAGGCACAACAATGTAATGCTGTTGCAATGTCGTAGGCGTGGCGCTTGTAGCAGCTTCATGGACCGCCACATACTCCGGCTCCTTCAAGCTCAGTCTTGCCAAATCGGACACCTTCTTTGTCTGCGTGGCACTGAATAGCATCGTTTGCCTGTCCTTGGGGAGATGGTCTAGGATAGCATCCACGGAGGTTTGGAAACCCATGTCCAGAATCCTGTCGGCCTCGTCTAGTACCAGCATCTGCAAATTGTCGACTTCAAACGCAGCCGTTTGGTCCATGTGCTGCAGCATTCGACCAGGTGTGCAGACCAAGATGTTCATCCTGCCCAACCTTTCACGCTCCTCCTGTAGACTCCTACCGCCGATAACCAAGCCCGCTGAGAACGAGTGGTACCTCCCGATTTTCCTCAGTACCTCGAAGATCTGGATGGCCAGCTCTCGCGTCGGCGAGATGATTAGAGCCCCTAGCCCATCCAACTCGGTCCATTTTTGGCGATATAGGTTCTCAAGAACAGGGACGAGGAAGGCGAGAGTTTTACCACTGCCTGTCTTTGCAGCGCCAAGTATGTCCTTGCCTTTGAGGGCGAGTGGTATCGCTTTCGATTGAATATCGGTTAGGGTTTTGAAATGCGAAGCGTCGAGGCCTTTGGAGGTAGGCTCCGATAAAGGAAGGTGTTGGAAGTCCTTAATGTCTGCGACTTTGGGATCCTGTAGATTGCGATTAGCACTGTTCCTGCCTCCAATGCGAGTGATGGGGAAGTACCAGTTCCTTGATCTCCTTCTCTAATCTCTCGTGGTCATCCACAACCCTCTTCCTCTTTAGCGAACGAGCATCGTTTTTTGGCTTCGCAAATTTGCCGGCCGTTTTACGACCATTTGGAGGCGCCATCTTTACTTTCGCAAAGCCGGTTGCGATGTTGCGGTTTTCAGTGCAGCCTCGAATAATCTTTTCGATGGGATTTGGCGCTAGCACAAGGTTCTGCCAGAGGCGGTGAGAAATTAATTTGGTGGGTCCCATGTCAAAAGTTCCCATCTCTGAGAATCTGAAGCTTCGATAAGCCCTCCACCACTCCGCAAACAATACGCAACGGAGAATGGTTCCCAGAAACAATCGCCGGGCGGCATCGCCTGCGATGTCAGAAAATGAGTTCGACATTACGAAATCCCTCTTCAATGAGGACGTCGAGTCCGACGACGATAACTTCGGCGTCGCTGGAGAACAAACTGATATACCCATGGACGGAATCCTCGATATGGCTCTGGAGAGCGACGGAGAAGGCGACGAAGCATTTATTGCTTCCGAGCTAGCAGCTTCGAACCGAAAGTCTTCTAATGTTAAAGGCAAGAGTGTTAAGAAGGGCGGTGGCTTCCAGGCTATGGGACTCAATTCGCATCTGCTCAAAGCTATTGGACGGAAAGGATTCTCTGTGCCTACACCCATTCAGCGCAAGGCTATACCTCTTATTCTCGACAGCCAGGATGTTGTCGGTATGGCTAGGACTGGTTCCGGAAAGACGGCGGCATTCGTCATCCCCATGATCGAAAAACTGAAGGCCCATAGCGCGAAGGTTGGAGCGAGAGCGTTGATTCTATCTCCGTCTCGTGAGTTGGCACTGCAGACTCTGCAGGTTGTCAAGCAATTTGGCCGTGGCACAGACTTGAAGTGTGTGCTGTTGGTGGGTGGAGACAGCCTCGAGGAACAGTTCGGATTTATGGCGTCCAACCCGGACATTGTCATTGCTACACCTGGTCGATTCCTACATCTTAAAGTCGAAATGGGACTGGATCTGTCGTCTATGAAGTACGTCGTGTTTGATGAGGCAGATCGTCTCTTCGAGATGGGTTTCGCCGCTCAGCTTACGGAGATTTTGTACGCATTGCCGTCATCAAGGCAAACACTGCTTTTCTCTGCTACGCTACCGAAATCGCTGGTGGAGTTCGCAAGAGCTGGTCTAGAAGAGCCTTCTCTCGTGCGTTTAGATGCTGAGAGTAAGATCTCACCTGATCTCCAGAGTGCCTTCTTCACTATCAAGAGCGAAGAGAAAGAGGGCGCGCTCCTTCACATTCTTCATGATCTTATTAAGATGCCAACTGGGCCACCCCCAGCTGCCGTTGCGGCGGCAGAGGCAAGCAAGAAAAGGAAGCGTGGCGATGATGGACGAGGCCCAAAGCATAAGCCAACAGAACACTCTACGATTGTATTTGCCGCCACAAAGCATCACGTCGACTACCTTGCATCCCTGTTACGTTTGACTGGTTTCGCTGTGTCTCACGCTTACGGTTCTCTAGATCAAACGGCTAGAAAGATGCAAGTTGAGGATTTTAGAACTGGCATGACCAACATCTTGGTCGTCACGGATGTCGCTGCCAGAGGTATCGATATTCCCGTGCTGGCAAATGTTGTCAACTACGACTTCCCTCCACAACCTAAAATTTTCGTCCATCGTGTTGGTAGAACTGCCAGAGCTGGACAGCGCGGTTGGAGTTACAGTCTCGTTAAGGAGACAGATGCACCCTATCTACTGGATTTGCAGCTTTTCCTTGGACGGCGCTTACTTCTCGGACGTGAGAGTGGAGACTCTCCAAACTACGCTGAAGATGTCGTTGTTGGATCGGTAGTACGCGACAAGCTTGAAACCAACCAAGAATGGATCAACAAGCTTCTCCGTGACGATGATGACCTCGCTGCCCTCCGCGGTGTCTCCGTCAAGGGTGAGCGTCTGTATCTCAAGACCCGTAACTCTGCTTCGAGCGAGAGTGCAAAGCGAGCAAAGGAGTCGGTTGCATCAGCACAATGGATACAACTACACCCGCTATTCAACACTGAGACGAACACCAATGAACAGGCACGCATCGACATGCTGGCCCGCATCGCCGGTTTCCGCCCGGCTGAAACCGTCTTCGAAGTTGGCTACAAGGGCAAGGCTGGACACGGTGAAGCTGCGGAGGTTATGCGCGCACGAAGACAGAAAATCATTCCTCGTCGCCAGAAGGCCATCGATGATGCCAAGGCAGAGGCCGCAGAGCTCACCGACGATGACGACACGTTCCAGGGCATTTCTAAGGCCGCGCCAGCTGAGGACGACGATGACGATTCGGACATGGAGGTTACCATCTCTGGCGGCAATGACGTCGACATGGCCGAAGCGTCAGAGGATGAGCTAGAAATAACCTTCTCCAAGTCCGCGCAAAAGGGCAAGGGCCGCACCCTCTCCTACAAGGACTCGGAGAACTTCATGTCCTACACGCCCAAGAACCTGAACGCGGCTGAGGAGCGCGGTTACGGTGTCCACTCAGGCTCCTACAACACTGCAAGCCAGAACTCCAATTTCGTGGAGGCAGCTCGCGGTGTGACTATGGACCTCACGAACGATGATGGTGCGAAGAGCTTCGCAGAACCCAGTCAGGCAAAGGGAATGAGATGGGACAAAAAGAATAGCAAGTACGTTGCACGTGCTAACGACGAGGATGGATCCAAGGGCGCGAAGATGATCCGCGGAGAGTCGGGACAGAAGATCGCAGCGTCGTTCCAGTCGGGACGGTTCGACAGGTGGCGCAAGGCACACAAGGTGGAGCGCCTACCGAGGACTGGTGAGGCTGAGCGGGCTGGCGGGGTTGGCGCTGCAGTTGGTAGAGGCATGGGGACGAGGTACAAGCATAAGCAAGAGAGGGCACCGAAGGAGGCAGATAAATACCGTGATGATTACCATGTTAGAAGGAAGAGGGTTGATGAGGCCAAGGAGAAGCGGGTTGGGAGATTCAGAGATGGCGGTGGCAAGGGGGAGATCAAGAGCACGGAGGATATCAGGAAGCAGCGACAGTTGGAGCAGAGGAAGAAGGAGAAGAACGCTCGGCCGAGCGGCAAGAACAAGAAGAGGTGAAAATAGTGAATTTGGGGATGGAGAGGATAGTAATATTAAATCTATATATCCTGAATATCTGGACCGTCGTTGTGAGCTTACATACGCTGGTGGTCCGTACGTAATTTCTAGACAACGTCCCCTATCACTTCGGCACATCTGTAGCCATCAAAGTTCGGCTGGAGAATATATGCCAAGAAGAGCCTCCTGCGTAGAGTATAGCTTCGGCGTCCAATTTTCTAGGGAGAGACCTCATCGACGCCGTCTGACGGAAAGCGGTTGTATCCGTATCGCCCCATATTGCCAATTTCCCCCACAGCCCACAGCCGCTCCTAGATCTCCGTGGGATCTCTCCCAAGGTCCACCATTTCTGACGGCCTCAACTGCATGTATTCGCAAAAAAATACCGTCTGCGGATCACCGTGCGCTTCAAGTGACACATTCCAGGCCTTCCCAAGACTCTAATTCCTGCGGAGTTTATCCCAAAACTCAAATAAACTCAAATAAGAAGGACGTATTGATCGCTGCCCTCCAGTACCAAAGATGGGCGTTCCTGTCTCAGAATAGGCCCGACAATGAAATGGGGCGTACCCCAGCTCTGCCAAGTACCAGGGCGCGGGCAACTTCCCTGGCCCTAGCTTGGCGTTATTGCGCTCAGACTCGGGGCCGCCGGGATCCCCACCACCGGCTCGTATACAAGTGCCGCGGGATACGACGTCTTCAAAGAGCAAATGCCGCCGCTATTGTTTTAGGGGGCGGGATGTTCGGGTGGCCCCTGATAGTCTGGGGATTGAAGTGTAGTGGATAGCTGGGGACTTGAGAACTATAACTTGGGCTGATAGAACGTGTTTGCTTCATTTTGGAGTGGGTAGTTTGTTGAAATGGTCTGAAATAGTGATTATTATAGTTATAAGTATTAAAATACTTTTATTTGGTCGTAGTTGCCGCGTAAATATGTATGGAGAGATGGGGTTGCAAACCATCCACATGGCCTTTGGGCCGCACCAGTATCATCCTCTCTGTGCTGACTGCCCATCCTGTGTGCTGCTACATCCTCTGGCACCTCTTGCGACCCAGAACTTGGCTAAACAAGTTCCAATGGGTGGGTATAACGGGGACGCTGAACTCATTCCAAAACTCCAATACTAAGAGCCAACCCCATAGCGTCCGCAAAACATATCTAAGTTCGATAAGATGTATATCGATGAAAACGCCAGCACCAGCGCCATAGGGTATATCTGTTCCATCCCCTTACCAAGCGCCACCCTCAACCGGGTCCTTTTAAACCTCATTCAACCCACCTCCATAGCCTGCCTTATCGCAGACTCTGCGGTCCCTTCCCATCGTCGGAAGTCGCCTCGCTAAATGTGATATCCACCTCCACATTCCTCCTAATCTCCTCTGGCCGTGTGAGAATATGCTCATCGCTCGACCACGCCTCAGTTCGTCGACCAGACCCCTTCCAGCCGCCAACCTGCGCCCCGAATGTGTCGAGGGCGTGATGGTCCTTATCGCTCTTCGGTCCACTCTTACTCCTGTGTCCGCGCGGGTACCCCGACGGCCGATCACTGTAGTCCTTTTCGCTGGAGAAGAAGCGCGGGACGAAGCGGGTGACGAGTGGTTTCAGGGCGGGGATGCTGCCGGTAACTACAGCGAGGTTGGCTTCGATCGAGGAGATGGTGTAGCCGACACCGTAGGTCTGGTCGTGGTTATCGGGGGAGAATCGCCAGTTGTAGATGACGATGCGGGCGATGGAGACGGCAGTTACACTGGGTATGTTAGCGGAACCGTTTTAAATTGGGGGTTGGTATGCGGTCTTACATAGCGCCAGCGCTTAACATGCCGATAGCAACGAACTTCCTCCTTCGTGACATCTTCAGGTCCCAGACGATGACCGTCGGGATAGCCAGCACGATCAGGTCGGTCAGGACGGCAAGTCCTGCGCTACCGAGGAAGAATGGCACCTGATGAAAGCAGTGCCCGCCTTTTACAACCTCGCCATTGACCTTGCCGTCGCTATCCGCGCCAGCTGCTATCTGGGCATCGTAATCCATCTGGGCCGCGGCGTAGACATAACGCGCTGGGGTGCATTGAAAGGCGCATGCGAAGACAATAGCGATTGCGAGAGCGAGGTTTAGGGCGAGTGCAACCCACAGCGAGATCCGCGCGATGCGGTGCGTGTTGCCGATTCGGAGAAGGAAGAAGATCACGGAGGCCTTGACGAGGGAGAGGATCGGGTTGTAGAGCAGCTGGTTCGCGATGTTGTACTTCCCGCCTACGACTTTTTGCTCGATGCTAAGTTTCGGGATGTCCGCTTTGTGGTAACCTTGCCAGGTGTAGAGGGTATCTGGCGGTGGTCAGTATGTCTCGTGGTGAGCGATGGGATGCGGTGTTGTAATACATCTTATAATAATGCATGATTCTGCGGCGACGAGAACCTGGCTTTGTTAGGATCTCTGTTATTTCTAGGCTCGCGCAGACAGCTTACATAGGCAGCGAGGAGGAAGCCATCACCTATAGTTCGTCAGCTCTCCATACAGGAACGGTTGGGATAGTATTTCCAAAGCAGAGCGCGGCACGAGTGAGAGTCATTGTTGGTGATCGGTATATCACACGGCACGGGATAGCACACGCTGCCCGTCCGCAAAGTGAAGCCACACGATGACGATCGTAAATCTCGACTGCCGCACATCCAAACTTCAGATGAGAATTACTTACTCCACTTTATTAATTTGTCGTAATGCCTCTCCGTCTTCACTTGTAAGATTCTCGCGCCTATGCGTAGAGCAAAAAAGACCGTACTGAGGAACAACGAAACCCCTATTATGGCCAACGCGGCCGGCTGCAGCGTATCGACCATGCTCACGAGGTATCAAAACAGTACATAAATCGACGTTGGCAATCGACTGTGCCATGTAGCGGATCATGGAGAGCGATGGGGCAGCGTAAGGGCCGCGACGGCGGCGATGGACATCTTAAAAGCCAAAAATCAAAGCCCGTGTCGCTTGGAGATCGCTCGGGGATCATGCAGGTGGAACAATACGGTTACGAGATCAAAGAAATTCTGCAACATGCATATCCCTTCCTCTCCCAGGCTCTCGGAATCGTGGCTCGGCGTGAACAAATGCCGGTTCGGGGGTGGATCGGCCGTCGGGACCCAACCCATTGCCCGCCATTGCCAGGGATTCCCAGCCGTTGCCGACCAATGTCAGTCAGTCATCCTCAACTATTCTCAGCCAGTGTCAGCCAGTACTAGCCATGCCCAGCTAAATGTCAGCCAGTGCCAGCCTCTTTGGCCGATCCTAGTACGTTCCCCCGCACGTTAATACCATAATACGAGCATAGTACGACACATCACTGAACATCAAAGCGTCGGCGTGGAAGGATCGAGGCAGGCAGAGCAGGGTCGTGGCAGGCACAACAAGGTCAAGGCCGCATCCTTTCAAATATCCCTTCAATCGCAGCTGCCGCTGTATGTTCGTGCAGGTACGCATTGGCATCCCGGCCCACATAGCATGATGTTCTCCTAACAGGATCAGTACAGCATCATTGCACATCACTACGCCAGTAGAGCCAGCACCTTGCTAGAGTATTACGCAGTATGGTAAGTACCGCACCACTGCCATACCACCGCCATATCATCATCACTGTGACCCACTGATCTTTGCCCGCCAATTTGAGAGATGTGCCTTACTACTCCCTTACTAACTCCTCTTTCGTCTGCTTGTGCAGGACTAGATTAAGATGTCTTAATATGTCTTAAATAATGCGTTCCTCCCCCTTTCCTCCCACGTTTTGTGTGCGCCACCGCTCTCGCTCCTCCGCTCCTCATTTCCTCATTGAGTGCCCAAGACTTCGGAGACGCTCTCCTTTCGCCCATCGGAGCCGAATATCCTCCTTCCCGAACCGTAGCATTCCTTGCTGCCACGCGGGAATATGATGCGCCGTGTCTTACTCCTCGCCGGCATCGTCGGTTCTGCCGCCGCGTATCCCCAGGAACCCGTCACCGCCAACGGCGCGAAGCTCTTCGACTTCGAGAAGGCTCAATTGACAGAGGACATCCTCTCGAAATTGGACGGTGTTTTCCAGCTCGATAATGGCGATAACGTGAAGCTCAATGGCCGCCGCGCCGGTGCGGACTGCAAGGTCTTCCCCGGAGACAGCGCGTGGCCGTCAGATTCCGCGTGGGCAAAGTTCGGTCAGGCTGTTGGACCAGGTGCTTTGATCAAGACCGTCCCTCTGGCCTCGCCTTGCTACAATGGCCCGCTATACGACTCAGCCAAGTGCGACGCGTTGACTGCCAACTGGACAAACTCCTTCCTCCAGTAATTATATCACGTGACGATATTACAGGACCTCATTGACTCTCATATTAGTATGGCGGATCCTACCTCCATGATGTCGCCGGTATACCAGGGTTTGACCTGTCAAGTAACTGAGGACCCAACTCAGTCCTGCACTTTAGGTGCCCTGCCTTACTACGCCGTCAACATCTCGACGGTTGCCCAGGTCCAACTGACAATCAACTTTGCGAGAAACAACAACATCCGTCTTGTTGTTAAGAACACTGGCCATGATTTCTCCGGAAAGTCGGGCGGTGCTGGGTCCCTCAGCATCTGGACTCATAACTTGAAGGATATTAAGCACATCCCCAGCTACTCCGCGGCTGGCACCGCCTACACCGGCCCCGCCTTCAAGGCTGGTGCGGGTGCCCAAGCCTTTGAAATGTACGAGGCAGCAAACAAGAAGGGATTGGTGGTTCTCGGCGGCGAGGGTAAGACTGTTGGAATCATGGGTGGTTACATGCAGGGCGGTGGTCACTCACCCCTCTCGTCTCTCTACGGCATTGCTGCTGATCAAGTCCTCTCCATGGAGGTCACCACAGCAGATGGCAAATTCGTCACCGCCGACTTCACGCAGAACACTGATCTGTTCTGGGCCCTCTGTGGTGGCGGCGGCAGCACCTTTGGTGTTGTCACCTCTCTCATCATCAAGGCGTACCCCGACATGCAGGTCACGGCATCCAACTTCGACTTTGCCGTTGGAGGCGACGTCACACTCGAGAACTTCTGGATCGGCGTCCGAAACTACTTGGATTACTTCCCATCCATGGCCGCTGAGGGCATCTACGCCTACTGGTTCATTCTTGCCGGCGCCAACGGTCCAACCTTTAAGATGATGCCTTTCTTGGCACCAGGCAAGACAGCCGACGAAACCAACGCGCTCCTCGCTCCGTGGTTGGCTCAGCTCGCCGCACTAAACATCCACGTCACGCCCGTGACCACTAACTACGATAACTTCCTCACTGGATGGGAGGCTTCCTTCCCCCTCGAGGTCGTTGAGAAGACCCACGTCGCCAGCGGTTCGCGCCTCTGGCCTAAGGAGAACTGGGCCAACAAGGAGTCTCTGGACGCGATGTTCAATGCCATCAAGACCTCCTCCGAGGCCGGCCTCATCATCATCGCATTCCTCATCGACCCCTCTGCCCAGGCCACCCCACCTGACAACGCCGTCAACTCCGCCTGGCGCAACACCTACTCCCACATGATCCAATCCGTGTCCTGGCCTCTCGGCGCCACCGCCGAGTTCCAGAAAGAGACGCGCCAGAACTTCACCTTCGGCGCCATGCAGCGCTGGCGTGACGTGTCACCCGGCGCGGGTTCATACCTCGCCGAGAGCGACATCCTCGAGCCGGACTTCCAGCAGAGCTTCTACGGAAAGGCGTATCCCCGCCTGCTGAAGCTCAAGAAGCAGCTTGATCCCAAGGACGTCTTCTTCGCGCAGACCGCGGTCGGAAGTGAGTTCTGGGAGGTCGTCACTGCGGATGGACTGCCCAGCGGAAACGGAAAGCTATGCAGGGTCAAGAAGTAAGTGTTGAGGGTGCCGAGGGGGGAGGGCGAATGGCGCTGCTGCCTTAAGCTGCGCGCTTGAGAGTTCTTCTTCTTCTCATCGATTCCGATCGTGATCTAGTTTGGGGTAGTTAAGATTTTATGTAGACATGTGAGTAAATGAATGCCATAGGCAATGTTATGAAATTTATGCGATTCGGTAAATAGAATAAATACCGATGCCGCACTCGAAAGGCGAATTTATTACGACTTATTTATACATGAAACTATTTATCTATTCTTGTATTGGTGGCTATCATTCGTAAGAGACTGTATCCCAAAAATCACTGTATATCTTTGAAAGTACTTCTTTCGTGGGTAATTTAGTATTCGGACGACGTGTTATTAGAGTTTAGCCTTGTCGGCGCTTTATATTTGATTTGGTGGTTGTAGCGGAACCTTTTCAACTGCCGATGCCACCGATATTCTTCCTCATAAATGCACCATGGAGGCATTCGTGTGTCAGCACTTCAAACGGGCATATCTGTTATTTTGAGCCCAGAGTAGTTAAATATACAGGTGGTATTAATTATAAATGTATACATATAGAAGGCTTCAACAATTTATTCCCCGAATATTTTCTCACATAATCCCCAATAAACGAACAAATATTATAATATTACTACTCCCGTCACAAACGCAATGGACATAAATAAAATGGACCAAGGCCTCCTCAAACGCAACCCCTCCCTCACCCCAGCCGAATTCTCCCACCACTGGTACAATATCCACGCCCCCCTCGTCATCCCCTTCTTCCTCCACTCCGGAATCCAACACTACGAACAGGCGCGCCCCTCCCCCCCCTTCCCCCTACACTCCGCTAACCAACCAAACACAGATGCACGCCCCCCTCTCCACCTCCGACCCCAACCTCGACATCTCAGCCTGGGACGGCGTAGCGGGCATGCCGCCACAGGAAGTTCTTGACGCGCCGTCGACGTTGCCGAAGTGGAAACAGGATTATTACCGGGAGGTGATATTGGTGGATGAGAAGAGGTTTTTGGTTAGTGCGGCGCTGGAGCATATTTTTAGGGTTGGGCCGGGGACGGTGGAGGGGGAGAGGAGGGTGGTGATTAGGGAGGGGAAGGCAGTGGTGGAGGTTGGGGAGGAGGTGTGGAGGGTTTGGAGGGAGTATGAGAGGAGGGGGAAGGAGGAATAGAGGTTTGGTGTTGGTGTTAGTAAATATGAAGGGGCTTTGGAGGTGGATGGATGACGGATGTGATCGTTAACCTGGGTGAAACTGGAGCGGTCGACATTCGAGGTCTAGTTCTGAGGGGTGGGTTACTTCTGTTAAAACCGTCGATGCTACGATCTCACAATGTCAGTCAGTGCTTCACACATGAGAAAACCAGAAGGTTATCAACTCCGATTATTGGTTCATATTTACCAGAGGTCTTTGATTAGGGAGCAAAATGTTGCCTCGGTACTGCAAGGAGGAGGACGTATGAGCACTTCAGCATTGCACCAGACAAATACCACGCAATAAAAAACACCTGACACCTATACCGGGCGTCATACCGGGCGTCCATACCGAACAACAGGCAAAAAAAAACATACTCCGGAAGCTCCGATAAACACAATAGGCCAGAGAACAGACTCTCCGGCTCGTTTGGGATTCCTGCCGCAGAACGTTACTCGAATTTGGATTCGGATATGACAGCGGCGACCCTCTGGCACCGAAGCAGAATTTCCTCCGCGTCTGCCACAGTTATATATGGCAACAGGGCGTGAAACAATTCGGTGCGCTGGACTGACTTGTCGCGAAACGCGGCTTGAAATGCGGCCTTGTGGACCTCGATTGGCGCGATGGCGGGAGAAGGCGATCTCTGACGGTTGGGCGTCTCGGAAAGCTCGGGATCCACTAAGGTGCCCCTCTTTCTTTTATTTGGTCTTTCTGATGTGTTGATTTCATCCTCTGAATCTATTTTACAGGATTAACCCATGAAATTAGCAATATACTCAACAAACAAGAAGAACCGTTCTTGGGAACGGCGGGAAGGGGAAACCTACCAGTAACAACGATAACATTCCCAGCTACGACAGAAGGCTTCTTTCGATTTCGATCTTCGAAACCGTATCTTTCATCAATGCTTTCTTCAATAGAAAGAACCTTGCTGGGAGTGGCAGAAGTATGTGCGATGTGTCGAGGATCTTTTGAGGCACTGAAGAAGCTGAGTGGAACATGTACGACTTCTTTCTTCGGCTCAACAGTGTCATCCGGCAAGCCAGTCTTGAGGTTCACTGCGTATCTAATTAACCCATGCTTATCGCCCAGGTTGAAGAGTTACCTACGTTTTCTCTGACGATATGATGCTTCAGAAGCCAGCAATCGGTCCCGAGTAAGGCCTCGAGGCCAATCCGGAGGAGTGCTCTCAGTAAGAATTCCCTTGTGTTTTGAAAATCTACTCATAACGAGAGTGCCATTTTTTCCTCGGCGGTATATGAGATTGTCGCGCCATTCGGCCCAGTTAGGATACGTCGATTGAAAAAGATCCGCATCATATAACACTGATGGAAGGTGCGCATTCATTTCCCCGGCTCCCCTAAGCTCAAGGATAATAGTTTTGCTGGTCAGCTCCACCGGAATTGAAACTACCGCCTTTTCATCTGGGGTAAGTAATCCGCGTCCCAAGTTTGATTTGGATCGTAGAATTCGAATTTGGAATCCCTCAACAAGGTCCGTCTCATTGAGATCACAATCGTGAGGCTTGATCAATCCGTCTTGAATAGCAACATAGAGACCGCCCAAAACCCTATCAGACAAGCGGTGCATCGCCAGAGGCTTGTCTTTTACGCATTGCCACACATAGGCTGTTCCAGGAGCTGGGTCCCAAACAGGCCTCTGGAGGACCTCATAATCCGCCGGTTTTGGTGTCATCGGACATGCAGAGTCGCTATTGTACGCAGAGAAAGTAAACAACTCACCCAGAAGGTGAGTGACAAAGGAGCAAGGGCCAACACCCTCCAGAAATAAACAACGTGGTGGCGGTGGAAGGTAAAAGTTGTCGAGAGATAAGGTATGAGAATAACAACAAGCGAAACGGAAGTGAATTTAACGACAAAGCCTAGATAATTAGGCACGACAAACTCGAGGGAGAGAAACCAGGCGCGTCAATTTGAGGAAGAGTGGCTAGGGACAATAACCCGAGGAAGAGAACCTAGGGAAAACAGCTCAGGGAAGGGAGACTCGAGAAAACAGCCCAAAGAACAGAAACATGGCAAGATAAATCGACAATAGAAACCAGGCTACATTCCTTTACTACTTTCCTCTTTACATTATTCTACAAACCCCCGAATGTAGAGAGGGTTGCAGAATTAATGAAATGTAAATGACCATGGATGCATTATCATTTTCAGATACCCCTTTACTGCGTTTGTGGTATTGGATACAGTGATGCACGGCACGTCCGGTCGCCGTCTTGTCCTACTCAGTTTATCCCCGCCAGATACAGGATAAAAAGTATTATAAAAAGATATGCTTGTTTTGGCATAGATTCGAGTAGTTCCAAATATGAAGCAGCTTTACTTTCCCTGGTCTCGCAAATCATTTTGACAGAAGCTGCAGAGTCGAATATACAAGAGATATACAGATAGCCATTGAGCTGATCCGGTAGGTATCGAAATTGGTGAACAATGCAAAAGTGAATTGTTCTATTCTTTGTGTTGATTATATTCACAAGAGTTCACCAGAGTAGTACGACACGATAATGTCGCAAAAAAATGCAAAAAGAAAAATAAAAGAAATGACAAAAAATATAATCAAGGATTGATCCCAACAGGTTGTTTCTATTGGAGAAACGGCGAATCGAACGCCGGACCTCTTCTATGTTACAGGAGACGAATCTCAAGTGCTAAAGAAGCGTTATACCACTAAACCATATCCCCTTTTTTGTTGTGTCTATATAATTATTGCATCTATTATACTTAGCGAATGTGCGCTTCGGTTGTATCATCGTTTCTCCGGGAGCCCTACCAACCCGGAAAAATACGGCCTGGTCACGTGAAATTTTATTTCCAATCACTCCCGAAATCATCACTAATCCGAGTCTATTACGCTCTCCCCCTCGCCGTTCTTACCACGCCCATCGTGTTTCTTTTGTTTACCTGCATCAGCGACTGACGCCGGCGGTTCCGCAACTACCGTTTTTTGTGCGATTGACTTCTTTAGACCTTCCTTCCGGTGCTCACCTCCTTCCCCGTTTCCACAATGCTCGCCCGCACTGTCGGTCGTCGCGCGCTGACCTCCCGCGTCGCCTCCTCGCCCTCCCGCAAATTCCTCACCACATCTGCTGCGCCGAAGAAGCGGACATGGAAGGGCGCCGCGGTTCGCTGGGGTTTGGCCGGAGCTGGACTGTACTATTATAATACGAACGACCTCTTTGCGGAGCAAGAAGAAGGTATAGCTACCCACCTTCCAACATACGAGCGGCACCGGCAATATCAGGATTCATGGAGCATGGGCTAACTATTGTGCAGCTGCCATTAATAGGTTAGAAGAGAGTATCCACCACATCCAGCAGAGCGAGCTCCCAACCATCGAAGCCGTCGTTGCCGAGAAGCGCGCACGCGCCGCTGCCCGCGCCGCCGAGGATAAAGCAAAGGCCAAGGCCGCAGCAGCCGCTGCTGCCTCAGAAGCCGCTGCTGCAGCTGCACCAGCATCGCAAGAGTCCGAAGGAAGCGCTGCCGCTGCACCTGCTACCGAAGGCGAGGAAGGCGCAGCCCAGGGCGGCTCAATCGAAGACCTCGAAGCGGAAGCCGGCCAGGAAGGCGCCTTCAACCCCGAGACCGGCGAGATCAACTGGGACTGCCCCTGCCTAGGCGGTATGGCACACGGACCCTGCGGCGAGGAGTTCCGCGAGGCGTTCAGCTGTTTCGTGCACAGCACCGAGGAGCCGAAGGGAATGGAGTGTATTGAGAAGTTCAAGTACGTGTTTGAGTGCTTCTGGAGCGCTGACCCGGCGTTGGGGATTGAGGAAGTGGAGTGATATTCCATGGGACACTGCTGATGCTGCTCGTATAGGGGAATGCAGGATTGTTTCCGGGCGCACCCGGATATGTACGGCGCGGAGCTCGAGGACGACGAGGAGGAGCTAGAGGCTGAGATCCGCGCGCAAGAGGCGGCCAAGGCGGAGGCACGGGAGGGCGAGGCCGCTGCTGAGGAATCTCAGGTTAACAAGCTTACGCCGAAGAAGGAGGCCCAGGATGTCAAGGCAGCTGTGAAGGAGAAGGTTGAGGAGAAGACACCCGCACCGGCACACCCGGAAGCGGGTGATGCGGTCGAGAAGGTGCTGCCGAAGACGGCATACGATGCGACTGATGCTGATGCAAAGGTGGATGAGTCGAAGGCGTAGATGGGCAGAGGGTGAATTGACAAGGGTGTCTGGATACCAAAATATTTAACGGCATAGACGGCTAGTGTCCCGAGCGCTGTTTTCAACATGGAAGCAGCTTCGGCGTAGGAAGGGAACCTGACCTAGTCCCCAGAGAAGGCGAGATATTGGAGTGTATATATGTATACTACTATTTTAGATGTAAACCACCATGTAACACGCAAAAGAATAGAAACTCCACCTCCATTATTGTACTAGTTGTCGTCTGACATTGAAGTGTAGTGGATCTTCTTCACGGCAAAGGTTTAAAACCCAGAAAAACAGGAAGGACGATCGGACTTAGTAGTCCCTTCATCTACAAGGCGAAATACGTTGGGATGCTGGAGATGGCTCTGAAGGCACGCGAGGAGAACCAGACAAAGCGCCAGGAGCAGGCCAGTTCCCGTGCAAGCGCTGAGAAGATGCAGTGGACGAACTCATCCTTCCTTAGTTAAAGAATTCGAAGGCAATTCTAGCAATATAAGTTTCCCATCCCCCCATCGGAAAGTTTCAAGAACTGACATCAAGAACAGACATCAAGAATTTACTCAACGCCGATTTTTGAAAAAACAATGATGTGTAGTAAGTTTTCCCCCTTTTTCGACGCCTATAGAGAGCCTCTGACAGCTAATATCGATAGAAGCAAATACCACCGTCCCGCTTATCACCGCCACCCCATCTTCAAACCCGACTGTCGAGCCCCCACCAAAGCCTCACAGGGGCTTGCCGATGATATCAGGCAGCAATCACCAATGCTGTCTGCAGTCTTACCCGGCATCAACACCAGATGACAGTGGCATAAATTCTCGGTAAGATTTTTTGGCGGTGACAAGAATGGCACGGCGACAAGAACTGAGCGGCGGCAACATCTTGAGTGGCAGAAACCAGCGTGGCTGATGATAATGAATTACGAGAGGTTCTTATTTGGTAACTGTATAATATCATTGCTTTAGCATGTCTATTCCGACTTCCCAGGATATCCCCAGGTTTCAATAGCAGTAGGCCAGATTTGTTCTCAAGCATCCCATAAGTGCATCCTTTTATGCATCCACAGCAAATTTAATTGAAGCGAATTATTTTCAGTTTAACCTCTTAGTCTCACACCATCTATGCATTCATAAATTCTATTCCCCTCTGCTATGAAACCTCAATAAATAAATACACACACTACTCAGCCTCCCCCCCAGCCTCAATACGCCAATCATTAACCTCAGCATAACAAAGCACCCTCAGGAAATCATCAGCCCCATCTCCCTCCCCAAACTCCGACCCAACAATAAACCCCCCAATCTTCCCGCTCTTCTCAAGTCTTCCCTCGGCTTCTGTACTCCTATCCAGCCGAACCAAAGCCGACCCGCAACATCCGGCGCGTATACTGGGTTCCCCATATGCTACGGGATCGCTGGTTGCGAAGATTCCCATGACGACTTGGTCGGGTTGTGATATGACAGTCTTGCCTTTGCATAACATCGCCGTATGGGATCCCATTGCATCGTCGTCGATCACGTAAATATCATCCATCTTCAACATATCGCTGTGAAGCAACTTCCCCTCTCGATTCTGCATCCGCAGTCGTCCCACCTCCTTATTCCGCTGTGTCTTAATCCTCAGCCCATTATAATAAAACAACTTTGGCCCCTCATGCGCAAACCACCCCGGACACCTCTGTAACCTCTCCGCATGCTCGAGTCTAGGCAACTCCGGCAACTCCACAAAAATCTCGTTATCAATAAAACTCACAGCCAGCGCCTCGGGAAACCCCCCGCGCATTAATCTCCAAAGTGTGTCGGTCTTGGGAATATGATACGGCCGGAGATCCTCCTCGTAATCGCTGCCGATTTGAAGCTGTATCTCCAGATTCCCAAGGTACCCACCCATGATCTCGGGGGGAAGACCTTGGCCCTCCCCAAGCCAAATGGCGAGTAAACCACCTATTAAAAATGGTCTTTTTGATGGCGCGGGGGGGGGGGCGGAACACCGGATTATGAGGTATGGTGGCATTTCGTCGATCGTTGTCACGCCTGGGTAATGCCTCCTCATGTAGTAACAGAGCTTGCCGAGATTGGCGGCGGAAATCATTTTGTAACCTCCATTTCCGTCATCCCAGGTGAACTCTTCGAATGTGAGGGATGTTAGGCCGTTGCCGAGATCGTTGATTTTATCGTTGAGAGAAGACATCTTTAAATGTGCGTGTGCGTGTTGTGAAATATGAGAAGTGTTTACAATATCAGCCGTCATCCATGAACCAAAGGAGGAGGAGAAAAACAGGCACACCCCCCGTTTTATAAGCCCACCTCACGCTAAACAAATAACTCTATAGTCTAAACCACAATCACCCACCCAGTCATCCCTTCCCCAACATGGCGTGTGTTCAAACGCCATCATGGAAATTAAAGTTTAAGGTTTCTATCAAGCGGGAGCTAAGTACTAGTTCCCGCCGCTAGGGGTTGCGAGGTGGGTGATCGAAGGTTAGCTGTTTAGTGGTGGGTTATTAGGAGGGGGGGTTTTGGGTATAGATGCTGTGGGTGAGGAGAGATATGACGGTGTTTATGGATTGTTTTAAGTGGCTGGGTTACTGTTGTGCATGGTTCCTTGCTTAGACTCTTTGCGGTGCGCGAGTAACAGCAGCCCTTCACTTTGAATTATATGAACTGGGAAATTCGTTGTACAGTACCACCTCTACACAACTGTTTCTCACCATGTGCGAAATTCATAATAAAACCTACGGGTATATTCCCACTACCATGCTCCAGATTAAAATCTCGTGGCCTAGTAGTTAATGATAGGAATACAGCGATTCATAGAATAGAATAAATGGATAATGTGGGAAATAAAATCGTAAATGATCATAAATAAATAACCTATATAATATCATATTTAATATCAATACAAAGTAAATAGACACACAAACCACAACAAGCCAAAAGAGCAGAGCAGAGTAGAGCAAGATATATATTTTCATTTCCCTCCCCATCCATCTATTACAGCGACTATAATCACACACACACACACACACACACACGTTTGCCCTCCCCTCCCTTCCGCCTCCCACCGAAAATTCAAAAACGCGCAGATAGCAACACCTAACCAGCTAGACACAGATGTTCACCACCCCTAACATAGAAACGATATAAAAACAGACCGCAACAAAAAAAAAGAACGTAAAAAATCAAAAATGCTCCGTGCCAAAATGCAAGCATCCCCCCCTTATCCCCCCCTCATCCCCTCTCCCCATCAGCTACCTACATATTAGCCAACTCCCCATCAATAGCCCTATCCACAAACGCCCTCCTCTCCACCCCCCCCACCCCCCCTCCCAACCTCTGCTCCACCAGCGCCCGAACCTGCTTCTTCGTAACAGTATCAAGATCCACATCCGCAAGACACGCTCTTATCGCCTCTACGATCGCTTCATCGCTCGGCCCTCCACCCAGTGGTGGCGCGGGGCTACCGCCGCCCATGGGGTAGCCTATCGTGTTCCTGTTCCCTGCCCTAGCGCCGGGGCCGGGGGAGGGTGAGCCCATACCACCGAGCAAGTTCTCACTCGATGGGATAGTAGAGACGTGGATAGTATTCGGTCGCGCCGCACCGCCAGCTCCGTAGGGATTCTCCATCGGCGACCCAAGGGATAACATACTAGGCTGCCTCGTAACCTGCTGTGGCTGATCCGCATACGGCGAAGTCGAAAACACAGACTGCCTGCTCACCTGCGCCTGTTGGCCCCCGCTATACGGCGACGGCAACGGCGGCGGGATGAAACTCCCCCTCGGCGCCCCACCACCGCCTCCAAAACCCATAGTCGAAGCGGGCTTGACGGACGAGTAGACGGAGCGGAAATCATCCATCTCATAAGCATCATCATACGGATTCTCCAACTTCTCCAACGCCGCCGCGCGCCGTCCCGGCAGGGCGTTGGCAGCCGCATAATCGTCCCAGCGCTGCAACGGGATAGAGCGTGGGTCGAATCCATCATCGTCAATAGCCACGAGCCTCTTATCCCCAGATTCGCCGATGACGATGCGCGTGGAGCCCCAGGTGAAGTTATCCTGGTTCCAGAAGCTGTAGACGGGGAGGACGAAGGAGTAGATTGGGAAGGCGAGGATGTAGATTATCATCCAGCCTACGTGCTGCCATTGCCTCTTCAAAATGAAGATGATGGCTTGCAGACCGTAGACGACGGCGATCATGATGATGGAGATAAGCGGGAATTGGGATTTCCCCAGCGCCACAGTGGTGATGAGGTAGACGAGGTACACGCAGGTAGCGGGCAGGATAACAGTACCGAAAAGATCAATAAACACCACGAACCGCATACTAAAGCAGCAGAATCCGCACATCTCCCTCAGCCTCACGAGCTCAGCCAGATTATGAATCGTAGAGTTAATCCAGCGACGACGTTGCGACAACAGGACGGACCAGGTGTCGGGGGCGGCGGTGCTGGCGTAGGCGTCGGGGATGAATTTGTACGACATGTAGGGGAAGTGCTTGGTCATTAGGGTGGTGAGGAAGCGGTCCTCGCCGAGGGAGAGGAGGTTCTTCTTGTGCAGGGTGTCGACGTCGCAGTCGGCGTATTCGCGGACGATGACGTCGGAGATGAGGAGGGGTTTACCTTTGTCGGCGGTGCGGAGGCGGTACATGGTGAAACTATCTTCGTTAGCATGCCATCATCCTTTATCATCATACACCAGGATCGGATCGGATAAGAAACTGAGAAATGAAGAAAAACTCACCATCCAGGCAAACAAGTAACACTCCCAAACAGCGACTCAAACGCCTTCGCCAAATGATGCGAGATAAAGTACTCATAAACCTGAATCATAGTCCACCAGCTCTTCTCCTCATTCTCCAGACTCGTCTCCCCACACACCCCCGCAATCTTCGCATCATTCGCACAAGCCGCCACGAGTCTATTCAGCGAATCCTCTCTAACGCTCGTATCCGCATCAACCATGAACAGGTACTCGTACAGCTCCGGGTCCACGCCGATGATGTTGTTGATCTGGTGGAACATCTCCAGCTCGAGCGGGTTCATGGGGGAGCGGTGGTGCACGCGGTTCAGGAAGCTCATGAGCAGGATTTGGGAGTCGCGCTTGCCGCGGTTACCCGGCTTGGATTTCGATTGCTCGGATTCTTTGCCGACTTTCACGATAACCAGGTAGGGCACGACGTTACCCTCGAACTCGTACAAGCCGGAATACACTTTCCCGTAATTGAGCTGCTCGCCGCTCTGCCCGACTGAATGGAACGGCAGCGCAGGCGGATCGATCTTCGGATCCACACCAAGAATATCCAGCACGATCTTCGGGGTAGGTCGATCATTACCACCACCCACAATCATACCATCGCAAATAACACAAATAAGCTTCCTCTTATTATCATACTGCAGCGCCGTCAACGAGTCCAGCGCCTTGCGGAGTGACTCCTCGCCCTCCGTATACGCCGGAACCTGGCAGATGACGAATTTATCCTGCGCCGCCGGTCTGCGCTTCGATCCGAACTGCAGGGCCGCTAGGAACTTGACGCCGATGACCATGCACAGGATGATCGTGAAGGCGAGGAGGATGTAGTTGTTTACCTGGCAGCGGGGCGTCCAGCGGAAATCGGGGATGCCGATGTAGAAGGTGTTCTTGACGCAGTTGAAGGTGTTCTTGATGGAGGTCAGCTCGGTGTTGTCGGCGGCTTTGGAGAGGAGCAGGGCGTAGGCGTCTGTGAGGTCTTGACCGGGGTTGTTCTTGACCATCGTCGCGAAGCCGGGGTCGAGGTAGTCGTAGAGGGCTTGCCCGCCCATCGTCTTGAGGGTGTAGAAGTAGTTGTTGAGATCGTAGATGGAGCCATCAATAATAAACCAGTAATGGCTATTATCCGTGCCGTCAGACTTCACAAAGTCCGCCTTGGTGACCAAGTGGCCCTTGTAGAACTCCTTCATGCGCGGTATAAACGTCGCCTGGTACCAGTCCAGGTTGTGCATCTTATCCGTGGTCGAGCTATCCCTGAATGGTCCAGAATCATGCAGAGCCCAGCTGAACTGTGCCTGCGTACCATTCTGCATAACATAAACCAACGGCTCGGTAACGACACCCGGACACGAAAACGTCAACGGCGGCATGAAATACGCATCCAGATTCAATCCCCTCAGCTGTCCCATATCCGAGCTCCGCACGGGCCTCGACGTCGTCCCATGGTCCTGCCTCCAGAAATTCGAGATATCATAAACCTTCCCATGGATACTGACCCAGAAATCATTATCTCCCTGATGCGTTGCGACATTCGCCGTATCCCAGACCTTATCAAAGTTCGGACACAGCAGCCGCCCAAACAAAACGATGTAGAAGACGATGACCCCGTTGATGAGGAAGATGAAGAACACCAACACCACCTTCTCTCTCCACGCCATGCGCACATCAGGCCTCTTCATGCGCCCAACATGGCGCAGCACGAACGACGGGATCCAGAACGTAAGAGCCCACACGATACCGACCCACAAGCGGCGACTGAACGTAACCTTATCCGTCACGACCGCCCTAGGGTTCGCCAGCTCCGGATCGAGGTTATCCACGAACTCGCCAAGCTCATTGTTATAATACACATGCCCCTGCATATTATCGCCCTTAAACCCCAATCCATAATCGCCCGGCCCCTGCGCCGCCCTCGTCGGCGCCTTCGACTGCGCGCCAAACACGCTCTTGGCCCTCGCCCCTCCATCACCCGGCTGCAGGAATCCCTCCCTGCTATCCTGATGATGCAGTTCGCTAGGCGCGGCATTGAAGAAACCACTCGCATTGTTCCCGCCAGCCGAGTATCCCGACTCGAACCCGCCGGCTCCCAGCAAGTCGCCGAGAACCCCGTACTCCCCACCCGCCTGCGCAGGCGTAAGATCAAACATACTCTCCGCCTCCCACCAAGCGCCCTCACGCATCCACACGCGCTCTCTCCCAACCACAACCTCGCCATTCGTCCACCCCCTCTCCAAGACCCAGGACTCGACGCCATCGCGGCCATCCTTGCATCCGAGCGAGGCGTAGCGGACGGCGAACTCATCGTGGTCGAAATCAGCCGTGAAATCCAAGTTCTTCGTGCGTCGGTTCGCCCACTCGGGGAGGCGCCACGCGCGGAGCTGGCGCGATACGGTGCCGGCGGACCAGGCGGAGGTGGTGGAGGGGAGGGAGACGAGGGAGGCGGGGGTGTCGTCTACGGGGTGCAGGGAGAGGTGGTACCAGACTCTGCTGCTGCCGAGGACGGTGGTGAGGTCGAGACGGCCCTGGCGGCCTAGGTTAACGCCCTCGCCGTCGACGGGGAAGATGATAGTCTTGAGGAACCCATCTTCCTCTCCCTCCCTGCCGACTTTCTCGAGCACGGCCTCGCGGCGATCGCGGGCGTGCTCGCGGTCCCGGCCGGCGGGGCCGGTCATGATTCCTAGATCTGGTCCCACTTCCGAGACGGCATTCTCCATCTCGCGAAGCACCGAGGATCCAGCAGCGACGACTTCCACGCCATCCTCCTTCATCTCGGCGTTGATGCCTTGGGTGTCGTCAAACACACCCCTCATCGCGGCAGCCTTGCCAAGTGCTACGCCGGGGACCTCGAGGACGGTGATGCACACCGTATCCCCGTTATCCTCGTCTGTGCCTGGCGTCCTCTCGCCATCACTCGAGTTATCCACATTCCTGATCCTCAGCATCTCAGACGCAATAGCCGAGTTCGCCTTGGAAATCACCCAATCCACCACCGCTTCATACAGTGCGCCGACTAACGTCTCCCTCTCCCCAGTCGAGCACTTCGAAGCCAGCAGTTCCGGATCGAGCCCGAGGAGTCCGCCAATATCCTCGCACACCTCCTCGAGCGCATCGCCATCAAGGTTGAAGCTCAGCGTATCGCCCAGCTTCAAGATCCCAATAAGCATCGAAATCAGATTCCGGTGCGCAGACCCCTTAATCCCAATCTCCTTGAGACTGGCGCGGAAGTCCTCCGCCGCCGCCGAGTCATCAGCGGTAGGGAGGTAGGAAGGCGGATCGTACGTCCCCGAGCGCGAGAGTAGGGCGTAGGTAGACGGGGCCTTGAGACCGAGAAACTCCCTCTCTGCAGCCGTGGAGGCAGAGGTGAGGAGGTAGTAGAAGACGTCAAACGCACGGTGCCCCGGGGCGGCAGGGACGTTAAGCAAGCCGCGCGCGGTGTCGATGCCGCCCTGCGAAAGGGCGAGGGCAGCGCCGGTGAGGTGCCCGTCGAGTGTCAGGGTGAGAGTGACACCGAGAGCGGAGTGGAGGGGCATGGACCCGTTTTGGGGGGTCACGGCGTGGGTGAAGGGGCGGAGGACGTTGAGGGCCGTGTAGAGCGATGCGGGCATCTTGAGGGGGAGGGTTGAGAGGAAGGGGACGATGACGGAGGGGGCTGATTCGTGGAGGGATCTAGAAGGTGTTAGTATTGTCCTTTAAAAGTGTGTAGCGGCATCCATACCCAAGCATAATACACCCATCCTCCGCCCGTCTCCTCGCATGCTCCCACGCCCTCGCCGCCAGCGCCGCGTCCACAACCCCACCCGATCCGCCATTATGGTCCACCTGCGTAGCCGTCAACCAGGTATTAACCACCAGGCTCGTGCTGGCGTCCAGCTGGTAGGGCTGGGACGAGGTGTAGGTGTTGTGGAGGGCGTTGAGGAGGGTGGTCGTGGAGACCTGGGAGGACTGCTGGCCGGCTGAGTTGCGGGGGGCCCCTCCTATGCCGCCGCCCATGCTGCCGAGGGACATCATGGAGTGGCGGTTGCTGTTTGTCATGGTGGTGGTGGGAGTCTGTCTCCCGAGGGAGTGAGGTGGGTGGTTGTGTGTCGAGCCCCTGTGATGGACCGGCTGGCTCGCGCGGTCAGAGTCTTGCTTGCTGGCTGCCCGGTTTATTCCTGGTGAAGGCCCATAGAGAGAGATTGAGTTGTTGGGGGATATGAGATGCTCTGCTCAAGAGCTGTCGTGTAGTGGAAGAGTGGTAAATGGGGGGTTTCGTCAGGGTCCGTTTAGCTGGAAGTTTTTCTTGTTGACGGAAAGGAAGCTATTGACGCGGGGGGTTCGTTGTGTGTCGTGAGTTGTAAGCACGGTGGTGGTGCAGGAAGTAACGAGAGGCTGAAACGAAGGTCGTTGATTAAAAGGCAGATATAGAAGGTACAGTATGTAAAGAAAGGAGATTGTAGATTATGAGTGGTAGTAGTCGGTAGAGTGAGGGAGCAAAGGGTGAAGGACAGTCTGGAAGTGGTAAGAAAGAAGTCGGAGAGGAAGTTGAGTTGAGTTGAGCACCCTGTTGGCAGTGGATGGTCAGAATACGGAGTAGAGAAGTAGAGTACAAAGTTGTTTATTGCACACAACCAACACAAAAAGTACAAGCAACACAGAGAAGTACAGAAAGTACGGATGCAGTTGTGTGGAATCAGGTACAGGGGGTACAGGGTTGACGACTAGAGGTACATGTGTTGAAGTAGACGACTTCTATCTGGTAAGAGGTGCTGGACCGCACTATGGAACTCTGGTCCTCTAGCGAGATAGTCGATGGGTGTGGAGGTATTCTTTTGCGCTGGACAGGGTATGGAGGGTACTTAAACTAGAATGGGTAGTGGTTCTTTTTGAGCTCCAAGGGAGGGATCTAGCCGCCCCTGAGTGATGGGCGACAAATGACTGAGTACCATGGATACAGGTATTTTCATAGCTGGTACGATCAATCTATATTACTCCGTACTGTTTGTTACTGTTGATAATATATATTCCTCAATATTATGTGACTATTATGCCCATCTTCCCCCCCTTCCCCCTCCGCCCTCCCACATAAACCCGTATCAACGGCAGTGGCAGTGGCGAAAATAGCTATTCCCAGCTACGGAGTGGTGTAGAATGCTGGCTTCTATTTCTATACGGGGTATATGTCGCCGCTTTTACCGCACATGCCGTACAAGTTGTGCTGGTGATGTGCGACTAGTATAGTACTATAGAGTATTGTATCGTACTTATGAGCCCAGACTGTCGCGGGACCCGGCTTGGCTTCTCTCTTGAGGCGGCGACAGACATACCCATGCTCTCTCTGTCCGTGGTGGTAAGAGAATTTTTTGAGTTTTGCAGGCAAGGGAGGGGCTAATAATAGCAATCTCTTGGCATCCACAGCCACATCCCTGGTAGTATTTTGTTATGCACGGTATAGGGATTTGCAGCTGAGTAAGACGAGGAGACTCAGTGGAGGAGTTAGTGTAGAGAAGAGGATAGTGTCGGTGAAGGGTATACAGATGATATCAGCATCACGATGGAATGTATTCACCTACCTACATACAGTAGACAGATACAGTAGACAGTAGACAGTACCTTCCCTCCCAGACAATACGCGCGCGCTCCCTCCCTTCCTTCCGTTCTTCCGTCCCTCTCCTCCGTTGTACGTTCCCGGTAACACCTCCAACACTGCAAATAAGACATGTCTCGCCAACATACCCGCACGCGTCAACAAAAACCAGTTGTCTTGGAGACAGAACAGCCACTCTCCCTCTCTCCATACGCAGATCCGATGCAGAGTAGATATCCCTATAGATGACACGAGAGACAGCGAGAGAGACAACAATACTGTAATAAACAACACACAACACACGCACCTTTTACTACCGGATACGATACACAGACACTTATGGATACACGTCACTGTTGTAGAACGATGGAAGTGGAAGAAGAGACACTGCCGATCAAAGCTTCCTTCCCTCTCAGCCTCAGCCGGCTGTCAAGGAGGGGCCAGAGAGGGATAAATATAGAGTCCTGAAGTGTGGTACTGTGTGTATACGAGTGAATGGATGATCACCGGTCAATCAGTGGACAACCACTACGATCACCCACCACTGCCACCACCACTACCACCACCAGTACCACCACCACTACCAGTCAATTCATCGGCCATCATCATCGCCCAGCACATGCCAACCATTCCATCCCATACCATCGCACACCACACTGTTGGGATCTTGGTAGGATCTTGTCTTGTCTTGTCTTGTGGCTGTGGCTGGTAGAGAGTGTACCGTAGCCCTACTACTACAAATGCTGGAAATAGGAGAAGATGTGACCAGAATAGTACTAGATTCCTGGGAGTAGTGTTGTTGGTGCTGACATTAAGCTGACAAGAGATGGATAGATGTATGGATGGTACAAGTGGAATTTTAGGAGTACTTGGGTGGTTGTACCTCTCTTTCTCTACTAGTTATACTAGAGTAGGAAAAATGTTAGTGGTCCTGTGCCTGGACTTGACTCCTGACTTGTACCTTTCCTACCAAAGATGAGTGCCAAGGTACCTGCCAACTAGACAGACAGCTTTGATTGACGTGCTCAGCTGGAGATCCGAGGCATACAAAATACAAATACAACAGAGGGACGATGGGAACGTCTGTCTGATGGATATGGATCGATTGACTGTTGAATACTACTCTTCCTGCGTATATATCCTTCATCAACAATATTCTACGTATAATCTTCACATATCCAACTACTCCGTATATCCCGTACTCTACTATATTCCACTCCACACGCAGGTTTCGTCTTTCTTCGTGTTCGTCCCACAACCCACAGCTGCCTGCATAAACAATGCATAAACACCACCCTTTTCACTCTCCACTGCCTCCACAACCCACTCCCTCCACTCAATCCAATCCACGCCGCTCTATCCCTCATCCACCCTCCCCTAACTCCGACACAGCACAATCCATAAATTCGATAAAACCAATACTTCCTCCACTCCACGAGACTTCCTCTACTTCCCCCCCATGTACCTCCTCTCCCTACAACTCCTACTCTTCTCCCTACGCGATAAATAACTTCACACCCCTGTCACGCATCCAGAAGCCATCCACTTCTCTCTCTCCTCTAGAAAAGTATACGTACCGATCCTGTATACATCCATCCAGCACAGAAAGTACTGTACTACTAAATCCGTACCATACATACATTTCTGACCGAACCACCACCACCACCACAACCTCCCTCCCATCAATAACCTCACCTCTCCAACAATCCCTCCTCACTCACCCACCACAGACAGACAGCGTCCTCATGTCTCCCTTCTTTTCCTTCTGACGCCCTTTTCTCTTTTAGCGTTCGTTTGTTCGTGTCGCTCCGTGTCTCTCGAGACGGCATACACACTCGCTTTCTGCTTTGGAATTTAGCTCGCTGCTCACTCTCCCCACGCCAGCGCCCCTGGGTCTTCTTCTACAGCTCCCTCGAAAAGTCCCCAGCGACACCACGACCCTCAACAACTATACTAAACCCTCACATCCTCGATCCCCTCACGAATACCCTCATAACAACACCCTCACCACCTCTCGCCCACCGGGCCACGCCCCCGGGCACCCCCAACCATCATGGCCCAACCCACCACCCTCGCCCCCCCCAACACCTCCCACTCCCAGTCCTCCCTCCCCTCTCTCCCCTCCCACCTCCAATCCGACACCCACCTCACCGCTCACCTCGCAAGCCGTTTCCACGTCTCTCTCCCCACCGCGCAGCTCAGCAGCCACGCGCTGCTGAGTCTGAATACGTATGCGGGGAGCACGAAGGGGCCGGGGGGGGGGAGGGAGGGGAGTGCGATGCAGGGGGCGGAGGAGGTGGCGGAGAGGGCGTATTTGAGGTTAGGTGCTAGGTCGGAGAATCAGGCGGTTGTGTTTTTGTAGGTTTGGTCCTTTTCTTTTGATGCTGTTTTTGGCTGGTGCTTTTTTTTGGTGCTGGGATTGTGTTGTGGGAGATGGGATGCGGAGGGCATAGGGGGGAAGGAAAGCCATGGGAGATGTGGGAATTGGGATTAGGGATATCTGGATATCTGGATATCTGGATATTTGGATATTTGGCTAACTTTCTACTATCTAGGGGTGAATCGGGATCAGGAAAGACGACCCTACGCTCACATCTCCTCTCCGCCGTTCTGGCGAAATCAGCCACTCCGCTCTCTCAGAAACTCTCTCTCGCTGCATACGTCTTCGACACCCTGACGACTACAAAAACTGCCACTACCCCCACTGCCTCCAAAGCAGGCCTCTTCTTCGAGCTCCAGTACGAGACGGCAGGCGCTACGAACCCCAGCCTGATCGGTGGAAAACTGCTCGATCACAGACTGGAACGCACACGCGTTGCTGCGGTACCGACGGGAGAGCGAAACTTCCACGTCCTATACTACCTCCTCGCTGGCACCAGTGGCGCGGAGAAAGCACATCTGGGTCTTGACGATAGCCACGGCGGCGTGCTCGAGTCTAACCAGGGCGCGCAGAAGAGATGGCGCTACCTCGGCCACCCCACCCAGCTCAAGGCGGGAATCAACGACGCAGAGGGCTTCACGCTCTTCAAAACCGCCCTCCGCAAGCTCGAGTTCCCCCGCAGCGTCATCGCAGAAGTCTGCCAAGTCCTCGCAGCAATCCTGCACATCGGGCAACTCGAGTTCGAGACCGCAGACGACACAGCCGCCACCGGCGACGACAGCGGCGGCTACTCCCACGAAGGCGGCCAGAGCTCCACCGTCGTCAAGAACAAGGACACCCTCGCCATCATCGCGGCGTTCCTGCAGGTGAGCGCTGCGGACCTGCAGACGACGTTGGGGTATAAGACGAAGATCCTGAGTCGCGAACGGGTGACTATCATGCTTGATCCCAAGGGCGCGAGGGAGAATGCGGATGAGTTGGCGAGGACGCTGTATTCCCTGCTCGTGGCGCTGTTGATTGAGAATATCAACCAGAGGCTGTGTGCGGTGGAGGAGGCGGTCACGAATACCATCTCCATTGTTGATTTCCCGGGCTTCGCGCAGCAGTCTTCGTCGAACTCGCATCTGGATCAGCTGCTCAATAATGCGGCGGCGGAATCGCTGTATAACTTCTCTCTCCACAACTTTTTCGAGCGCAAGGCCGAGATCCTCGAGCAGGAAGAAGTTAATGTTGCGGCGACGTCTTACTTCGATAACTCCGACGCCGTCACGGGACTCCTCAAGCCAGGAAACGGCCTCCTCAGCATCCTCGACGACCAGACCCGCAAGAACCGCACAGACATCCAGCTACTCGAGAGTCTGCGCCGCCGCTTCGAGGGCAAGAACCCCGCCATCTCAGTCGGCAGCGCGACCGCCAAGCTTCCGGGCTCCAACTTCGCTAGCTTCAACACCGCGGCGTCGTTCACGGTCAAGCATTTCGCGGGCGAGGTCGAGTACCCCGTCGCGGGTCTCGTGGAGGCGAATGGAGAGATCATCTCGGGTGATCTGATGAACCTGATCAGTTCTACCAAGAGCGATTTCGTAGGCCAGTTGTTTGGACAGGAGGCTCTGCAGACGGTCGTTCATCCCCAGGAGAAGACGACGATCATGCAAGCCCAGGTCTCCTCTAAACCCCTCCGCAAGCCCAGCGTCATGCGCAAGGGCCGCACCCCGAAACTGACCATGAAATTTGGCGCCGAGGACGACGACGACGCCGCTGCCGACGAGGGCGGCGACATCGGCGAGAAATCGAAGACCAAGGGCGGAAAGAAGAGCCGCAACGATAAAGACCAATCCCAGCAGGGCGCCGCAGCCCAATTCCTAAGCTCCATCGATAACGTGACGAAATCCCTCTCAGCACCAAACACAAACTCCTACTTCATCATGTGTCTCAAGCCCAACGACCGCCGCATCGCCAACCAATTCGATAGCAAGTGCGTGCGCACGCAGCTGCAGACCTTTGGCATCGCGGAGATAAGCCAGCGTCTCCGGAACGCGGATTTCAGCATCTTCCTCCCCTTCGGCGAGTTTGTAGCCTTGGCGGAGTCGGAGCAGATCCTCGTCGGCAGCGAAAGGGAGAAGGTCGAGATGGTGGTTGATGCGCGCAGATGGCCTAGTAATGAGGCGTTGGTGGGGAGCACGGGTATCTTCCTTAGTGAGAGGTGTTGGCTCTCTATTGCGAATCTGAGAGAGAGTCTGGGGGGGCGCTACGTCAATAGCGATGATGGCGTTGACGGCCTCTCCCCGGGTGATGCACAAGGCAGCTACAGCAATTCGCGCGAGGGCCTACCCCTTATCTCCGGCCGTGGCGCGTCCCCCGCGGGATACTTCGGCGCGTCAGACACCCGCTCCGAGGCTGGGCGGAGCATGTACGGCAAGGGGGATATGTTCCGCGACATGGACACGCGGCAGCAGATGGCGGAGCGCGGGAATGAGAAGACGATGGTGGAGGTTGAGGAGGTGAAGACGAGCGGGAGCAGGAAGAGATGGGTCTTCTTCGTCTACCTCCTCACGTGGTTCATTCCCGATTTCCTGATCCGCTGGATTGGAAGGATGAAGCGCAAGGATGTGCGCATGGCGTGGAGGGAGAAGCTGGCGATTAACTTTATGATTTGGTTTAGTTGTCTGTTTGTCGTCTTCTTCATCGTTGTCTTCCCGATGCTTATTTGCCCGCGTCAAAACGTCTTCAGCCCGTCGGAATTGACGTCGTATAACGGCAAGACTGGGAGTCCGGGCGCGCTCGTCGCGATCAGGGGTATGGTATTCGACCTCGACGCCTTCGCCACGCGCCACATCCCCAACCTAGTCAGCTCGAAAGACGTCCTCAACTACGCCGGCCTCGACGCCACATCCCTCTTCCCCGTCCAAGTCTCCGCCTTGTGCGAGGGAAAAGACGGTCCTATCGATGGATCAGTCCAGCTCGATTTCACGCCTACGAACATCACGGGCTCGGCGAATCAGATTGGTGCCGCGGATCCGAATAGACAGTACCACGATTTCCGCCTCTTTACGGATGATCCGCGCCCGGATTGGCTGGCGCAGCAGGTTCGTATGCTGCGTGCTGGCTACTTCAAGGGCAACCTGGGGTACACATCCAAGTACGTCGCGACGCTCGGGCAGAAGCAGCAGATCGCCATATTGAACGGGCGCATCTACGATTTCACAAAGTACCTGCAGGGCGGCCAGAGGCTGGAGCAGATCGGGAGTAACCCCCTGCCGACGGACCAGGCGGCCGCGAAGCAGTTCATGGACCCGCTGGTGGTGAGTCTGTTCCAGACCCGCTCGGGTGAGGATGTGTCGAAGGAGTGGGATGCGCTTGCGCTGAGCACGGTGTTGAGGGCGAGGATGTTGTTGTGTATGAATAATCTGTTTTATGTGGGGGATCTGGATACGCGTAACTCGGTTAAGTGCCAGTTCGCGTCGTATCTGATTCTCGCTATTACGATTATTCTGTGCAGTGTCATCGTCTTCAAGTTCTTGGCTGCGCTGCAGTTTGGAACGAAGAATATCCCGGAGAACTTGGATAAGTTCATTATCTGCCAGGTCCCGGCGTATACGGAGGATGAGGAGTCGCTCCGCCGTGCTATCGATTCGGTGGCACGCATGAAGTACGACGACAAGAGGAAACTCCTCGTCATCGTCTGCGACGGCATGATTATCGGCCAAGGAAACGACAAGCCCACCCCCCGCATCGTCCTCGACATCCTCGGCGTCGACGAGACCGTCGACCCCGAACCCCTGTCCTTCGAATCCCTCGGCGAAGGCGCAAAACAGCACAACATGGGGAAATGCTACTCGGGCCTCTACGAAGTCCAGGGCCACATCGTTCCTTTCCTCGTGCTCGTCAAGATCGGCAAGCCCTCCGAGGTCTCAAGACCAGGTAACAGAGGAAAGCGCGATTCCCAGATGCTGATGATGCGTTTCCTCAACCGCGTACACTATAACGCCCCCATGAACCCGCTGGAGCTGGAGATGTACCACCAGATCCGCAATATCATCGGCGTCAATCCCACCTTCTACGAATTCATGCTCCAAATCGACGCCGACACCGTCGTCGCCCCCGACTCGGGTAGCCGCATGGTCTCCGCCTTCCTGGATGACACGCGCCTCATCGGCGTCTGTGGCGAGACGGCAATCGCCAACGCTAAGGCGACGTTCATCACTATGATACAAGTGTACGAGTACTACATCTCCCACAACCTCTCTAAGGCCTTCGAGTCCCTCTTCGGTAGCGTCACGTGTCTTCCTGGTTGTTTCACTATGTACCGTATCCGCGCTGCTGATTCGGGGAAGCCGCTGTTTGTGTCGAGAGAGGTTATTGAGGCGTATGCTAATATCCGCGTTGATACGCTGCATATGAAGAATCTCCTCCATCTGGGAGAGGACAGATACCTCACTACCCTCCTGTTAAAGTATCACTCCAAGTACAAGACTAAATACATCTTCGACGCGCACGCCTGGACCGTCGCTCCCGATGACTGGAAGATCTTCCTCTCCCAACGTCGTCGCTGGATTAACTCCACAGTCCACAACCTCCTCGAACTAGCGCCCATGAACGAACTCTGCGGTTTCTGCTGCTTCAGCATGCGTTTCGTCGTCTTCATCGATCTTTTATCTACTGTCGTGCAACCCGTCACACTAGCCTACATCGCGTACCTGATCTACATGGTGGTCGCCAACCCGAACGTCATCCCCATCACCGCCTTCATTCTCCTCGGTGCCATCTACGGCCTGCAAGCAATCATCTTCATCCTCCGCCGCAAATGGGAGATGATCGGCTGGATGATCCTCTACATCGTCGCCATCCCCGTCTTCTCCTTCGCCCTTCCCCTCTACAGCTTCTGGCACATGGATGATTTCTCCTGGGGTAACACCCGCGTGGTCACCGGTGAGAAGGGACGCAAAGTCGTCATCACTGATGAGGGTGTTTTCGACCCTTCTGCTATCCCGAAGAAGAGGTGGGAGGAGTATCAGGCTGAGCTTTGGGATGCGCAGACGGTCCGCGATGATAGGTCGGAGGTCTCGGGGTATAGTTACGCTACGAAATCTTTCCACCCCTATGGAGCCCCCGCATCGGAATTCGGCGCCATGCCGCCTAGTCGTCCTATGTCCGCCGCCGGCGGCGCCGCAGCTGGTGTTGGTCAATTCGGCAGCGCGAACCCCTACCGCGGCAGTGTCGCGGGTATGGGCGGGGACGGGAGGATGTCTACCTACGGAGGGGAGATGGAGATGGCTGACCTTGCGGGGCTGCCGAGCGATGACGCGTTGTTGGCGGAGATTAGGGATGTACTTGCTACGAGCGATTTGATGAGTGTTAGTAAGAAGAGTGTTAAGGCGGAGTTGGAGAGGAGGTTTGGGGTTGGGTTGGAGGCGAGGAGGGCGTATATTAATAGTGGTATGTTTATCTCCCTTCCGTTGACGTGGTGGTTGTGTTGGGGATGGAGGCTAATTGATACATAGCTACGGAGGCGCTGTTGTCGAGCCAGTTGTGAGAAATGAGCACGCCGATTCGGGTGTGATGGAGAGGAAGAAGCAAGAGAGGAGGAAGGAAAGGGACGCATTCTAACGCGAACGAAAACGACTTTCTTCAACACCCCCTCTAATCAGATCCGCTTTTTGTCGAAACAAACTACGCTATCTTGTTGTAATCTCTCATCGCGTTTATCTTTTTTGTTGTTAATTTGCTATTTTGCTTTTTTGGGGGGATAAAGGGAGGGGAAATGGATTTTTGCGTGCATTCTTTTGTTTTTGGAAAAGGGGGAGATGGGAGCTGGTGATTCATTGTGTTTGATTTTTTTTAATACTGTGGTGGAGGGGAAGAAGGGGGAGGGGGAGGGGAAAGGGGGGTGTATCTATGTATGTACAGTATAAATTATGAAGATCGTTGAAGATGTTTAAATCTTAAATTAAGGGGAGGGGTTATGATATGTGATTTAAATGCTATAGAGGTCGCGAGGATGTGTTACACACTACTATCCGTGGAATGGCCATCCCAGCGTAACTACCCGTGTTTTCACACAAAACTCTGATGCCATCCTCATGGATACTTAGCTCTACAATCTGCACTTCGCCTCGACCTCCCTCACAACTTACTAGCACCCACCATCGAAAGCTAGGTCAGCCTAGAGCCCTCGATGTCTTCGATTAACTCTCTACCTGGATGGTGCTATTGCAGACCGATTTGAGCGCAAATGCCCCCCTCTATTCTTTTCTCACCACCGTTCTCACTCCTGTCACCACCGCTCTCGCTCCTGTCACCGCCGCCCGCTTCCGTCACTGTTCATACCGTGTTGTTTTACCAAATATCTCACCACTATAGCTGCATGGGTTCGATTCCCAGTCCCGCCACCAAGTAAGACCTAAGTGATTTCAAAGTCCTCGGTTTCCTTCAACATCGAGCGGATAGTGCAACTAGTGTAGAAACACGGAGGTGGAGTCCCTTGCTCAAATTCAACCTACTTTCCGGTCGTCTTCGCCGTTCTACGCTGTGGCGAGGTGTCTAGAATCTCTGGACTGGAAGTCTCGGAAACTCCGCTGGGTGTATGATGATTATATCTTAAGAGGAGGCGACATGAGGGAGTAATATTTTCCAGTTCAGTTAACTTAATTGAATTCTATCCTATCTGCTATATATTTTAAGAGAGAACACAATAACACTCCCTACAATAGTCCCCCTTCATGCGAAAATATTAATAATATACAATCCACTCTCATAAACCACCACTTTACACCACATGGATGTACCTATACGGCTTAGCAGTGAAGCTACCATCCTTCCATCCAACATTGCGCTTATAAGCAACACATCCATAAGCAGTACCACGGCACTCAAGGGTGTTGTATGCCTTCTTTGTACTATCAGTCCACGACAAAAACAACGTAACATGCCCCCCAGAACCGCCCGTACCCGGCCCAAGAGTCCCCACAAAATCTCCGGGCTGGAGATCCTTCCAAGCAATCTGGGTCCCGATTCTCGGCAGCTCAACAGTAGAGTACCCCGGCGCGGAAGCGTGGAGTGCCATAGCCACGAAGCCCGAGCAGTCGGTGCGGTATTTGGTCCCCTTGGGGTCGGGGTAGTACCCCGACATGGAGTATGGGACGTGGCGATCGATCCAGTATTTTCCGCGCGCGATGATTTCCTTCCGCGTAATCTTGCCGTTCGTGGTGGAATCACCAGTCCCCCCAGTCTTACACTCCGTCTTGACCACCCGGCCTGTAGTCCCGGTTTTCACATAGTAATCCGCGACATAACACCCATCGGCTGTTTTGTCCCAGAGGTTGTCGCCCTTGACGGTTTCGCCGACGGTTTGGCAGGTTACTTTGACGTCGTGGCCTTTGGCGTAGGTTTTGAGGACTGCGTAGCTGGTGGCGGGGCCGGAGCGGCAGTTGACGGAGGTGCCGGTGATGGGGTAGGCGGTGGTGAGGGGGGTGAGGAGGGCGAGGGTGAGGGAGAGGAGGGGAAAATGCATGGTTGGAGATGGGATGTGATGGGGAGTAAGTGCGTATGTGATAATGTGGTGTAATTATATGTGTGAAATTGCTTGGGGTTTCGATTCCTCTGGGCTTTTTCGTTGATTGGAAGCTGTCTTGCTCGAGTGCTCTGAGTGATACTCTGAGATATTCGATCAGGAACGGGATTTCCAGACATGTTTATACCCGTGGACGGAGCAAATATCAAACATGCTTATTATTCTCATGAGCATCATAATTTGCATGTGGAACGGGGTAAACATCAAAATGCTTATTATTTCCCCTGATATCACAGTTTACGGGTGAGGTTTCATGGATTTTAAGTTGTGTTAGCCTTAAAATCTAAAATTGTATCTCAGTGAGCCTTGGTATGCCTTACCTGTGCACCAGCCACGTCTAAAACGGTAAGGTGGCAGGCAGACTCAGAACTGTAATATGTATGGGGGGCGGATCGTCAACTTCTAAGTGGTTGCCAGTCAGCGATCAGTTTCTTACGACCTTCCGTTCATAGAAAGCTTATTACCCATCCTGAGCGACTGTAATACAGCTCTCATAGTTAAAGTACTGTAATTCCTAGAGTAACGATGAGTCTGCCACGTTTTAATTTTAGATTTGGCCGATGGGCTGATGAGGTGGCTGAGTTGTGCATAAGTGCATAATACGTCCAAGTTCCCAAAGTAGGGGCGCTCGGTCCAACTAGATTTGTGCATAGTTATAACATGAACCATAGTGACCCAAATATCCTACGAATAAAATCGTTGACGCGTTAACTAATAACCTGGCTGGAATTAAAAAGGGGTCACATTAGGCATTATATAGAGTCTACAAGTTATAGGTGTTATGTAGAGCTTATAAATTTTGTGGGTTATCGCCTGCCCACATGTTGGATGCCGAGACAACATCGCCAAAACCACTCCAAATGATAGAGCTCGCCGAAACAGCAAACAAAGTTGGCTAAGAATACCGCGCATACCTAGCGCAATGGCGCAATATGTGCACATAGTCAGCACCTCATGCTCTAGGGACGACGAGTAGATTGACAGCATCTGCGATCAACAGGGATCCCGCAAATGCATCAAGCAGGAACCGACTCGCTATAACCCATCTCCATTCTTCCTATATCATTCTTCCTATAATCCTCCTCGGTTTCCAAACTCAGGTCCGTCTATCTCCCATTCCCTATCGGAGTCTCTAGCGGAGCACTCGACGATGATATACTTGTCGTACTCGTCGTTGACATAGTTGTTGTTGTCGTCCGCGCCCCTATCCCCAGGAAACACTCAGAGTACCACGGACTGATATACACGCAAGTATTCCCCTGAACACACTTCGTCGGTCCCGTCCAGTGCTATCCGCCACCTACGCACGCTCGTTGGTATATCCTGTCTTTTAATAGTCCAGATACAGCTTTGGAGACATACACTGACCCCCAACTGTCTGCTGGGCGTAGACGCTGTTGTCTAGGAGCAACATGAGGGAACACACGACCTGGGGTGTGGAGAGCAGCATTATCAAGTAGATGCTAGTGATGATATAATATTGTGATAATGCTATCACAGTCTGACGAGACGCAATACCAGCAGGACAAGATTATGGGATAATCAAATCTATATTACAGGTCATGGCTTTCACCCAGTATAGCCTGTACTGTAACGATTTTGACTCCGAGGGGTAAGACGGGAAGACATAGAACCGACTTGGTGGGATTATCAATCGGAATGTGGGGAAGTGGGGTTGGCCCGATTGAAACGGACCATGCCGGGTGATTGAGAAAAGCTTATGCTGTAACAATATCTCTCGGTCTTCCTCCTGGCCCGTCTTTCTACCTTCTCTAACCTTTCTTCTGGTATCTTTCTTAACCTATTAACCTTCCGCTGCCAATGCCTCCTGGTTATTATAGCATTATTAATCCGTTTAGCGGGTTCTGCAATCCAACACCGGAGACATAACTATCCGCCTGGTCAAAAATCGACGGCTCTCCATCGGACTCCTCTTCATCCGACTTCTCTTCATCCGGCCCCTCCCCATCCGACTCCTTATCACTCTCCACAAACCAACTACGATGCTTCGGCTTGTGTGTCCCCCTCTTCCCAAACTCCCCTCCCGAGAGACTATCTAAGTCGATCTCACATTTCCCATCCAAGCACCTCGACACCACCTTCTTGCGCAATATATCAAGCGCCCCTACCCAGCTCCCGCTCAGCAACTCCACATTGCGAATGCTAGCAAACTCAATCCTATCACCACCTAGCCCACGGAAAAAGGCCTCTAGTTCGCCCTGGTGCAATGAGACGTCCCAGAGCCTGAGCTCTTTAATGCGCGGCCAGCTTATGGTGGCAAGGACAGCGCCTATGTGATAGTAACCCTTGACCTCATCGGACTCGTCGTCGTTAACCACGAAATCCCCAAACCACAGGCTTGCGATTTCGATGTCCTGGCCCGATAGCATCGCGCAAAGATACTCATCGATATGGGCCTGTTCTTCAGGTAGAAGATGACGAAAACTCATTGGTTGGTTATTCGGCCGTAATTCAAATTTCGTGAGGTGCTGGCATGCAGCGCGGAGATCGGGCCAGGAGGGGTTGCTTGGATCGTGGAGGTCGGGACAGATCATGGAGTAGTTGTTTGAGGTGGGGAAACAGTGGAGTGTTATGGTGGAGATGGTTGCGCCTGCTTTGTGGATGGCGATGGGTAGCTCTGAGAGGAGCTTCGCAGGGGTGAGATCTGCGCCGCCTCGTATCTTTTCGATATCACGCCAGCGAACTGGGGCTACCAGGAGCCTTGGGAGCTCTTCTGGGTCAGTCGTTAAGAGAAATCGTTCTTTGTCCTCATATCTGCGGTAATTGTAATCATCATATTCCTTTTTATCATAGAAGTGTAGATAAGGACAGTGTCTCATCCGGGCACATCGCTGACGCGAGGGTGTTAACGAAAGACCCATCCGTGATCAGTCTAAACTGCTCCTCGTGTTTCTGCAGGTATTCTTCGTAGCCTTGTCGGAGGATCTCCTGATATCTTAGACTTTCTGCATCTATCGGAACTCCATCCGGCGAGGAAAAATATTTGTCCCAGGCTGAAATAATAGCCTGGAAATCTGCTAGCCCCTTCTTATATACCGCCTTCGTATATTCTCTCGGCGGCCGCTCGTGGACCGTTCCGTCCTTATCAACATGGGGGTCATGATAAAAATCCGCAGCTAGGTACTCAGATCCACGCCACCGCTGACCTATGTCCTCATCCCGCCAGTTTTTGAAGCGTTGTAAATTCTCTGCAGCTTCACCTGGGCGGTAGAGGAGTATGACATGAATGGTGCGGACGCCTGCTGCAACGAGCGGATTCCTTGAAACCTCATCGACGAAGCTAAGGGATGTCTGATCTAGCTGTACCTTGAGCTCTGGGCATAGGTGTGGTGATGCAAGCTGGTTAAAGAGGCGGCATACGAGGCGTGCGTTCTGGATGTTTTTGCGGGGTTCAAAATATAGACCGATCTATGTCGAATTGTCGATGTGGTCGAAAATGATATCCAGGATATCCATGGGGAGATGGAGGATGTTGAGTGGCCGCGTTTCGTCCCAAACACACTCTTGATTCACCATATCTCCCACATCAGCGTCCTCCATTATTGTTGCCACGACTAGTTTTTTATGTGAAGAGATCTCAGATGTGCCTACTCTTGATTTATATATGTTCAAGTTCACTGTGCTATGCCCTAACTTCCCTCGACTTCTTACGGATGACTCATGCGGCGTATAATTATTTTCTACGTGCTTAATAGTTAATATTTTCGCACGTTGATCATCAACACCAGCCATGTCGATCATTGTCGTTACTGTTGAATGGCTTACTAATTTGTCTATAATTAAACTGTAGTTGATATGAACACTACCATCACGTGCAATCCCTCTTCAAACTTTTGATTGGCACGAGTAATTTCTATCTTGATTCCGCTTCAATTGTGGTTTATTCGTATTTATACTTTAGCTGCTAAGGGCTAAGGTTGCTCTTTCCCCAGATTTCGGGTACTGACTCCTACGCCATGGTGGGACTATAAGAAATCGCCGAGCCGAGGCAATCCCGCTACCCCACGTTCAGTTCGCAACGACGACCCTCACATGTACTGTATATTGATTTTGTTGCCGCCCATAAATATTTTGTGATATCTGCACATAACTGCTTTTAACTGTCCTTAGCTGCCCAATAACGTAGCCAGACATTCTGTAAAGTTTAAATACTTGATAGAAGCTTGTACTTTGTCGGAAGCCGCCACCTGCCGCCTGTCAACTGCCATTGAGCTCCCTCGGCAATTTCTCAGAGCTCGAACTAAAAGCCGTTCGCATACTTGCCGTGAAACTTCCACCTCATTGATATACACCATACAGTTAAAATGGCTGGCCAATCAATACCGATCATTGTAGGGGTTGGCGATTTCAAGAACCCCTTCACGACACCAGAGAAGGCGCTGGAGCCGTACCAGCTCATGATCCAGGCCATCCAGCGAGCTCTCCAAGACACATATCTGCCAGAGGAAACTGCCCAGAAGCTTCAAAAATCAATCGACAGCATTGATGTTGTTGCAACCTGGTCGTGGCCTTACCAAGACCTTCCCGGCCTCCTCTCAACCAAGCTCGGCGTTGATGCTGGCCACAAGTTCATCAGTGACCATGGCGGCAACCAGCCGGCGAAACTGGTCGACGAAGCGGCGCGAAGGATCGCACAAAACAAGACAAAGGTCGCTGTAGTGACCGGTGGCGAAGCACTCGCATCATGTACACATAACCCCCCTATCTGGCTGGTCGCCCACCTTACTAACAATGCCCAGTGGGAGGCTTCGCGGCTGCTAAAAAGATGCCCAAGTGGTCCGCACGCAAGAAGGACCAAAAATCAGGCACGATCTCCGAAATCGCAACCCTGGGAGACAGTAAGTCCGTCTCTATGCTGCCCTCGGCGCGGAAGCTAAAGACGGCCACAGACACGGGCGCCACGCACGGCATTGGCCTACCAATCCAAGTGTACCCGTTGTATGAGAATGCGACGCGCGCGTCGCGCGGGCAAACGCTAGCGGAGAATAATGAGGAGTCGGCGAGCTTGTATGCGGATTTTGCGAAGGTCGCAGAGGGGAATACGGCGGCGTGGAATTTTGGAAAGAAGGCCCCGACGAAGGAGGAGATTGGGACGGTGACGAAGAAGAATCGCATGATTTGCTATCCTTGTGAGTAGACTTGAATGTGGGCGTCTGAGCATTGAGCTGATTCTGGTAGACCCGCTGCTCATGAATGCCTTCAACAACATCAACTTGGCTGGGGCTGTTATATTGACATCTACGGACTACGCAACTGAGCTTGGGATCCCGAAGAGCCAATGGGTCTACCCATTAGGCGGCGCCGGCACCAAAGACAGTGACAAATGTATGTCCCTCAGCCTGAGATAAATGAGACACAACTAACAACTCCAGTCTGGGAGCGCCCCAACTTCTACACCAGCCCCTCCATCACACGCTCTCTCGACGCCGGCCTCGAAGTCTGTGGCTTGACAAAAGAGCAAATTGGTCTCTATGACTTCTACTCGTACGTCAACCCCCATTTCCCCACTCTACTCAAAGCTAACCATCCACTCAGCTGCTTTCCTATCGTTCCCAAGATCGCCTGCCAGCACCTCGGTCTCGCCATCGAATCGCACACCCGCCCCCTCACCCTCCTCGGAGGACTCACCTCCTTCGGCGGCGCAGGAAACAACTACTCCATGCACGTACGTCAACCCTCTTTTCCATCATTCACACACCCCCATTAACCCCGCTCCTAGGCCATCACAGAAATGACCCGCAACCTCCGCGAGCGCACCCCAACATACGGCCTCGTCCTCGCCAACGGCGGCACAATGACATACCAACACGTTCTCCTCCTCTCGGCCGTCGCGCCCTCGCAGCCTTACCCATCTAAGAACCCGCTCCCTCCCATCATCACAGATATCCCTGTCCCTGTCACTGTTGAGGTAGCGAATGGCGAGGCCACTATCGAGGTATGTGACCCCCTGACGTACTTAACGAGCGCGCTAACGGACGACGTAGACGTATACTGTGGATTTCAACCGTGACGGCACACCTGACACTGGCCATGTTGTTGGAAGACTACAGAGTGGAGAGCGTTTCCTGGCTAATCACGCGGATGAGGGGACGCTGTCGCAGCTTATTGGGAATGAGGAGCCTGTTGGACGGCGCGGGTGGGTGAGGAACGAGGATGGGATAAATTTGTTCAGTTTCGAGAAGAAGGCGAGGTTGTAGATTAGCTGTACACCTGCTGATGGGAGGTTTCCTTGATATCCTGTATATTTGTCGTCGATATATACCTCTGTAGCTCTTTAGCTTCGGATCCGCAGGCAGCTAGACTGTCACAGACACCAGTTTAGTTTTGTCAAACATTTTAATTGGTACTCTCCCTAGTTGACCAGAACAATCCCCGCCCAGTACCGACAAAAACACCAACCGCCACGTAGCATACATACTCCCGTGCATCCCATCATCATAATCTATACACACCCATCCCATCCCATCCTATCGTATCCGAAAGCAAACACCCCCCTACAACGCCGACCCCTTGACAAGCGCCTTCAGCCCCACAACCTCCCTCTTCAACCTCGCATTCTCCTTCCTAACCGCCGCAGCCTCCTCATTCGACTCCTTAACCTTCTTCACGAGCTCCTCTCGCTCCTCCCTCCCCTTCCCCTTCAGCGCCTTCACGATCCGGCCTAGCTCGCCATTAAACCGTTCGTAGAGAATCTCGTTCTCGGCACTAACTTCGCGATACAGCTGATCTAGCCCCTTCGCTTTCTCTTCTGCTACTACAAGTCCGCGATCTAGCTCTTTTTGCACAGCAGCGTTGCGGCCCTCGAGATCTTTTATTAAGACTGGGATACGGCTCTCGAGCGCGCGCACGCTCTCTGAGATCCGTCGTAACTCCGACCCCGATGATGTTGACGGGGTGCCACGCACAGGCGAGCCACTCAGCTTCGCCATCTCGGCCCCGATCTTGGCTAGCTCGGATTGTAGGCCCGCCTCTGCTTCGCCAATGGCCTTGGCCTCGCTCTGTAGACGCTCACGCAATTTCTGGGGGCTCTGGAGACGCAGCTTCTGCGGCGACTTGGTCGGGCTGGGGATGTTGGTTGGGCCGGCGTCTTTGCGGGGGTTGGTTATCTCACTGAAGGCTGGGGTGCCGAAGACGGGCGCGGGAGCGAGAGGGAGAGCGAGAGATAGAGGACGAGGACTTCCTTTGAGTGTGGGGATGTTGGATGCCAGGTTTGCTGCGGACTTCGGGGGAGATTTCGAAGGCACGGACCAGAGGTCCTTGATCGTTACAGTGTCGCTGGATTGGACATTGTGGGGACGCTCCGTAAGATTTCCGATGTTACGCGCTGGTGAGACTCTGGTACTTGCGTTCTCTTTCTGCTGAGGAGAACCGTTAAACGCGAGTGCGCGACTGGGCAGTTTGGTCGGTGATGGAGTTCGTGGGGAGGCCTGTGCTGGTTGGGCCAGCTGGTTTGCCCTCCTAGTTGACAACGGAGTAGACGGCGAGTCTAACGTCGCATTGGCAAGGAGAGCCTTTAAGTCAGACAGCGAGCTGCGCCTTTTCTTCTTCAAAGATTTCTCCACCGCGTCAGGTGCCGGTGGCGGAGACTGTCCAATAGTGCTCAGCCTGCTCGGGGTATGAGAACTGTTCGGGCGCTGGTCATCAAACGCGCCAAGAACAGTAGGTCTGTCTCGTGAGCCGGGCCGTTTTGGAGTTCCTAATCTGGAATCGGATTCGATTGATCGCGAACGATGCAAACGGCCCTTGGAGATACTGCCATCCATCTGCTCCCCCGTGGCTGTACTGCGACCTGTCTTGCTCAATGTACGCCACATGGAAGGCTTGCTATCATCTTCGCGCTTGCTATTTTGGCGGAGAAGCGAGTCGAGGCCAAAGCGTTTCCTCAGGGAGGTGTTCGACGTCACAGATCCTTGGGTCCGCGAAGTCATGGACCCGTCCATTGGAGTATTGTAGCCATTGCTCGCACCGACTCCAAGGTCCTCAAAAAGGCGATCCGCATCATCCACTAACCGATCAAGTAGGTTAATATAGCTATGTGGATTATTGTCAGGCACCAAAAGCTCAGCAAAAGAAGCAGTAAGAGCACCTCGATCGCCATCATTCCCACAGCCTTCCAAGAGGTCAGCAAGAAGCTTGATAATAGCCACGAAAGCACGTCTATTCTGGGGCGCCATGTCCCCAAAGAGGAGCTTGATATAATCTGCAAAGTCCCCAGGAAATAGTTTTGAGGCCTTTTCTTGGAGGGCCTGCAGCGTCTGCACCGAGATAACGGGGCCCATCTGGTCCTTCCAAGCCATCCGCGTGAATTTTTCAAACGCAGAAAACAAGACGTCAATCGTTGCCTCAAAGGAAGCCCTGGCGTCAAATGGATTTTCAATGAACTTGTTATAGAGAGCATTGACACTGAGCTCATCTGCTCCAGCTCTGTTTCGCAGGATTCTGCCGATAATATTGCCTTTGCGCGATTGTAATGCAATAATATACCCTGTAAAAGTCTCCTCAAGCTTAACAAGAGGATTGGCAGTGTTTGACTCGTCAAAGCTAGCTTTGAAACTACTGTTGGTACTAGTGACAACGGATTCCATCTCTTTCTTGCTGCTAGACCTGGATAGCGATGGTGCCGTAAAGCTGGGAATGCTACCCAGGGTTGGAGTGCGCTTGTGTTTTGGAGGGTCTGATGAGCTTGACCCACCACCGGTCAAAAAACTGGAAAGCATCTTGACCGGCGAGGGAGAACGGTAGTATTTCGCCTTATCATTATCCACTTGTAGGCTGAGAGAACTGAGAATACTCGAATAGCACAGAATGAACGAAGTGGTCAGCGCCGGGTTCTTCGGACTATAATGAATTTGCAGTAAGGTTTCGACTATAAATTATTAGTTCAGTGCATCAGAACTCAACAGAAATAAATACCTCGTTTGGCGAAGACAGACATAAACGACGAGTCATTCGCAAGATCGTTGAAATCTAGGTCATTTAAACCCTCAAATCTGAGATGATAAGGAGCACTAGTCTTTCCCTGAATGACTGTCACATTGACAACAGTTTCGACACCATAGTGGCCCACCGGCGCTCCCTTAGTACCGCGCTCATGGTCAACAACAATGCGAATAGGTGCCGGCTCTTTGCGACCTTCAACCAGCGTATCGATGCCTTCTTCAAAGACGGCAGCGTAGATGTTCAGTCCTGTCTCCTTCGAGTTGACATTGCGGAGGGACCATTTATCTGATTCACGCTCCTTCTCGGCAAATCTACCCTCAACCCTCGCTTTGGTGAATTCGTCGGTCCATTTGGAGGCTTTGCCATCATATGAACCCTGAAGGAGGAACGCCCTCCTCGTGGGAAGTGCGTTAACTTGTTTGTCAAGGGTGGCAGATAACGTCATCCAAGTGACCCGTCCATCCTGGCCCTCTGTAAAACGAATATCGCTTAAGGTGTGGTAGCTGACAAGATGAAGTTCTGGCGGCGGACGCGGCTCCCCAGCGCCTGCGATGGAGGCAACCATACTAGCGGTGGACGGCTTATCAACTTCAGCCATCACACCGCGAGCAGAGATATTGCTGCCACCAGCTTTCCGGCAGACTATAAGGGTGTCTGCAAAGAGTAAAAGAACACCAGGAGTATTTGTAAGTGTGTTTGCGATTGCATGGTACGGAGGTGTGAGCTCGACAAAGTCTACTGCTGAAATGAGTCGGCCCTTAAAGACGCAAGTTGGCCATTTATCGACTAGTAATTTAAGTCGCTTTACTGTCTGTGAGTTATCCGCATCTGGAGAGTCCAACGAGCAAATGGATGTGATGATATCCCTAGCCTTAAGCATAGACTGTAAGGCTGGATGAGTAAGAGGGAGGTAGTTGACAATATTGTCAATGAAAAGGCTGTATCGGGGGAGTCTCTGCACCGGCTCGATAATAGAAGACCGAAGCTTTTGCTCTCCCGTCTGCTGGACCCGTTGAGAGAAACTCGATTGCTGCCGCGCATAAGTGGAAATAATCTGTGGGAACTCTTGGCTGGCGCGAATATAATCCTGATAGCAGTCCGCGAATTGAGGAAACCACTCAAGCAGCACCTTTGCGAAGCCAGTCGCTCCTGTTGGGTCTTTTGGACGCCCAGTCCCGCCATAACGTGGCCTGGAGAATGTTGGCTGGTCATTCTCAAGATCTTGCATCGCCTCTTCCTCCGACTCGTCCATGCATTTTTGTATGGCAGCCAGGAACCCCTTATTCACTTGTAGAATCTTGTCCAGCGAAGGTGGAAAGAGCTTCTGTAGGTCTTTCTCGGTGGGGCTTGCACTTCCAACAGCCTTCTTCCTTGCTTTGGCCCTGAATTCGTCGGCAATATTGTTGACCAGCTCATGCACCTTGATAACATATCGCTCTTCTGTGTCGACAAGTTCACCCATCTCGCGACGGAGCGAAAGTTTCTGGTTCTTGAGAAATGACTTTGAACGGTTTAGCGACGTAGGTTTCGACGGGGCCCGGCGCAGTTTTGAGGTTGGGATGAAAGCTGGTTCGCCGAATTGCCTGACAAGTGGCGCATACGGCCCATACTGAAGGGATGTGGAATCGGCAGCCTCATCATCGATATCTTCAGTTTGGCCCTCTGGCAAAGACGTGATAGATCCCGGAGGCAGCACGAGATCAACATCAACATGACTGAGAGCTTGTGACTGCATCCCGACCTCCAGATCCGCAATAACCTCCGCCACATTATCCACCTTCACAAGGCTGCTCGCCAGATTCGCAGCATGCTGCCTCCCAAACAACGTCGGCACAGAGCCCGGCCTTCTGCCCCGGGTGTTTGACGACTGCACAATCAGCGCTGTTTTCACCGCTGGTGGCATCTCCTCGAAGTATTTCATCAGCCCGAACGCCAGGCCACGACAGACCTCGTCGCCCTGCCATTCGCGCGGCAGCGCATTGACGACATCATATAGGGGCGAGTTGGGCGAGACGGTGAGGCGCGGGTAGCTGGTGAAGCCGGCCGCGCTGAGGACGTGGATCTGGATTCGGGAGGAGCTGAGTGTCGCATTTGTGGTTGTGGATGCGCCGTGGAAGATCAGGAGGGGGAGGTTCGAGAGTAAGGGGTCGGTGGTGTGGTAGAGGCCGACGTCTGTGGCCGAGAGAGCCGTGAGGCCGGAGGGTAGCTGGACCATTGTGTGGGCGTGTTCAGGTATGTCGCGGGCTCATGTCTGTGCTACCATGTGTGAATGGATCTTGATCAATTTGATCTTTGTTGTTTGCGCTTTAGAGCTGGGAATCTGCGAGGTCGCAAGATCGTTACGGGTAACTTGGTGTAGATTTTCGCGTTATAGTGTCGGTCGAAGTGTCGATCGAGGAGGTGAGATCGGAGCCAGGGTGAAGTTGACGTTGTGGAAGTTGAAGTTAAAGTTTGAAGTTAAACTTGGAGATCGATATCCGTCGATCAGCAAGAAAAGCAAGCAAGAATCGAAAAGCACCAGCGCTGTAATTGAAAGCCCCAGGGCGCAATAGCCAGAGAATAGAAGAACCAGAGAAGTAAGTGTTGTTGGTAAAGTGGTGGTGGTATATGATCACAGCGTTATAATAACACAGGACAAGCGCATTGGCGCACAACTGCCCAAAATTCTCTTGTTGTCGCAGGTTCCTCTCCCAGAAAGGCGCAACTTCAGATTCGGAGCGGTGAGGTGTATTACTCGTAACTACCGTCGTCGCTGTCGCCGTCGTTCGTAAAACGCAAAGTAGAAATGTCTCTTCTGAATCGATCCATACCCTCTTTCCTACCTTAGTGGGCGATCGTCAAAAAAAGCGGCATCAGTCGGTGATGACGAAGAGCCTCGCCCTCTCTCTCCCTCCTTCCCAGCTGCACAAGGGTATTTTTAGGTTGTTTAGGTTGTTTGTTGTACGCAGGTCGCGGGAACGCGGCCGACGCGTTGATTGGTCGGCTTGTTGATCCGTGGGGGCAGCTTCGACCCCGCCAAATCTCAGCCTTGTATATCGCCGACATCAGTTGTGTTAACGCGAAACACTTCTCTTTTTGTAATTATACTGCATTATACTGTATTATAGACGTTATATACCCGACAACCTTGTCAATTGTTTATTCCTGAAGGGATTTCTAGGATCTGTCAACTCCGACCTCACACAAACACCACCAAACCTCACAATGTCTACCCAAGACTCAACCTCCATCCCCCTCTCAACCGCCCACGTCCACGCCCCATACAAGCTCCTCGAGCTACCCCCGGCCCTCCTCGCCCTGCTCGAGTCCGACTCCCCGCCAACCCTGCACCTCACCCCCGGAACCGGCACACCACACGCACTTCTCTCCACCCCAACAGGGACCTACCGGCTACAACAGAAGAACACCTCCAATCCGCTGATGCTACTACGGCCATCCTTCTCAACAGAGGCGGGCGCCGAGGGTGCTAATGGTGCTGATGGTGCTGATAGCGGGGTAGGATGTGCATCAGTATGCGTAGTAGCCAGGATAGAGGATACCCTCGAGCTCCTTCCATACGACGCAGCTGCAGATGCTGCGGCGCCGGTGAAAGCGAAAGCTGGGAAGTGGCATGAGAAATTTGCGGCGTCGAGGACGAAGAAGTGAAAGCTGGGATACCAGTAACGATTCCGTGAGAATGTTCATATTGGTTACCCGGCTCGTACGCTGGGTAGGGGCCTGCCCGCTGCAGAAGCGGCTGCAGAGGCTTTGGGGCTGGCTCTGGGACGTTGGGCTCAGTTCCTGTGATGGTATGGGAGGAGTGGATGGCAGAGAGCGATGCAAGATGTGGCACTGCCCTCCGCCGCGATGAGAAGAGGGACTGTCAACTGGTTATATATGCTGGGGTACCGATAAATTACGACCCACGCGCCAGCAACGGACAAAGCGAAAGGGCATCTTAGATCATAGATCTGTATTTACAAGAAGGAATACCAATCAAGGCAACTTCAACGTCAATTAACACACCGTTCAAGTCTCCCACAATGTACGCGATCTATACGTGAAAGCTCATAGTCAGAAAACCGCCCACCAGGTCCAACCCGCAATCTAAAACCACTCTTGCCACCAAACCCAAAGAAAAGCCACCCAAGCAAACCAGCACCCTCTCAGCACCAAGCATACTTCTCATTCGCGAGCCACTCAACCTCCCCTCCCTCCTTGCCATACCACATCACACTCGCAATCCCCTCCTTCTCCCGCTCCACCCTCGTCCCTCCAACCTTCTCCAGCGCACCCCCAACACACGCACTCGGATTCCACACCTCCACCCTCCCACACCCCCACTCCCTCGCCTCCCCCCTCGCAACCCCAACCACATCCCCCAACTGCCTCGCCAACACCTCCTCATCCACCTCCCCCCCCCTCATCTCCTCCTCCACAACAAGACGCAGGATATAAAGCGTATTCTTCTTCGTCTCGGTCTTCTTCCCATAGAAACCCCTAGTCCACACAGCCCATACCCTGCTCCCGACTTCACCAACCAACGCACCGCGGACTTCGGGGATGCGCCCGAATAGCGCTTGTGTGACGAACTCCTCGCGCGCGCGGTGCCAGGCGAAATGCTCGGCGTCGGGGGGGATGGCAACTCTCGTCTTCCCGTCCCCACTCGGCTTCTCCATCAGCGCCCTTAACATCCCCTCATCAGCCTCACACAACTCCTTCAAATCTCCCGTCAGCAGCCTCTTCACTTCCTTCCCAGCCCCTTCCTCACCCGCCGCAGCAGCGGGAAACTCCACATGCCCACTCGGAAAAGGCATCCACCCATGCCTCCCATAAAACCCCCTCCCAATATCCGAATACAGCTTCGAAAACACAACCTCCTTCTCACCCCTACTCTCCTCAGCCTGCCACCCCTTCAACACCTCCCCCAACTCCGTCATCATCCGCGACGCATACCCATGTCCCCTATACTCCGGATAGCAGAAGACACTCCCAATCCCATGGCTCACTCCCTCCCTCACCTCCCCCCCTGGTCCCGCCACAAGGGTTCGCTTCCGCAAACTCTCGGCTGTTGCGAGCACTGGCCGAGAGTCGGCGGGGAGGGTAGAGTCGACGAGGATCCAGTGTGTTATTCCCCCGCTGGAGGCGAGGGTGGAGGCGCTACAGAGGTGAGACTCGCGCTCGATGTAGGTCGAAGTGGGGAGGGCGGCGCCCCAGTCGGTGGAGGATTTGAGCCAGGTGTGGCGGCGCTCGGAGGGGGTGGGGTGGGTGAGGATTAGGGAGGGGGAGGAGGCGGAGGGGAGGGGGGCGGTGGTTGTGGTTGTGCCGTTTGTAGGGGTTTCTTTGGTGGTTGTGGTTGTGGTTGTGCCGTTGGTGGTGGTGGTGGCTCCGTTGGTGCTGGCTGGTTGTGCTGCCTTGACGCCGTTAGTATAGCCGTTTGTGGCTGTCTTGTCGATGGCGTTCGTCATGTCGTCTGGGTGAGGATGCATGTAGATGGTTTCTTTCGATCAGTAATCGAACTGAGAATGTGGAAAATTTGTCTTCGTCTGGGCAGTGATAAACCCGAGGCAGATCTTTCTCTCTTCTAACCAGTCCGAAGATGCAGATATTTCCGTTCAGTCCAACGTCGAAGTCTGTTCTGTCTGTAAATTTAATTAAATAAACCCTTAGCTTGTCGTCGGTTGAGTCAGCCCATAAATAATCAATAAAAAAAGTTTTACTATAAAACCCTATTAAGCAAGCTTTCCACGATGACTCCTCCCGTCCAACCGTGGGTCCCTCCCGAGTATATATAACCCCCCCATCCCCCCATCACCACCGGCGATAACCCCCCATCCCTCCTCCCTCCCCATCACCCGCCCCCCAATTGACCAATCCCCCCCCTCCCCCCGCCCTCCCGCCTTCCCCAAACAGCCACAAAGACCCATTCCTCCCCGCCCGCCCTGGCATCACCGGAACACACTAGCGTTCGCCGAACCCCCCAGCCGACGAACCACACCCAGCGACGGGGCGGAGGCGGGATCCCAGTGTTTGGGACGGTGTTTGTCAGCCTTGCCTTGGAGCCGAAGTCAAGCGATGGAAGGCGCCGGATGCGGAATAGACGCGGAGGGGTGGTGATTGGTTGGATTGGGGGGGTACTGAGGTACAAGGGCTGGTTTGGAGGGGGATTTGGAGGTGGAGCGGGGAAAGGACTGGGATTATTGGGGGAGGGAGGGGCACGAGGCTGAGGGAGGGGATTTGTATGACACATGGGTGACATAAGGAGGGCTTGGGAGTGGCAGGTTCAGGATGTAGTTGCTTGTTTGGGCTTGGTCGGATGACGGTGCTTGTGAGGTACTTGGGGGGGACTTGGTGGTTGCTTGGTTTTTGCGGTTTTTGTGGGTGGAGGGGGGAGGTATTCTGGAAGTATTGGGATCTCCACATGGAAGTCCACAAAGAAGGCCAGACGACCACAAAGAAACTTCTGGGATTCTATAATTGTTTTCCATTTCACGTGATTTGCATGCTATCTACTCGTCTACTTAGTTCTGTGAGTAGAGTAGTGTAGTCTAGATACTGTGAGTATTCTGAGTATGTGAATACACGTTGGGAGTGGTATAATGAAGGCATAATGTAATGCAAGTACTATAAGTGTGCACTAGTCAAATTTTAGCCTATTTTAGTATAATAAACCACGTGATAATTCATCTCTACATACACTATTACATAGTAGTTTACAAATAGCTAAGTAAAAGAGATATCATACTTGAGTATTGTGTTACCTGGCTCTGTGCTACTCAATCAAATAAAGTATACTATGAGGTGAGATGTGATAAGCGTATAAATAGATCTAATCTATTATAGAGCACTACTGTATATCTTACATCACGTGAAGCCAAGAGGGCAAAGCTTCCTCATTAAGTAAGGCGGCACATCACGTGAGGCCAGTGTTCCCTCATTAAGTAAGGTGTTATCACGTGACATTGGCCAGTGTTCCCTCATCAAGTAAGGTGCCATCACGTGACATTGGCCAGTGTTTCCTCATCAAGTAAAGCGGCCTCTCAAGGGACTAACTCAGGCCTAATCAAGCCTTAGCTCCTTAGCTCCCGCGACTGTCAAGTGACAAGTCAACCCACCAAGAGCGAACAACCAACGACAACGACCATACACACCCAACTAGGCAATTACAAGTCAAAATCACTATATAAGGCCCAATTCCACGTACCACCTTTGACCTTTGAACATTCCACTACCCGAGACATCACCTTACTTTATCCAACATCATCCAAATCCCTTACTGAAAGTAGTCTCACCTAACCTCCATGACCTTCTTTGTGACCTTTCCTTGCCCGTGAGAAATGAGACATCCCCGAGCCGCAGAAGTGCATTGCACGCCCATCATCCCCGTGTAATGGAGACGCCCTCGCACCTGCCCTCGAGGCCTAGAGAGTTCATCGACCTCAGCTCTGATGACGAGGATGAGGAAGATGCTGTCCTGGAGCCACCGCACCCAGACCCAGGCCACTTCCCTGAGTTCAATGACTTCAACGACCTCATCCTCGGCAACCTGGTGCGTGAGAACCAGGCCGCTTGGGATGCAGTCGCATTTGAGGTCCAAGGCTTCCAGCTTCCAATCCTCGGCGACTGGCGAAATGAAGCCCCCGAGCCAGTCGCCGAGGATATTGTTCCGCCCGTTGCGCCAGGCTTGCCCCAGATGCTTCGCGAGGCCGAAAGACTCCACCTGAACCATCTTCCAGTGAATTCAGTGAACAAACAACCAGACAATGAACACTTGGACAATGACAACGACCTCATCCAAGAACAAGTAAACAACCAACTGAACAACGAACAGCCAGACAATGAAAGTGATCTCATCCTATCTGAACTGAACAAGCAGTTCCCTAACGCGCAGATGGAAGACCACGACAACTTTGTTTGGGGGGAGGAGAACCGTAACCTTCATAACGCGAACAATATCATCGATCTTGACCCTCCACCAACTGAAGAGATGGCCAACAAAGCCAGCTGCCTCGAAGGTGTCGTCGACATCTTTCCAGATATCTGCCTTGAATATGTCGAGCAACTATACATTGCACTTCAAGGCAGGAAGACATCCCTTGCCATTGTCCAGCTTGTCTTGGAAGGGGAAGAAAATGGACAACCGTATCCCAGGATCAACCAACTGAAGAGGAAGCGAACAGTCGAAACCGACGATGACGACGACGACGATGAGGTCACGCGGAAGTATACTTCAGATCGACAGCACAGCTCGGATAAGTATCTGACTATGGCGTAAGATATCCCTGCAATATCAACCAGCCTTTCGGTTGTGTTTCATCTTGCTGATTTAAAACTAGGCGTGGTATGCTCTCAGAGGACTTCGCAAGCATCCCAATGAGCTTTATCATGAAACATTTTTATGACTCGGGCATGGTGATTTATACTGCGTATCAGAGCCTTGCCGAAGCTGAGCGTGTCTGGGACGCCAGTAACCCCAGCTATAACAAATTAAAGCAGGCCCGAAAGGTCAAAAGCTTTCATCCGAGTACCGTCGAGGAGAAACTCACCAACCCTGATACCCCACATGATCAGAAACGCGCATATACAGAGCTCAAGGACGTTAGAATAAGGCGTGGAAAGTGGGAGGGAAAACTAACAGCCAAAAGGAAGCGTGAAGCCGACGATGCCGCAGCCAAGAAGAAGTATGAGGCCGATGAGGCTGCTAACTTGGAGCTTGCGATAAAAGAAGGAACCATGGGCGAGTGTGGGTGCTGCTTTGATGACTTTCCCCGCAACCGCATGATCCACTGCAACAACGAGAGCGTATCGCACTACTTCTGCAAGCGCTGTGCTCGCCTCCATGCTGAAACTCAGATCGGTAGCGGCAAATTCGAGCTCCAGTGTATGTCGACTGACGTCTGCGAGGCCGATTACTCATTTGCCCAGCGCCAGCTCTTTCTCGATGCCAACCTCACCACGGCTCTCGACCGCATCGAAGCCGAGACAAATCTGCGCCTTGCCGGTATTGAGAACCTGGCCAGCTGCCCCTTCTGTCCCTATGCCGCAGAATACCCTCCTATCGAGGATGAACGCCTCTTCCACTGTGAATTCGACTCCTGCCGCAAGATCTCCTGTCGTATGTGCCAGAAGGAAGCACACATTCCCAAGACGTGTCAGGAGAACTCTAGGGATATTGGTCTTGATGTGCGTCGTGAGGTCGAGGAGGCCATGACAGCTGCCCTGGTGCGCTTTTGTAACAAGTGCAATGGTCCTTTCATCAAAGAGGATGGATGTAACAAGATGAACTGCCCATGTGGCAATATTCAGTGCTACGTCTGCTCTAAGAGCTGTCAGTACAACCACTTCGATGACGAGCGTAGGGGTGGAAAATCAGGAAACTGCCCTCTTTTTGATGATGTCCAGGTGCGCCACGAAGATGAGACGAAGCGTGCAGAAGCGATTATCGTCGAGAAACTGAAGAAGGAGCACCCAGAGGTTGATCCAGAAGACTTGGAGATCAGAGTCTCGGATGCGGTGAAGGAGGATGAGGAGAGAAGAAAGAAGAATCGCTGGCACCCACATGAGCCGTTTAGGTTTGCGGTAGATGGTGTGCATGGTAGGCTGCAAGGCCAGATGCCCCTACACCCCCCCCTGGTACGTGCTGGCAATCAGGAGCGTCAGGGCTATCGGGAGGCGTTTGAGGCGCATATGGCACAACATTATGGGGATGTGGAGAATAGGGCGAATCAGGCGCAGAACCCCGGGCAGCAGCCGAATTTGCAAGGTTAGTTAGATTCGTTCTTCCCATTTTGCGTGATCTTTTTGAGGAGGGTCTTTGTTCGATATATACTTTAACACGTACCTATACCTCGATTCCTGGGCCCCGATCTGAACGTGACGGTAACCAAAATTGCTCATCCCCCCCCCCCCCCCCCCCCCCCCCCCCCCACCAACCCCACTACCGCCCACCCGCTTCCCCAAATTTACTCTCACAAACCCCAAAAACAAACTAACACAACACCCAGATGCTGCGGCCCCTGCAAACCCTCCCGCCGCCGCCGCCGCCGCCGCCGCCGGAATCCCATACGACGGAATCAATATCCACAGGGACCACCCATACGACTACGGACCCCGCATTCACAACCACTACCAGCGCCAGCCCCGCCACCACCACCACCGCAACCCCGCGCACCAAGCAGTCTACGACGCCGCCCGCGCCCGCCTCGCCGCCAACCGCCAAGCGCAGGTTGACGCCCTCGTCGCTGCGAACGCAGCAGGAGACAACGACCTCGTTGACCGCCTCGCGGCTGGGCGCCAGGAGGCGAGGAGGGAGATGAGGGAGTTGGTGAGGGAGAGGATCGCTGCTATGGATGCGGCGGATGCGGCGGCCGCGCCGAGGGGGGGAGAGGATGGGGATGCCGAGGTGGTTTATAGACCTGGTGATGAGGTGGTGGCGAGGAGGGGGGTGCAGGAGTGGCTGTTTGATCCGCCGTTTGGAATTCTGCGTGATGATGGTGCGGGTGGTGGAGTGGCTGGGGATGCTGGTGGTAATATTGGTGGAAATGCTTATGTTAATGCTGGTGGTAATGCTCGTCATATGGCAGATGATCTTATGGCTATGGCTTACGCTGAAATTGGCCGGAGGCAACCAGCCGCTTACAACAGAGAGGACTTCCAACTTTGGCCCCGCGGCGAGCCATTTCCACTCCCACAGCACCCGCCTCGTCCGGCTCAGCAACCGAAGCAGCAGCAGCAGCCTCCTGCAGCGGATATCGATGATCTGTTGATGGATGAGGATATGGGTATGGATATGGATATGGATATGGAGCAGAACCCACCACCACCACCACCAGCGCGTCCGCAGGGACCGGCGCCGATGATGCCGGTCCAGTTCATGCGTCCGGATTACGTGCCCGCGTATCCGAGGTTGAGGGTGAATAGGGGTGGTGAGGAGGGGGCGGGGAGGAGGATTGCGAGGGTTTTGGGGTGGGATGGGGTGGGGGGTGGGATTATTGGGGGGGGTAGACATGAGGGGGGGGGTAGGAGGGAGGGGGAGCGTGCGCTGGATTTTTTGATGAGGTTGAGGAGGGGGAGGGCGAGGGGTGAGAAGAATGATAAGGGGGAGGAGAAGGATGAGGGTGGAGAGAAGAAGTAATGGAGGCGGGGGTTGTTGAGTTGTTTGATATTCTGTGAAACTGCCGGGGTGGGGGGATGGGGGGAAGACGGTTATATGGAGATCAGGGTTTTGACTGGGGGGATATGCGATGCGCTACTACTACACGGAAGATATTGCTTTGAAATTGCTACGACAGATGCATAGGGAAATCACGTTTGGCGAAGGTGTTCTAGCAGGGCGTTTTTATTATTGGGGTGCGCTTGCGGGCATTGTGAGAGGTGCTTTGAAATTTTTAGTGGTTTATGGGGCTGATGGGGGATGTTTGTCAAAGGTTTTTGCAATGGGGGGGGGTAGATGTTGTGTATGTAGATAGATCGGGGAGTTATAGGGGTTGAGAGGGATAGGATGAATTGAGTTGATTTATTGTAAGGTTTTTATGGTGATGAATTGAATGGTTAGAGATTGTTAGTGTTTGAGGGCATGTATGTATTATTGGTCTAATAACGATTTGTGATAGGTGGTTATTAAGAATGAAGTTTGGGTGATATTAAGGCTCAGAATTTAATATGTCGATTTACTGGGATGTATGGATATATTCTATAATTGCAATTTACGCCATAAGAACCAACCACGGCCTCCACCTCTCTTTCGATCTCCTTTCTCCAACGCATCTTCCAAGCTTGTATAGACCCTAGATACAGAAACTGTAAACCCAATACCCCCCCTTCTTCTTCACCCTTGCCCCTTAAATACAGACGCCGTCACTGTTTTGCACCTCACTGTATATGATGTAGTCTTGGCGCTGGGCGAAGATTTGGCATGAAGTGGTGGTGAACGCCATGTCTGTGATCTTCTTGTGGCGAGTGTTTGTGGCAGCTTTTACTTCCATTGCGTCGAGATGACTGGCGCATGCACTGGTGCCCGCCCCAGGTATGATGGCGACAGAAGCACAACCAGATATCTGTCTTCAAACCAGTAGAGTAGTCCCTCACATCCTCATTGCCGGGCCGCGCGGATGCTGCAAGTTGGACCTACTGAGTCTGAGCTCCACTAACCACATACTGATTAATCTGACAAATGAATAGAGGGTATTTACGCTGCTTTCTTCCCCTCCTTCTTATCTTCTGGCGGAGGCGCAGCCTGCTCAACCCACGTTTCAAGCACAAAAGCCCCCGAATCGACAGAGCGGATGGGCGTTGCGCGTGGGCCTCGCAGTGCAGCGCCCTCAGCCGTGGTATCTGTTTCCTTGTCTACTGTTTTCTGCAGTGCAGGAGGCGACGGGACCCAGGGCTGGGGATGCTGGTGGTTACGCGTTAGTACAGGGGCCAGACATAAAAAGGAGACCTCAACTTACCCCGATAGGTGGCGTGGCATCGTCGCGCAGCTCCACGATGACAGTGTATGTGCAACCCTCTGGCAAAGGAGGCATCTTCTCAGCCGTATATGCAAGCCTGCGTATCGTAGCGCGCAACTGTTCTTCTATATCCACAATATGGATCTTAACCTGCTCCCCTGCCTCTTTTTCTTTCTCCCCTTCCTCCTCCTCCCTCACAGGCTGCTCGGCACCCTTCCCCTTCCCCACCAACGGCTCCTCGAACTCTACAAACCGATCCGTCCTCGCCACAACCGGCCACGCCCCAACATCAAACACCCACCGCTCCTGCACCACCGCCTGCCTCCTATCAGCAACGTCATACACAACGAAGGAGATCTTATCCACGCGCCCCTCTGCCATCTCCTTCTCCACGGCTGCCACGGCGTCGCTGACCCATTCGCAGACTTTGGGGTGCCGAGACTGGCGGACGGGGTAGTTGTAGGCGCGTGCGGAGATGAAGGAGGTAGGTGGATAGAGGGCGCGCTCGTAGAGAAGGGTGTGGATTGCGACGGTGAGGAAGGAGGTGAGGGTTCGGAGGAGGGAGGTGTAGGTGTTGAGGATGGGGATGGGTGGTGGGGGCGGGGCAGGCATGGTGGGTGAGATGGGCGGCGGTGAGGTGTGGTGTTGATGGCCGGAGAGGCTGACCCCTGTATAGTTTGGAGTCCCAGGACAGCTTCTGAAGTGCTGTGCTGGAATATAAGGCTTTAAAGTTGCACCCCTTCTTTGTTTCTTAACTTTTCCACAGACGTTTTTTTCAACGTCGCCGTTTGTGACGTGGTGGACGAAGGAGCTCTTATCTTATCGTCGCTGATTCGCGGTGCTCACGCGTAGGCACGTGCACCCCGCCCATCCCATCCCCCAAACAACCCCACGACAATCCGCCAAATCCACCTCGAGTATCCTAAACTCACCTCACCGTCTGCCCAAAAAACCCCTCCCCTCCCACAACCTCCCCTCCGCAACAAACGAACGATATTTCCGATTTATGGGCCCGTAGAATTCACCACCACAGCAATTCAACCTACCATGTCGAATCTCGAAGAGCAGCTCCTACATCTCCTGGCGGAAGCGCAGAGCTCCGCCTTGGCACCCCGCCAACAGGCAGAGGCGCACCTGCAGGCGCTGCATAGCAATGAGGCGTTCCCGACGGGCTTGGCTGCCATTGCAGCGCATACCAGTTTGCCGATTAGCACGCGGCAGGCGGCGCTGACCACGCTGCGACTGTTCGTAGAGAAGAATTGGAGCGGGGAAGATGAGGAGACAGACGGTCCTACAGTTGCTATCTCGGATGAGGTCAAGACGGTGCTGAGGTCGAGGCTGTTAGAGCTTGCCACAGGTGGAGAGGATGAAAGGAGGGTGAGAGGTGCGGCAAGGTATGTTGGACCCCGATGATAGTGCGGGGAGTAGTGCTGTCGCGGTTTGTTTATTTTAGCACGAAGCTATACTAACGCGGCGGTCTAGTTACGTCGTGAGCAAAATCGCCAGCGTGGATTTCCCAGATCAATGGCCGACGCTGTTACCCACGCTGCTACAAATTATCCCCACCGCTTCTGATGCACAGCTCCACGGCGCCTTGAAAGTGCTCGCGGACCTCGTCGACGACAGCTTAAACGAGGACCAATTCTTTGCCGTGGCACGAGATGTTATGGGCACAGTTTACAGCGTTGCCGTGGATGATAACAGGAAAATGTCTCTGCGAGCATTGGCCGTGGGTGTGTTCCGTGGATGCTTCGATATCATGGACATGGTGAAGGACGAGCACGGAACAGAGGTCAAGGCTTTTGCGGATGAGGTCTTACAATTGTGGTCTCCATTCTTCCTACAAGTAATGAAGCTACAATTCCCAGCACGAAGCCAAGCGGCTGGCGAAGAAGGTCTGGACCGGGAACCCGAGAGCTGGCGTGGGGTTGTCGCGCTGAAGCTCCAGGTTGTCAAGACGCTTATGAAGATCCGACAAGTATTTGCCCAGCTCCTGCTACCACAAAGCCCGGTTTTATTCACGGCTACTTGGGAAGAGCTTTCCTCGCTACAGGATGCTTTCAAAGATTTGTACATCGACCACGATGACCAGGGTCGATTGGAGGATGCGGATGGTCTCCCGTATACCTTGGACTTTTTGGTCTTGGAAGAGCTTGACTTCTTACAATCATGTTTGCGGGCTCCACCGGTCCGGGAAGAATTAGAGACGGCGCTCCAAAACTGCGGTGGTATCTCTAATACGCCGTGGGTTGTGGATGTGATGAAGCTTGCCGTTGCATATGCACAGATTCCGTCAGAAGAAGAAGGTCTCTGGGACATTGATGTCAACCTCTTCCTCGCAGAAGAAACATCTGTCACCGCTAACTACACAGCTCGCACTGCCTGTGGAGATTTACTCATCAAGTTGGGCGAATGGCTGCACCAGGGAGCTTTCGAGGGTCTATTAACTTACACGAGAGTTTTATTTGCAAGCCCCGACGCTACATGGAGGACAAGAGAAGCTTCGCTATACCTTCTCACTCAACTACTGAACGACTTCCTCGATATTGACAAGCGCATTCACGCCGAGACAGCAGCGTCATACCTTGAATTCATCGAGTACGCGGTCAACCGCCAAGACGAGCCCCTTCTTCGCGCAAGAGGGTACATCGTTGCCGGAGTTCTAGTTCAAAGCATTTCAGGCAGTGCATTCCCAACGGTGGCGCTCCTTGACCGTACCATCAAGGCTATCCACGAGGATGAGTCCGAAGTAGTGAAAGTCGCTTGCATCAAGGCCATTCAGGGCTTTATCAAAGCTCCCGAGGGAATCCCCTCTGACCGTCAAATCCCAATTGCCGTTGCCATCTCCGAGTTCCTGAATGCTAAGGATCTGACCGAATTGGAGGACTCGGATGACTTATTGGTCACCCTTGTTGAGTCGCTCCGTGCAGCAACACAGCTCGACTACTCCATCGCCATTGCTCCCGGAAGTGGAGTCATTGACCTGCTGTTCTTAATGGCAAAGCATGGTGCGGCGAGCTTCCAACTTACTGTGTTGGTTAATGAGACGTTCGAGGACATCGTACAGTCTCTATCTGCTCGTGGCGCAGAGGGCTACATTGCGCTTTGCGAGAAGGTGATGCCTTCCTTGACTGGTGCGCTGGATGTTGGAAGCGTGACAGAGGACAATCCTCTTACAACTCTTGCATGCGAGTTGATCGCCGTCTTGACTGAGAACGGCTCCGAGCCACTACCACCCGGATTCGTTGCCGCAGTCATGCCAAAGCTCAGCCGCCTCCTGCTGAACACTATCGAAGGAGAGATCCTCCGCCCCGGCTCTGAGGCTCTCAAGTTCATTATAATGCATGACCCACAGCAGCTCTTTGAGTGGCACGATGAAGCCGGGCGCTCCGGATTGGAGGTTTGCCTCATCATCATCGATCGCCTCCTTGGCCCTACTATGGAGGACAATGCAGCCTCCGAGGTTGGAGGAGTTGCTGCGGAGCTTGTCGAGAAAGCGGGACAGGAGCGTCTTGGCCCGTTCCTGCCTCAGCTCCTTCAAGCAGTTGCCTCGCGCCTGGCAACTGCTGAGGCAGCGTCTTTCATCCAGTCTCTCATTCTCGTCTTTGCTCGTCTGTCCCTTGTTGGTGCAGGTGACGTGGTCGAGTTCCTGAACCAGATCGAGATTGGAGGACAGAGCGGACTGCAGGTTGTTTTGAGCAAGTGGCTTGAACACTCGGTCAGCTTTGCCGGATACGACGAGATTAGACAAAAGTAAGCAGCCTCTTCCCCCGAAAAAATAGAATGCTAACAGAACAGTGTCATCGCTCTCTCCAAGCTGTACAGCCTGAACGACACCCGCGTCGCACAGACCATGGTAAAGGGTGACCTGATTGTCCCAACCAGCGACAGGATCATGACCCGCTCGCGCGCTAAGAACAGTAAGTCATCTCCCAACCCCGACACGAACGCTTCCTAATAAGGTCAGATCCTGACCAGTACACCATAGTACCCGCCCCACTGAAGATCGTCAAGGTCCTCATCGAAGAGCTCCTCTCCGCCTCCGGCGTCCAGAACGCCGCTACCGCCCTCGCCGCTGCAGACTTTGCAGATGAAGAGGACGACGATGGATGGGAGGACCTGCCATCTATCCTGGACCTCGGATCCGGCGCCGCCAGGGCGGACTTGATGGCATATGCTGATGGTCTTGGGGGAAGTTTCATGCGTCAGCGTGACGACGAGACGCAGGCTTACCTTACGGATTTCTTCGTGCGTGCGTCGACTGAGAATATTGCCGGGTTCAACGAGCTTTACACGCAGCTGACGGACGAGGAGAAGGCGAAGCTGGAAGAGCTCGCGAAGGGAGCGCAGGCGGCACAGTAGATGTGTGGGCACCAGAAAAGTGGGGTACATATAGGTCTATGTGATGGAATGGTCCGGGCCGTTGAGGCTGTAGATACTTAGATACAGATACCAGGTGCGGTGGAGACAAGAGAGTTGGAGCTGTTTTCGCTTCGTTTCAGAAAAGCATAGCGGGGTTCGATTTGGCCATTGCAAGAGCTGCGTGGTGGGGTTAATGATGATGAGAATTTGGTAGAATCATGAGTTTATTTTGGTGATATGAGAGGTCTTTATGATTTTAATTGTGATGTTCAACGTCGTGGTTTCACTAAGTGAATTGAAATGTTTTAATATTTTATTTTGCTAGTATTGCTACAGCGATTAATTACTATGCTGAGATGCACAAGCTCTGGGGGTGTTAATGGGTATTATTGGACTTTAGGCCAATTGGGTTCACTTCCGCTTGGTGAAAACGAGTGGACATTCATCCTAGAAATCAAATTAGCACAAGCCCTGACAAACGACCCGTATTAACATCCACCAGCAGAAGACATTCAACATACCATCGGGAACAACGTAGCGAAAACCCTTATCTCCTCCGACCGACTCGTAGCATGATGCACCCAATCAACCTCCAACGCCGCCTTCCCAATCATCGCCGCCATCGTAAGCGGCACATACTTCCTCGCCAGACAATCATGCGCCCCCGCACCAAACACAAGCCAGTTCTTAGTCTTCGACTCAGCATCGCCCGTGATCCAGCGCTCGGGATCGAACACATCGGGATTCGGATATACCTCTGGGTCATGGAGAGCCGGGTAGCAGGATGGGACGATCAGGGCGCCTTTGGGGACTGTGTAGGTTGGCGTGACGGGGAAGTCCTTTGTGGCGGTGTAGGGAACGAAAATGACGGGTGGTCGGTGACGGAGGAGCTCTTTGACTACGGCGTTGGTGTAGGTGAGTGACTCGTACATGTTGAGATCGAATGGGCGGTTTTTGTCGCCTTGGCGCACGGCGAGATTCTCCTCCCGGACGCGATCAAGGACGTCTGGACGCTGGGCAAGGATCTGGAAAAGCCAGGTGGTGGCACTGCTGGAGGCGTCTTGGGACGCAAAGAGGAACGTGAATATCGTCTGCCCAATCTCCTCATCTGTGAAGTCGCGGATGAGATTTGCGGGCTTCTCTACTCCTTCCACTCCAGCAGCAATTTGCTCTCGGTATTTGTTGGACTCCATCATGTGTAGAACCCATTGGTCGACTATGCATTTTGGCTCAGCGTCAGAGGCCATGTTGGCCTTGCATGTGGCAGCGCACTTTGTGAAGTCGGCCTGGACTGCATTGGCGATGCGTTTCCCTCGCCAGCACTTGGTGAAGGGGACGTAAATCGATAGAGGAATGTTGACAAGCTCTAGAGCGGCGGTGACGAGGTAGAAATCATCAGCGATTCGTTTGACTGTGTCCTGAGAGATGTAGTCGCCAAAAAAGGTTCGGCACGACTGCGCGCAGTTGATTTCTCTGAAATGTCCCATAAACCCCATTGGTTTCCCGCCATTTGCCTCGCTAGCTGCGACGAACCTGTCGAAGTAATCGGTATAGACCTGCTCCTGGACTGGTAGGTAAGTTCCGAGAGCTTTGTTGGTAAAAAGTCCAGCCAATCCTCTGCGGTACTCAGCGTGGGCCTTGCCGTTGAGAAAGACCCACGCTGATGGACGCATGATTTCGGTCGCTATTGGAACCAAGCATGGTTTGGCGTAATTTGGTGACTTGAAGACTTTGTGTGCAAGGTCGCGATCTGAAGCCAGAACGACAAACCTACGAGAACAAGTTAGTGTAAACTCATCAGATGGATATAAGACACGACGACGTACTTGTGGAACACGGAGACACAACTAAGTGGTCCACTTGCCCACTGAGCAAGATACGCATCAAATTTTGGGTAGAGGGTTTGTATGAAAGGGCCCATGAATGGGATTTTGAAGGTCGGTCCGGCGATTGGGCCTTTTCGTATGATATACACAGCTGGAGGTGCGTCAGCAGGTTGTAGTAAATCACAGGAGCTCTGGTAACATACATTGATCGTAGGCAATCAGAATGAGTAAGATGGTAACTGCGATCTGCCAACCGCTGAGCTCAGAAAGGAAACCAGGCAGTACGCCTTCCGCCCAGCCATAGCTATCTTGTGCAAGATGTGTTCCATTTTCAACCAAAAATGCGGCACTGGGTTGAACAATTGAGGCCATGTTGTAAATCAAGTCCTCATTCCAGTCTTGTTGATTCGCGGGTATTGTAAAATATCTCTGAGAGGAAGAGGCCCTTTATATGAACATGACGATATCAAGCATTGGCTGGCCCACAAGCACAACGAGGCTCCAACGCTTAAATTTCGGGAACTAAACCCATTAGAACAAGCTATGAGCCAGGCAGGATGAATATATGAACATAAGGTCGTCATTTTGTAAGCATAATCTTCCGTGGTAGTCACGGCTCTTTGTTGACTGCTTATGATAAAATCATAATGGCCCAATGTGTACTAGACTCCGATGATGGACAAGGGTTCGGGGGCCCCTGCTCCGATTTACCGTTGGTCTCTGGGATGCGGAGTCTAGTACTATTTAGGTTTAGACTCCGAAGCAACGAAGCACCGACCACTTGGGTTTGTGAGGAAGTAAGCAAGCTTCTCCGGGGTCCGGACCATCAACACACTGTATCTTTGGGATTTTGGAGGCGTCATGTACGGTTGTAAAGACTCGCATGGAATATGCAGCGTTAATATGATTTGCTGACGATTTCCTCCCACTTCTCCCGAAAGGTCGCCTCGTGCTGTGTTCTCACCCAAAGTACGCTCTCAAGGTGGCTGAGTACATCCTCCCATGTGCGCAGGCTGAGGGCAACAGAAGTAGTGCAAGCTTGGTCCATAAACCACTGATAATCTATTGTGCTGGTAGATGCCGCCATGCCGACAAAGGAAACCCATATTTCTAGTGAGCCATGCGTGTAACTTTCATGGCTCAAAGCCGCATAATACCCCTTGAACTGAAGTAGGATAGTATTCACCAAGTGATGGTGAGAGTAATATGTCGTCCCATGGATGCTCAACATGTAGAGCACCAATGCGTATCGAAGACATTCGGAGGTAGATGATTGTTTTGGTTGTGCGGGCGAGAGTGGAGGCAGCAGCAACAACTTATGAACGACAAAGCACGTCAGGTCATGCAGCTCGGTGGTCGTCAAGCACGAAAGCTGTGGCTGGTGGAATATGCTCTGGAGACGGGCTAAGATGTTTTGCACGGCAGGATCAACGTCAAGATCGTTAAGAGTCCCTTCCTGTAGATCTGGCACCATAGAAGCCAGCTGCCACTGCAGGGTTGGATCAATTCCACTTCCAGAGCCAAAATCATCTTGGGTCTGGAATTGAGGAGCTCCTGTCACTAGTAATGATACCCTAAATTATTTAGCAGGAAATTCTTACTTTTTCGGCGTGGAACTCACCAGGAAACCATTCTCGCCGTCAGCGGGCTTGTCCGCTTCACTTCGTTGATTCCGCCCCGGATGCTAACAATCCGTTTGACTCCATCAATGTGCATCCTGCTTGCTTCAACATTTCCCTTGCCGTGCTATTCGTATAATGCGTTAATAATGTAAATCTGACGCCATAATTGGAAGGGGGGTTTTACTTCAATAGCCGCCAATGTGACCACGGAATTTACGGTCTCGTCTTGAAATGCCAATGACGAATCTTCAATCTTTCGTCTCACCAGAGACACCGAATCGCTCATGAGAAGTTCTGAGATTGGAAACCCCTTCTGAGACCTCAATTCTTGGTCCAGGGACGCTGTCTGTAACGAGACGTGGAATAATGCGGGATCCGCAAGGGCCCGTGGCCACCATGAGACGATGAATGGGTTTGACTCCGAGTTAAGATCCAGCGGGTAGTACTGGAATGCGATACTCGACAAAACTGGATAAATTAGTCACATATCCAGGGAATAATTCCAAAGAGAGAGGGATTACAATGATGAATGAGATGCTGAACAGTCACTCGAGGAAGCCTCGCCGGCGGATATGAATCAAACGGGTCGAGAGATGCAATGGCCGGGTTCAACAGCCCTGCGGGTCCCTCCTCAAATGTAGGCGTGACCCTTCCATTTCTTGAGACTAAAGACGTCTCCGCAACCGCAGGCGTACTGCTTCCCGATACCGCTGAATACGAAGCATATGCATTCGGGGAATTGGTAAGGGGCTCATTTGCGTAAGCACACGCGGATTTCCTCTTGATGCACCGCGAGCACTGGGGAGTCCTGAGGTCGCAGCTGAGCTTTGCCTTAGCACAAGCATCACAGGACCTGCGGAGGGTCGCGCGCATTATCCGATGGCAAACCTGCCGGCTCACGTATATTTTTGCTTATAACATTTGATGTCTTTGGTGGGATTGAAGCTGGAGAAGATATCGTGTACACGATTGTGGTATCTTGGCGATCCACGGAAGCCGGGGTGCACCGACGGAAGCTGTGGAGGAGCTGGGCACTGGGCCAGCCTTGGTCACGTGTAGGATTTTCGATGGTTTTACCCAAATTAAAGGTTATTGACTAAAAAGGTTCTATAAATATCTATAATTATAGGATTCATGCACAGTTGTGGTTGTCAGAGATGGCATTTTCAATCGTTTTGGTTCCTACTTTGCAGTGTCGAACATTTGGTCAGCAACAAGAAGTACCGTATGTATCTCTCCGGCCCAGCTAATAAGCTTCTCTGAACTTCATGTTGCCGCCCCGCTCTTCTCTTTTAGCTCTGGGATAGCTGCATCAACCCCGCCGCTAACACGACAGTCTGCATATCAGTCTTGACATTGCTCATAATGGCTGCCTTATGGTGGACAGGATGGACGACAACGGACACAGAAGTTTAAACCTACCATCCTGAGAGATCCAACCTGAAAGAGTCAACCTAAGAAACCAAACATCCTTATATAAAAGGTAGAAAGCCATGGCCGACGATATGGAAACTGCCTTCCAGGCAGCCATCGATGCTGGCAAGATCAACGGCGCCGTTATATGTGCAACTGACGCCGAGGGTAACTTTGTCTACGACAAGGCGCTCGGCAAGCGCACCCTACTATCGGGCGAGAAGCTGCCCCAGCAGCTCGACAATGTGCTGTTTCTAGCCTCAGCTACCAAGCTTCTCACCACCATCGCCGCCCTCCAGTGCGTCGAAGACGGCTTGCTAACTCTGACCGGCGACCTGTCATCCATCGCGCCCGACCTCGCTTCGAAGCACGTCATCACCGGCTTCTCAGACGACGGCGAGACCCCCGTGCTCGAGCCATCCCATGGACCCATCACGCTTGAGATGCTACTCACGCATAGCTCGGGTGTAGTCTACGACTTCATCAACCCCCTCGTCACGCAATGGAATCAGAAATTTGCACCCCTGGCCGAAGGCCAGCGCCGCCCCGTCGAAGAAGCTTTCGGCTTCCCGCTCGCCTTCCACCCCGGCGAAGGCTGGATGTATGGCGGTAGTCTCGACTGGGCTGGCCGCATCGTCGAGCGCGTCACTGGTGGCACTCTGGGAGAGCACATGCAGAAGCGCATCTTTGATCCGCTCGGTATCAACTCTGCACAGTTCTATCCTGTTACGCGCGAGGACCTTCGTGAACGCCTAGTCGATCTCAATCCAGATGACCCAGAGGCACTTGGCAAGATTGTGCTTGGTGGAGGTGGTGACCCGAATAAGCGCTCCCAGGGGCACTTTGGAGGCCATGGCATGTTCATGGCTGGCGAGGACTACGTTAAAATTCTGCGCTCGATATTGGCCAACGATGGGAAGGTGCTGAAACCCGCTACTGTTGATGATATGTTCGAGCACCACCTTAGCCCTGAGGCGACTGAGAGTCACAAGGCGGCACTGGCTAGTCCAATGGGCGTTTTTTTCAGCGTGGGCACTGAGCCTGGGACGAAGGTTGGCCATGGCCTAGGCGGCCTTCTGACGCTGGAAGACGTTGATGGCTGGTATGGCGAGCGTACGCTGACTTGGGGCGGTGGCTTGACGCTTACCTGGTTTATTGATCGCAGGAATGGTTTGTGTGGCGTTGGCGCTGTGCAAGGTACGCTGCCGTTGGATGGGGAGGCAGCGGCCAGTCTAAAGCAGACCTTCCGCCATGATATTTACCGCAAGCATGCTGAGTGGAAGGCGCAGCAACAGGCGTCGTTATAGTGAAAACCGAGATAGTATATTATGATGTTGTGGACTCGGTTTGTATGCCAAGCTCTTATTTACGGACAATGCAATGATTGGGACATATTCTATAAATATCCAAGGCTTTGAAGTCAATACTTGGCCCTCAATGCGTGGTTTAATCATGCATCTGTGATAAAATCTCACTGCATTTGTTTATTTATACAGTAAGTGGTATCCAACAAACGCCAGAACCTGCCAGCACCCCCCTTCATTACTTCTGCGCGTTACAAAGCGTCAGGCGTGCCAACTATTACACATGCTCTTCTCACTAATATGATGCTGACCTTTGGCTGATTATGCATATTCTGATAATATTGGGCATTTATCTGCTTTGTCACAAAGAATTAATATTGTGGTCATGTGAGTTCGCGTTTTGTGGCGTGATATATGATAAGTCAATGGTTCCTTTGTTTAACTTTTAGTCAATACAAACATATTTTGTTTGGCGATAGTTTATCTATATAGTTCTATGAACCCTTTTTTTTCACCTTCAATTAAATAAATCACACCTGGAACCTTCAATTTTGCAATACCACACTGCCAAAATGTCTCGTAGGCTTGACCTACCATCGCCAAGCTCTCCCCGAAATGTCCACATGTTCGACGATGATGGCCATGTTGTTGGCGGTAAGTTCTTCATTTGATTCCTCTGAAATCTGAACTATTAGAAGCTGACGTATTTTATATAAGGGCTGTGGCAAAATGGATGCATAGTGAAGTCAATGTTCTATGAAATGTGCAGAGTCTTCATTACAACCAAAGAATTTACCCTTTTCTGCCTCAACAACGACGGCTCTACTGGCGCGAAACTGTTCCCAAATAGAAACGCTCTACAAGCTGGATCATACATTGTTCTGTCGGCTAGTATGTATAAATCTTACAATAAATGTACTGTAGATGTCTAATTGGTCTACAGATGGCAGCCCGGTCCCAGTCGAAATCACGCCCGACTTCGCCCAGAGGCGCGTAACAACGAAAGGCGAGTCAACAAAGTTGAGTTCACGAGTACGTACAAGCTGTATACGTTTTATTTGACATTACTATGCTAATTATATGTGTAGACAAAATCATTCCATGATCGGATCATTGCCCGAGACGACCAATGCGTGATATCTGGCATACCGCAAGATGAATCTCTCCAGATATTTAACGCGGCTCATATTTTTCCCTTCGCCCGCGAAAAGACCTGGATTAAAAAAGGAATGGCAAGATTTATAACTGATGCCGCGCCCCCTGCACAGCAAGGAGAGACTAAAATCCACTCTGTCCAGAATGGTCTGCTCTTGAAGTCTGACATCCACAAGTTGTTCGATATATATGCACTTACAGTTAATGTCGACGTAAGAAGCCCCAACCCATTTTAACAAGAACAAGATGCTGACACTATTTATACCAGGAAGGATACAAGATCGTTTGCTTAACCCGAGAATATATGAATCTAGACGGTCGCAGACTTGCGTTATGCTGTCGAGACCCACAGAGTGCCGATCGAGTTCCTGACGAGCTCTTGCGCTGGCACCATCGCGAGGCTATCCTTGCTCGTATGAAAGGTGGTGGAGAAAAGCCATGGGACATGCACTATCCTCAAGGGGCGGACATAATGCAGGAGATACGAGAAGGACCAGATGCAGCGGAGAGGATGGAGGCAGAGTTGTTTACCCGTCTCGGGCCTGGGGAGTTCAGCATCTCACCAGAAGTAACCTCACCGTAATTACTCTCAGGTAGTTCGGTAGGTATAGACTTTTGAGATCTGGCAAAGATTTCTAGCTACCATATCATGGCAGCTCATTGCATAGCTACACAATTACTTGGGCGTCTCAGCTTGGATTATGCTTGCAATATATTATTAGTCAAAATCTCGCTGCTTTTATTATACAGTATGTGGTATCCAACCAACGCCAGAACCAGCCAGCGTCTCTCCCTCATAACTTCTGCGGAGCATCAGGCTCGCCAGCTATTCCACATATTCTTCTCGCCAGTATGATACTGAACCTTATCCTGGTTATGCATGTTCTGGTAATATTGGCCCATGCCCCTATTTTCCCCGTTAATTTGCTATTTCGAAATATAAAAGTATAAAGGCTGTTTTTAAATTATCTCGTAACTTACCTCCTATCCACCCACCTTCCAAACCCCATACCCGGCTGGATTCGGTTCTGGTATTTAGACGCTTTGTCGCGGTGGTACTCACTCATGGCGTCGATGATGCCGTTGCGTCTCCTGGCATCACCAGGTATGCTACCGGTGTTTCCCATGTTGATTAGTTTCTTGAGTTCGGTGTAGAGCAACGTTTTTTCATAGGCGGCAAGTATTTTAGTAATGCGCGAGTATGTTTATTTTGGAATAAGGAGGTACGGGAAACCTACGCTGAGATCTATATACTGGGTTGCACTCGTGAATAGAGATGGTAAATAGACATTCAATCTCGAGCTTCATTCTGTCGTTGGGTTTGTGATTTGATCCGTGTGAATGATAACTGTAATGGTTGAATGATATCTCATACGCCAAATATTAAAATGGGGGATTCAGTTCAACTATTTTTGTCAAATAGTCGAAACTTTTAGGTATAAAAATCTGTAATCTATTAAGTCCGTTTAGATGTTGTCATGAGAGATGTTGTATTGAATAAGGTACGCTATCCAATAACCAGTGTGATAATCTAGGTGGGAATTCCCAAATAGCTCCATAGCTGCTTCATTAACGTTATGGTATGACAGCTGCACGTCCTAGCCAAGTCTTGAGGGCCTTAACCTGTCAGAATGTAGAAGAGTAAATCAAGGCGAGTGCATTTCTGGAGCAGCGCTGTAATCAATCTCGCCTGCCCCAAGACGAGTGAACAACTCTGCTTCCATTCTCTCCACGGCGTCTGGTCCCTCCATTATATCTCCCATGGGATCATCCTCAAGTTGCATATCCCACATTCTTTGTCCATTGCCCTTAACCATAGCTAGAACGGCTTGGCGAAAATGCCAGTAAAAGAGCTCGTCAGGGACTCGGTCTGGGTTCTGCGGGTCCCTGCACGACAGATCCAGTGTGCGACCATCTAGATTTAATACATCTTGGCTTAAACAGATGATCTTGTAGCCATCCTATAGTAGTGTTAGTAACTTATTCTGGTTAACGCCTTTTAGATCTCTCACATTGGCATCTACTGTAATTGCGTGTCTATCAAACAAAGCTTGACAATTTAAGTCTAGCAGCAATCCGTTCTGAACTGAGTGTATCTTTGACACTCCCTGGCTCTGAGGGGAGGCTTGATCTGTAATCCATCTCGAGAGGCCTTCGTCCACCCAGGCTTGCTCACGTGCATATGGAAATATGTGTGTAGCATGGAAAAGTGAGTAATCTTCATCGGGGAAGGTTCGAAGGCCGCTCATCACACAGTGCCGGTCGTCTCGCTCCCTGACTCGGTCTCGGAAACACTTTTGCTACGTCCATAATTAGCGGGGGTCCATAGATGGGAATGACAACAGCACGTCGACGACAACAATCGCTCGACTATCAACTAAGCATGAAGTAAAATACGTTGTAATTCAAACTTACCATTGGAGTTAACTTTGATGACGGAATCTTTGTTATTATACGTCTTAGGGTGCTTTCATTCGTGATTCGGACTGAGTTCGGTTCCGCATCTACATAGGCTCATTAAATGTTTATACACTCTCATCATCAATACTAACTGTTTGTGAGAACAATGCATGATCCAGCTAAGAGATTTTCTCTGTTCTCGGCCACCTTCGCGCCGGTAGATCCGTCTTTGTTCAGGCGAAATAGAGTAAACGGCTCAGATGCAATTATAATGATGTCACACATCTCATACAGGTTTAAATTCGTAAGTGAGCCGTTTTGATATACCCCTTATATAAAAGACATCAACTTCTAACTCTTAAAATTGATTGAGTGAGGAGCTTACCGCCGAGAATATGGCCATCGTTATCGTAGATGTAGACGTTTCTAGTTCGAGTTCGTTCTGGCGCGTCAAGCTTACGAGACATCACAGCGATTATAGGGTGTTAGATCTCAAAATAGGGTATTTAATATATCGTATGTTGATCAGACAAATGATATCTGCTTGTTGCTGTAGATGAACTAACATCAAAATATAATCTGTTCGTAGAGCTTGCGAGGGTCGAAGATAGGCAAAGGAATTATACTTATCGTACATCACGCCACAAAACGCGAACCAAATACTCGTCACCACTCGTCACCACCATAAAGTATGGAGAGGAAACGTCTATAGTGGCTATTTATAGTAACTATAACAAAAAATAGTCGCAGTCACTTAGTGTTATACTTATCTAAGTTGGTTACTTAAAACTACGGCAAAATTAATAATCTGTGTCTACTTCAATACTGATATTAATTCTCATTTTCAAACAACAAAAATATAAACAACAAGCTACCAGAAAAATAATATATTTCCTAGTAATTTTTTAAACGAATGACTATCTACCCCAAACCGAAACATCTGCTACATCTTTTGCCTGAAATCCGCCGTCGTCGAATAACCTTGAGCAGCCCAATGCGGTTTTGTAACCAACCCAGTTCTATAAGGTCAGCCCCCAACCCCCCCAGAATTTCAATCAAACACCACCAGGGAACCACCACTCACCAAAATCTAGCAGGTGCCACCAGTAGGGTTTCTAGAGCAATTGTTCGTCCCCGGGCCAGGAATGCAAAAGACGGTATAGCACTTTCCACCAGAGCAGAGGGCGTTCTTGGGGCAGGCGCGTGACTCGAGCATGGCGCGGCCTTCGAGCTCGGGAGCTGGGGCGGCGATAGCGACGGTGAGGAGGAGGGCGAGGGCGGTGATGGAGAACTTCATTTTGGCTGGGTGTGGGTTTGAGTTGGTTTGTTTGATTGTTGATTGCTGGAATTGGAGTTGTGGATGATGGGTTGAGGAGATGGTTTATGGCGTGATGGGTCGCCCCTTTTATACTTTTCGAAGTTGGATGAGAGAGAGAGCCAGGTCAATTGATGCACGTGTGTAAGTGCCTACATTGGTATGAGACGGAATCATACTCACCGTTTCTGCGTCTGTTTATCCTCTACTCTCTTACCCCAGTCTTGGCAATTCCAATAATAGACCCGATAATCCATGCCACTGGTGGTTATCGACTCTGGATTGAGGCAGGCACAGCGGCTAAGTTGAGGCAGAAGATCAAGTCTAGGTTAGGTGCAGCGGATAAGCTCACGCGGGAGAGGGAAGGATTTAGGTGCAGGTGCCAAGTTGACGCCGAAGGGGGGAAGGATTCAGGCAGATAGTGGTAATTTAGAGGCGGCCCCCACGCCGACACCGAGGATTTTCGAAAATACTACTCTACTCCTTTGTTGAGCATCTTGCCGAGGAGAAGAACCGTGCACCAGGTCCAATTATTTCGCAAACGTCGCTCGGTTGTTGAATGTCTCGCCGAGAAGAACCACGTTGAAGGTCATGATTGGAGAAAATATTGTTGGCATCTCACCGACGAAAAGAACCGTAAATCAAATCATGTTTTAGCTCTTCAGCCGGAAAACATTGAATTGACTTTAAGGGGCACCGGCAAGAAAATCTCGCCCGCATCCCCCGATTAACCGGGGGCCGAAACCTGGAGGTCGGATCCACGACCCGGAATATAACTTTAAGCGGTTGGGGGCTGCTATTTTGATATTCTGATCATAGCTACTCTAAACCCTTCAAGCAACGATGAGATCTACTGGCTATTTGCAAGCTCCAAGGGCCTCAATATGCCCGGAAGCATACCCCGCAACTCCACCACCCGTCAAGCCGTCCTCATGAGACCCACGCATCACTCCGCCCCCTTAAGATCCACACCCACCCCCCTCAACGCATCCACCGCCCACTCCGGATACCTCTCCTTATCCCCCTCATACAGATCCGAAAAGAAGCGCCTCAAGAACGCCGGATACCTATCCTCCACAATCGCCTGCCTCACCCCCCTCATCAACTCCAGCTGATACCACACATTATGCATCGTCAACAAATGCGCCCCCACCGTCTCCTTCGCCGCAAGATGATGCGCAAACGCCCTCGTCACCCCCAACCCCCCCTCCCCAACCCTACAACACCTACACCCGCACCCCTCCTCAATCGGGCCCAGATCATCCGCATACCGCGCGTGCCTCATATTCAGCACCCCCTTCCCCGTTACCGCGTTCCCAAACCGTGCAGTCCGCGTCGGCCACACGCAGTCAAACATATCCGCCCCTAACGCAACACTCACAACCAGATCCTCAGGGTACCCAATCCCCATCACATACCGCGGCTTATTCTCCGGCAGCTGCCCCGTACACGCATCCACGACCTTGCAGTAATCCGCCTTCGCCTCCCCCCCACTAAGCCCCCCAATCGCAATCCCCGGCGTCCCGCGCGCTGCCATCGCCTCGCAACATTCACGGCGCATATCCAGATCCAGCCCGCCCTGGATAATGCAGAAGAGGTTCTGGGACTCCGGCTTGGCGTGCGCGGCGATGCAGCGGTCGAGCCAGCGGATGGAGCGGAGCATGGCTTCGCGCATGCGGGCGGTGTCGGGGGAGGTGGTCACGAGGACGTCGTCGAGTTGCATGATTATGTCGGAGCCGATGGTGTTTTGGAGGCTGATGGAGTGTTCGGGGGTGAGGAGCATGGGGGAGCCGTCGTGGGGGGAGAGGAAGCGGACGCCTTCTTCGGTGATGGTGGCGAGCTCGAGGAGGGAGACCATTTGGAAGCTAAGGGGGGGAGGTTAGTTTGGAGTTGGTGGTAGGGGTGGTAATGGAAAAATAGGGGCGAGGACTAACCCGCCGCTGTCAGTAAGGAGGTTGTGTTTCCAACCTTGGAGTTTATGTGCCCCGCCGATCGTGTCGAGCACCTCCTGGCCCGGCTTGAGACCGAGATGGTAGGTGTTGTTCAGACATAGTCGGCAGCCAGTTTCTTCTAATTGCTCTGGCGTGAGGCCCTTGAGAGACGCCTGCGTCGCAACGGGCATGAAGAGGGGGAGCTGGACAGGGCCATGGGGGAGGACAAGCGTGGCCGCACGTGCCTTTGTGGTCTAGGTACATATTAGCACAGGCTCGCATTGTAGAAATCTCCTAACCAGCTTACAGAACAGCGCGCGACCAGCTTAAAGGTCAGCGCCGAGGGCATGGGCGGCATCAGGGGCGGTTCAGTTGTCATGGTAGTCGTCGACGTCTTGGCATTCAAACGTGTGATTCACGTGTGGCTCCTGGAAGAAATTCGTGTGGCGTGGCTTATCGTAGCGTGGCTTATCCGTTATCTTATCGCGGAAAGGGCAAGGAACGAACGGCAATCAATCGGGTTGGAGGTACGTACCACGTAGATCAATGTCTGGTACTTCGCGTATCGTACATATGGCGCTGGGGGGTAAAGTACCTTGGCGCTAAGAGTTCCCGAAACCCCTCGAAACCTTGTCCTTTCTAGGTCTAGCTTGGATTTTAAGACTCTAAATCTCGACCCAACCTCTTGTTTCTCCATTACTCCAGCTTCAACTCTTCCAATTATAGATATACTCGTGGCTTCTACTGTATGAGGATAACTATATTATGCTTCCCTATTTCTCCGTTTTCTCCATTCTCGAGCTTCACCTCTTCCAATATTAGCCACACTCGATCGAGTGCGTCTTTTAACTGCTTTATTAGAATTGCAATATCAATATCAATATTACACTCTCGATTATACTATATTATACCGTCTTATACTATCTTATACTATCTTATAGTATCCCTCAAACTAGCTACTCTAGCTACTGCTTACTTTAATCTGTGCGGTGTAGGGAAGGGAAATATATCCCTCAAAACACATGTGGTGCGACCCATCGTAGCTGTAGTTAGCTGTGACAGGTACCGTACCTTTTCTTTCCGACAGGCCAGCTCAACTCTATCGTTTCCTCTCCGTTTGGCCTCGTTTCTTCTCTCCTCCTCTCTTGTATTTCCCTTCTAACAAATATCAATAGTCCTATATTTTCAATTGCTTCATCATTCCCTTTTCAACTTCCCTGTTTAACCGCCGCCTGTTTGCGGATTGTTCCTTGTCCATCCAGCCAGGCCTCGGCGTCTCTTAGTCGCTTAGCGCCCTCGAATATGTCGTCATAGTGGTCAGATTCCATAAATTGTCAGTCCACAAACCACCGCCCTAAGTCCAGCTAGGCTTAGTCTGACCCAATCGACCCAGCCGCCCAGCTATTTCCAAGGGTCACTTCCAGGGATGTTTAGGGACACGCGAGCCTAACATTCCCACGATTTAATTCCCATTCTTATATATAAAACCGAGGCCTTCCCCATGTTCCATTTTGATGCTCAGCTACACCCTCAACGACGAGAAAATACGTTTCGTCACTGCAATGAACCAAGACTCTTACAACAGATCTATACCTATACATCTCAGAACGACTGTGCCATTGGATATATCATTACCGCTTTTCATTCGCCCCCACCGCCCGGAGACGGACGAGAATTCAATGTGTACCGACGCCTGGTCAAGAACGTCAAGAAGAACGCAAACCAGCATTATAAGAAGAAGAAGGGGCATTTCCACCTGAATCTCAGCTAGAACCTCTTTGACAATGCCGCACGCAATTTCTCATGAGGCGTGCGCCTATAATGACCCCGCACCCCTCACACCTACCACACCCGACTTGGCCCTCACAACTAAGTTACCAGCCACCAACACCTCCTCCACCACTTCCACATCTCCCTCCTCCTCACCCGCGCTCACATCCTTCCACCTCTTCCCCCACCTCTACCCCGAGCTCCGCCTTAAAATCTGGCACATGGCCCTCGACCTCAGTCCCCGCGTCGTAACAATCCACTACGAGGCTTCTACGCACTCCTTCCGCACCCCCACCCCATCCCCCTCCCTCCTCCACACCAACCGCGAAAGCCGCCACGAAGCCCAACGCGCTTACCCCCTCCTCTTCGGCACCGCCTCCGCCCCCTCCCACATCCCCTTCCACCCGGCACACGACACGCTCTACTTCCCCCGTCGCAGCACGATGGGGTATGACGACTCGCTCCGCGATTTCGGGGCCTTCATGGCTACCCCCTCGGACCTGGAGCGCGTGCGCGTCGTGGCGCTCGACTCGGTGGACTCCCGCGAGAAGAGGCCGTGGGAGGCCTACGACAAGGCGGTGTTCGTGAAGTCGTTCCCGCGCCTGGAGAACGTGGTGTTAGTCCGCGGCCCGAAACGCGCGTGGTTGAGTAATATCCCGCGCGCGATGGGGCCGGTGGTTGAGGAGCGCGAGGTGGAGTTTGTGGGCGTGGAGGGGGAGGAGGCGGGGAGGGTTGTGAAGGGGTTTGAGGCCGCGTTTTTTGGGGAGGAGGAGGCGTTGGCGAGGATTCATTGTGAGAGGGGGGAGGAGTATGTGGTGGCGAGGTTGCCGCCTGTGTTGGTGGTTTCGAAGAGGAGAGTTGAGAGGGAATGAGGGGGGTGAGAGAGATTGTGTGCTATTTTTCGACAGCGAGCATGTTTTACTTTTTGGGAGCATGTTTTGATATTTATTTGGGGGATTTTTGTAGGATGGTGGGATGGGGTGTACAGCATATATGAGCGACGATAGTAGACGAGATACCCGACCTAAGCGTCAGCGAGTCAATTCAGCACCTGATCTAGACTATCTTCAGGATGTCGCTATTATGCTGTATTGATTTCTGTACATCTCGGAGCTTAAGATCGTCGACAAGCTGTAATATGTCGTTTGGATGGCATCTTTGTATTTATCAGGCAATGGCCAAGGCCTTATATTTAGATTAGTTAATAATATCTTTACGGCAAAAGAATTATATACCCTGTATTTTGCCCTATAAAGAACGATTTATCTATCCTAGTGATACTATTCTTAGGCTGGCTTCCTCCGTTAACTAATAACGTGCTACTATTATAATAGGATACGTAGCTACTGTAGTAGGCACTATAACTTAGGGGCGTAGTCATAGTAATTTAGGAGGGTAGCTGCTATTATAGGCACTATAACTTAGGGGCGTAGTTACAGTAATTTAGGGGGATAGCTGCTATTATAGGCACTATAACTTAGGGGCGTAGTTACAGTAATTTAGGGGGATAGCTGCTATTATAGGCACTATAACTTAGGGGCGTAGTTACAGTAATTCAGGGGGGTAGCTGCTGTTATAGGCACTATAACATAGGGGCGTAGTCACAGTAATTTAGGGAGGTTGCTGCTGTTATAGGCACTATAAGTTAGGGGCATAGTCATAGGAATTTAGGGGAGTAGCTACTGTAACTTAGAGGTGTAGTTACTAGAATTTAGCAGGGTAGCTACTATAGTAGCTATTGTAGCTTAGTGTAGTAGGTACTATAAGTTAGAGCTAACTAATCACAAGGCAAGGAATGGGCCTATTACAGGGCATATCGTTCGTTTAGCAAAGTCTAGGGTATATAGTTCTTTACAGGGCAAAAGATAGGGTAGATTGTTCCTTTGCCGATATCTTTATTATTCCAATATGCTTCTCGCCATCGCTTTATTCCTCGACTTCGCTCCAATATGCTTCTCGCTATCGCTATGGGCCTTGAATTCGCTGTTACCGCCATGCTATAAGCTGCAGATATACTCTATGCCACGAGTAGTCTCTAAACAAGGAAGAAAACCACGCACACATCCATCCCCCAACCCCTCCACGTAACTAAGCCAACCCCCTCCTCCTCCTCCACTCCCCAACCCCCCTCTCAAACTCCCCCCCATCCAACCCATCCGGCACCCACCACATCGTGACCCCCAACTCCTCCACCTCCCTATTCCTCTTCTCATCATCAAAAAACAACATCTCCCCAAACTCCACCCCCGTCGCCTCCCTCAGCTTCGCAAAATGCTTCTTCTTGCTCCCCGGATAAATCTCCATGTGTCTGAAAAACTCGATTGCTTTCCGAGCCTTCCCTCCTCCCGCACCCCTTTCTTTTCCTAACGCCTTTTCCCGAGCCTTCTCCTTCTCCTTGGCTTTCTTGGACGTAGATCCCCCCGACGACGATGCGTCATCCCCTACCTCCAATGGTGCCGGAGTAGGGACATCAAACCACGGAATCTGCAACATCCTCAACAAATCCCTCGCCACCTCCGGTGCGCTGGTCCGACTTGCCACTCCCACCCTGACTCTCGGATGCGCATCCAGCGCCGCCAGGATCGCAGGCACGTGGGGATAGAAACTGAATTCCTCGCCGTGCTTGTCGCGCGCTGCGTGTGTGTAGGGGGGCGTGGTGGAGGAGAGGAGGGGCTTGAGGGGTGGGGAGGCGTGCGTGTCCACCCAGAAGGGCCAGAGAGTGTAGTCGAGGTCGAAGACTATGAGGGTGGGGAGGGGGAGGGAGGAGGTTAAGGAAGGGGGGAGGGAGGGGGGGAAGGAGGGGGTTTGGGGGATTGTGGGGGTGGAGGGGGCTTTGGATTTGGGCATTGTTGGTGATAGTGGGGTGTGGTGAGGTGAGGCGTTTGGTTTTGTAGTTTGTGTGTGGTGAGGGTATTTTTGCTGATGTTTTTCTGATGTTGGAGTGTTGGCGGTGGAGTTTGATGGAGGGGGTAGTTGTGGCGGCGGCGATAAGATATGACAGGGCTCTTTGTTGGACAGGCTGCGTACGGATGCCTGGATTGTCTCAGAGGCAAGTCAATATATCTGTATTCTTCGCAATTGATAGAATACTAGTGATATATTGATGCCCTCTGGACGTTGATGTTAATTCGCTGTTGTTTAGTGTGTAACTCGCTGTGTTGTCGTCGACAATCACGTGCAACGTCTTCAAGGGTATATAATGTCCTTTACGGCTGCTCTCATCAATAATCTCCTTCCATCTAAGATGGTGGAATGGTGTAATGGTAGCACGTGACGTTGTGGTATAACGCTCACCCGTTGTAACATACAATCCCGTTTCAATCTGGGTTCGATTCCCAGTTCCGCCAGGAGATTGAAAACGTAGGTGGTTTGATTCCACCACACCAAACAATTTTTTTTGGCTTTTTTTTCTATTTTGTTTTAGTGTTTTAATTCCTATCCAATTAGGGTATTTAGCCGAGTCACAACCGACCGGTAACTCCAATAAACACGTGATGATGCACCTGCTTTTCCCCACACATTTGGAGTACTTTCGGACCGGGGCAATTACCCCGCAGCCTCGGGAATACTGAATAGGAGTCAGCGCGTATTACTGTATTTAGAGCTCCTGAGCTTATTCTGATGCATCTCCACCTTTATGTCCTTCAATTGACCTGCCCCTTCAAATCGTTTAATACTTTTGCAAATTATTGAGATACCCGAGCTGTGACTTCTTTTTATTCTTCTGTTAAATACCACGGCAGCGTCACTTTCACTCTCTCTCACTCACCAAACCCCTGTTTATCACAATCCCCGCAAAAATGTCCACCTCCACAGTCGCTGTTCCCTACGCCGAGCCCCCGTGGTTGAACGGCCTCCCCAGCGCCTATTACAATGATTCTCACCGCAAATGGCAGAAGACGGTGCGCGCATTCGTTGACCGTGTTATGCTGCCTTATGCCGGAGACTGGGAGGCTGCTGGTGATGCGCCACGTATGGCACCAATTGCTTCCCATTTAATGGAGACCCGCTAACGAAAGATAGCAACGCTCTATAAGACCTTCGCAGACAACAACATGTTGATCCCTAACCTGTCTGCGCCGCTGCCGATTGAGGCGCTCAAGAGCAATGGCATTCACGAGCTCCCCGGTGGACTCAAGGTGGAAGACTACGACTACCTACACACCTCAATCTACATCGACGAGGTAAGCCCCCCTTACCCACACCTGCATGCCCTATCTAACACCCTCAGCTCGCGCGATGTGGAACTGGCGGCCCCGCGGGATCTGTCACTGTTGGATTCGCCTTCGGTCTCCCCCCCATCATCAAGTTCGGCAACAAGCAGCTGCGCGACCGTTTCGTCGGACCGCTCGTCACCGGCAAGATCCGCATCTGTATCGCCATCACCGAGCCCGGAGCAGGATCCGATGTCGCAAACATCGAGACTACCGCCGTGAAGTCTGCGGATGGAAAGCACTACATCGTTAACGGTGCCAAGAAGTGGTATGTCAACCCCCCTGTCAGCATAAACAGTAGCTAAGTATACCTAAGGATCACCAACGGTATCTTTTCCGACTACGCCTCCATGGCCGTCCGCACCGGCGGCCCCGGCGCCGCCGGCCTCTCCATGCTTGTCGTCCCCCTCAAGGCCAAGGGCGTCAACATGACCCGCATCCACGTCGGCGGCGGCAAAGCCGCCGGCACCACCTACATCGACCTCGACGACGTCCAGGTCCCCGTCGAGAACCTCATTGGCACAGAGGGCATGGGCATGATCTACATCATGCAGAACTTCAATCACGAGCGCCTCACCATCGCCATCGGCGTCAACCGCCAGTCTCGCGTCGCTCTCAGTGCCGCATTCGAGTACTGCCTTAAGCGCGAGGCGTTCGGGAAGTCCCTCATGGATCAACCTGTCGTTAGGCATCGTCTTGCTAAGGCTGGTGCTGTCTTAGAGAGCCACTATGCGTGGGTTGAGAACATCGTCTTCCAGATGACCAAGCTCAACCACGCGGATGCGAACCGCGAGTTGGGTGGGCTGACGGCGCTTGCTAAGGCACAGTCGGGTCTTGTGCTGGAGCAGTGCGCGTCAACGGCTGTGCTGCTGTTTGGTGGGAATGGATATACACAGTCGGGACAGGGAGCTAATGTTGAGCGCATTTACAGGGAGATTCCGGGTATTAGGATTCCGGGTGGATCGGAGGATGTTATGCTTGATCTGTCGGTGAGGCAGATGGTTAAGAACTTCCAGAAGAAGTTGAAGGATTTGGATGCTGCGAATGCGAAGCTTTGAGTGGGTGGACTGAGGGGTGTCTAGGGGTAGCGGGTGTTTCTATGAAGTGTATGATCTGGTACATATTGTCCTATTTAGACTTCCTCACATATAAAAAGAACATACTATATTTATCATCAAGACCTAGGTTTTCTTAGGCCAAAATGACCGTGCAAGGCGACCTAACCTGCCACGGAACCCACCCAGAGGCGAGACGGTCACTCAAGCCAAGACAGTCTTCTAAAAACTAATCGCGGAACCTCTTATTAGATTAAATATTTTCTGTCAAAAATATACCGTTATTACACTGACTCGTAGTAAATTTATGGCTACAAATGGCTGTGATGAGTTCGCTAACTTGTCTATCCCAAGCGAGCGGTAAGGCATAATGAGAAATCGTTTGTGGCTGGCACTATGCGTGCTGCGTGCGCCTCATGCTGCGCATTGCCATTCTGAGAATATGTGAACTCACACCATTACTATCTCCCAAGGAAATATCCAAGCATTCGTACTTTTGTCTTTCGCACCCCATGAAGGAAACTATCTCCGCGCATTGCTTACAATCGAACCAGCCGGAAGAATGCCAGCCCCCAGCCTCGACAATCTGGCCGTGGATGCAGTAGCAACTGCCACCTCCAAAGTCACACCCAGTGATCTTGCCTCAAACATCGCCAACAGCCGCAATGTCTCCTTCCCAGCAGTACTGGCTACCGCAAACATGCTTTCCGTAATGGAAATCGCCAGCGCCCGAGTCCTCACGCCGCACCTTTCGGACACGCAGACATCTGTAGCAACGCGATCCGATATCGCTCATTTAGCAGCGACGCCCCTTGGTGCTCAGGTGACAGCAGCAGCGCGCTATCTAGGGCTAGATGGCACGCTATATAAATTCGAAGTAATTGCATCTGATCCCGGAGGAGAGATTGGTAGGGCGCATATGTGGCGGGCGGTGGTCTTTAAAGAACGAGTTGAGAACAATGCGTCTCAACGGCAGCCACAGCATGTGAATTCAGATGAGGAAAAATCGAAACGGAATTACATACGCGTGCAACTGCGGTCCGATGCAGCTACGGGAGCTCCTGCGCCGAGGATGCCTTGGAGGCACGGCGGCGAGAAGGACATCCATCATGTAGTTGAGAAAGGCCCCGATGAATTGGCTGAACGCTGGCTAGAGGGCGATGCGGATCTTACGGCCCTAGATATCTTTAACTGGACCGCCCTCTATGTGGCTGCGAGATATCGAAATATCAAAATAACTCGACTAATGCTCAAGAACGGCGTAGATGCCAATGCAGTCACTGCCTGTGGGATGACGGTGCTATTGATCGCAGTGACTAGTGGGAGAGCAGATACAGTGAAGTTATTACTGGAGAGTGGCGCAGACCCAAAGGGTGTTTCTGAATCTCGTAATACGCTATTTCACACGGCTGTGGAAAATATAGGGGATGAAGTGCTGAGCGTTTTGCTCGAAAGGGGACTAAAGCCCAATGCGCAAAACAGCGATATGTGGACCCCTCTTCATGTTGCCGTGAAAGGCCGCTCAGCAAGCAAGGTAAGATTGCTACTTAAGCACGGGGCGGACCCGAATATATCAGAGGATGAATCTTGGACAAGCCTTCACCTAGCTGTTGATTCCGGGGATGAAGGAATTGTTAAGATCTTGCTTGAAAACGGAGCGGATCCTAAATGTGAAAACACACGCGGAGACACGCCGATGAAGCTAGCAGTACGAATTGGAAATGAGCGCATGGTGAAGACCTTGCTTGAGAAGGGCGTCGACCCTTCTCTTGGGTATGGAAGGTGCACGGCAGTAGAATGGATGCAGAGGCACCCAGTCACTGGTCTATCGCCTCCTGCTCGCGCCTGAGTCCATAACAAGCCAACCAGTCTCTAGAGCAGTGTTAATAAATCTAATAATTAAAAATCCCCGCGAAGCTTTTTGGCTCGCATGAGTATTCCAATGCCTGATTCATCACGGGTGGCGCCATCTTTGTATTTGGTGGTCTTATAGTTAATTTAGGGGTCCAATGCATATAAATATGAGAAAATCACGTCATCAATCTTTCAGCAAACATCAACGCCATCATCCATTGCCACGCCTATGATCATATTAAACAAAATGGAATTTTTGCAATCTCGAATTAGAGACTGGCTACAGGCATGTGATCGGGATCACGAGGGATGTTATGACCCGCCAGACAACAACCCTCTAGTAGTTAGTGTCTCCACCCCCTAACACCTCCCTATCATTTTCTAATATCTTATTTCAAGAGAGGAGAAATAACTTTCGCATTTCGCGAGGAAGTACAGTCAAATTTCAGACTCATTGATGTTGAATTGGAATGCGTCAAAGACGCTCGCCTTGGTGACAGATATATAGCGCTGAGCTATGTCTGTAATCTGCCGTCTATGTTTACGCTGAGGAAAGACAACGCCGAGGTGCTATATGTGGAAGGATATCTAGAGAGAGTTTGGCCGGACCTCCCAAAGACTCTCAACGATGCCATCGACCTCGTGAAAGCTATCGGAGAAAGATATCTCTGGGTCGATTCCCTGTGCCTCATAAACGACCACGAAGGCGATATTGCGCTCGGCGTTAGATTAATGAACTCTATTTTTCAAGGGTCATACTTCAACATTATAGCCGCTTCAGGAACCAATGCCAATGCCGGCCTCTGGAGATTTGGATTAGACACCAAAGAAAATATGGTACTACAGAGTCCCGAGGTTGGAATCGACTTAAAAACGAGGTTGTCAAAATCGGAGTATAGCAAACGGGCCTGGACTCTACAAGAACTTACCCTGTCCCGAAGAGCCCTCATCTTCGTCGACAATCGGGTCTTCTTCCGCTGCCAGGCGGCGAGCTGGGACGAAACGTCTTCGACAGACGCCTAGCTTAGGCGAGGGCAGCACCAACGAGCCACATATCTGCGGCCTTCCTGGTCCTCTAAATAGCGTATTGCCGTCCCTCACGGCATATGTGGAACTCTTCGAGGAGTATTCCCGCCGAGAGCTGCGCTATGATGGCGGTGCAATACGTGCCTTTTATGGACTTCTTCGACCCCTATTCGGGGGAATGGGAACTCCATCCGCCGAGGGTCTTCCCGCATACTATGTCAACGCGTTCATGTTGTTCACTTCACCTAGTAGCAGCCTCCGCCGCCGGCATGAGTTTGCGAGATTTTCGTGGGCAGGCTGGGCAGGAGAACTTAAGTGACCGCGAGAGAATCTGATCTGCTACGATGGGGATGGGCGGCGAACACAAGGTATGTCTAATATCTTTAGGTGGCTGAAACGTAATGAAATCGCGGGATGGAATCTGTTTAGAACGCCCTTGGATCAAGGAAAACTCCTCAAGCTTGGGTATCCGCGAGGTAGGCTCCAAGAAGGGGATTCTCATCTGCTCAAACTCATAAGGGAATTCCAGCATATCTTCGACAGTGAGACTGTGGAAGTTTTGAAGAGGCATAGCGACGTCTCTACGTCTAGTAGCTTTCCTATACCTTCTTGGGACTAAGAAATCTTGAAAATAGAAAACCCGCCAGCAGCCAGAGGAAGTTCTAAACCATTCTTCAGTAAATGGTACATGCACACCGTTAACTGCCAGGCTGAGTTCAACTGGCTCCCAAAGAGGATGGATTTGGGACCACTCAAACCTGGCTATACATTTTGTAGCTGGATTGCATACCACGGGTATGGTAAGTCCTCGCATCCTCCCCTAATATTCTCTCATTTACCCTGTATGAAGCAACTGGCGTCTTGACGGAAGATCTTCGCAAATTACAATATATGGCCAACTTCAACTTTACGAAAGACATCAGGCTCCTGGGCAGAGATTGGCCCGTCGCCCTGCGGCCCCACACGGCCGTATCAGAACACCAGAAGTTACATCAAGGAAACGATCGTCGAGTCATGACTTGGGAACGAACAGTTGAATATATATCGCGAGATCGCAATCAAGCACAGGAACCCCAGTGTCCGAACTACCATAAGTCCTCCACGTCCCAGTCTCAAAATAATCAACTCTCACACAACATCCCTAGCAAATTTCCCGACCATGACGTCTTACAATTCTGGACCATCTGCCTCCGCCTCACCCTTGCCGACCCCAAGCCAGCAAGCAAACCACCCCGTCCCCTCCTCTCCTCCATCTCCACCGTCGTCGGCTCCCTCCACCCCGACTCCACCTCCGTCCTCCCCCCCACACCGTCCCCAATCGAACTCATAGCTCTCTCCCGTTTCCAAACCCCCATCGCCAGCTCCGCGCTCCTAGATATCGAGAAAGAGCGCAAGCCGACCCCAGGACAGCCATGGGAACTTCTATGGGTCATGCATATTGAGTGGAAGAACGGGGTTGCGGAGAGGAGGGGGGTGGGACAGGTGCTTACTAAGGGGGCGTTGGAGGGGGCGGTGGGGAAGGTAGAGGTTAAGTTGGTTGTTCTTGGGTGATGGGGTTTGGGGTGGTAGTCTGAAGGGGGATGTAGGCGCATGAAAATCTATATGGGGAGTTTAATGTGACTGTTAGGGAGTTAGGTAGGCACCCTAATAGGGACTTAGAAGCTTATAGAAGGAACAAGGCCAATATAATGATATTACTAAAGCTAGAGAGTGAAGCTTAGGGAAGGCTAGAGCTTTTCTACTTATTTACACCTATTAGGCTATGTGGTTCCTAACCCTCTTATGTAATTCTCTATCTTTCCCTTTCCCTTCTAATCTAGTTCTATAAAGAGTTAGCCTACATATTACGTATGTAACTTATTAAACGCTACCTATATAGGCATCCTAAGACCCTAATAGTAACAAAGTTTACAGTAGTAGATTTACATCTTAGTAGCTAATATTAGCATAGTCACTAAAGCTGTTGGTAATTAAAACCCTATTGTTATGACATGGAATTTTATTTCTTAGTAACTAACATACTAATTGTGGCCGTCGGTGATTGAAACCCTCTCGTTGAGCTACAGTTGCTCTGAACACTTCTGCCATCTACAGACACTGTTATATACAATTTGGTTCCCAGCCTCCCTTCCCCCTATTCACAGCAAAAGTAACCCAATACCCAAAACGCCATGCGGATAACTCATGCTAACTCCACCATGCACCTCACCCACCCTATAGCTTTCCAATACCCTTAAGCCTCAGATAAACATCACATCCCCACCCATACAAGCTCTGCACCGCAATCCCACCCCCAAAATACTCCGCATAAGTCCTACTAAGCGGTAACCCGTACCCCAGCCCCGCAATACTGCTATTCACCCCTCCCCCCGCCGCAATCGCATTCAGCGCATCCATTCCGCTCCTCTCCGCCCCCGTCGCCGCAGCAGGAATATCATCCCCATCCTCAAACGTCGTAAAGCTATACGACCACACGCTCGGCATAACAGCAGGGCTAATCCCCCCACCCTCATCACGGATCCGGATCGTCACGCCCGGCGGGCCCGCCGCGAGCGGTAGCGCCGCAAGTCGGTTATCGAGCATGGTGTCCGTGGCGGCGTCGTCGTCGGGCGGCTCGGCAGCGATGGTGATGATGACCGGACGCGCTGAGTTCCCTGACTCGACGGTGGCGCGGAACGCATTCTTGAGGAGCTCGGTGACGATGTACTCGAGATGCACAGGCACGTAGGCAAACTTCGTCTCCGGATCCCCGTCGATAATCCACGTCGGCCGCACGCCGTACTTCAGCTCGCAGATCTCAGACACGAAGTGCCCGCACGCATTAATTATCGACGCGGGTTTTAGCTCCGTATCGATCACGCCGATGTAGCTCTCTGGCCCTGGGGGTCCCGCATGCGCTTGCGACGAATGGTGAAGCGCAATATGCTGCTCAGCAACGAGTCGCGTGCCGATGCGCGTTTTCAGATGCTCGTCCAGGAAGCGTGTCACCTCGCCAGGACTAATGTAGCGGCGACATTCGAGGAAGCCGCGCGCGAGGGTGGGGATAGTGTCGCGGTGTGTATCGACGAGGTCTGCGAGGACGGCGGTAAATTTCACTTCCTCGGCGAGTGAGGAGATGTGCGTGTCGGTGTAAGGGAGGAGGGTGGAGAGGGAGTGCTGGTAGTTTGCGTAGATGCGCGAGATGTTGGGATTGGAGACGACGATGTAGGGGAGGTTGCGCAGGGCTTGGATGCGGTGCGCGAGGCGGATGGGGAGGAGGGAGAGGGTGAAGTTGGCGGAGGCGAGGAGGGCTTCCGTGGAGAGTGGGGGACGGCCGTGCCTGAGTTTGAGTTAGTAAATAAGGAGAAAGGGGAATTGAGGTACCTCGAGGGGTATGGGAAAGTTATGGAAGCTGTACCTGACTAGATCTGCTAGACTGAAGCTATGTAATGGCTTGCTGGCGAGGCTCGTGATGGGGTCGTCGGCCGTGACTGGGAAGCCTGGGAGACGGACCCGCGGGCCATGGTGTTTCGTAAAATGCCTTGCAGTCTGCAAAAGCCGCGTTGAAGCTTTCATGGTATCTTCTTCATCGTAAGCATTGACGATGCTTGGGGTGTTGGAGATGTTGAAATCGGAGAAGATGGAGAGATTATGACGAGGGAAGCTCTGTTAGAGTCACTGGAAGGTCCGACCTCGCTTTGTCGGCTGGCGGGTAGTTATCGGAGCGATAAGGGAGATGTCTGACGCTGACGTGTGACAAGGCACGAGATGTAATTGCGGGGTAGACGGGTGTTTATATAGATGATGAAGAAGCAAATAAGGAATTAAAAAGGAATAACCAAAAGGATTAAGGCGTGGGGATGGACGTAATAACGAATATAAACAGGTATTATGCAAGGGAATATCAACACGCCTTATACAGTACAGTGCAAAGAGTCAGCACGGTGCATTATGGTGTCGTATGTCTTGCATGTGATGAGCCGTGCGTCCTGTGCTGTGGTGCTGTGATGAAGCAACGGCGTCTCGATTAGGCAATACCACCACGTCTCACAGTTCTGCCAGTTCATGTCTCATATACAGATTCACGGCATTGGTTGTGAAGTAAGGGAAGTAATTCATCGATTATCCATCATCCCCCACGCCTAATCATTGACGCTCAACCGTATTATGCTATGCGCGTATACCGTTACCCCTCTACTGGGTCTTCACCTCTCCGTCCGCCTCGATGGCCTCAACATGCTCATTGGCATCCAGAGTGTGCACTGTGCCCTCGGGGAATGCGACCCTGCAAACCGTCATCATTAGCCCTTGTCCCAGCGACTAACCCACCAGAAACATAATGAATCCACAATGAGAACTCACGAGAAGCCCTTGAACACCGAGTTGTACTCGTGCCCGATCTTGCCGCCCTGCTTGACGGCGTCCTGCTTTGCGCTGGAGGTCTGTCAGATGCTGTTTTTATGGGCTGTTGTTTGTGATTATGGGGTGAGAGGAACGTACGCAGCGACTTGGTCGTCGGTGGCCGAGGACTTGAGGGTAACCTGAGAGGAGGGGTTAGTGGGCTGTGAGAGATGGAGGGGTTGGAGATGGTGGGGCCTCACAATGTATCCAGGCATGATGATTGATGAGAGTGTAGTGTTTGAAGTGTAGATGTAGTAGTTTGTTCTGTGTCTTAAAGGTGTAATTATGATGAGAGTCTGGATGGAATGGAAGAATGAAAGAGATGGAGAGGGTGAGGTTGCAAGATATATACTACCTGGGACAGTAGGACGATAGAGGAATGAGTAAGCCCAAACAAGAAGCTGGATATCGCATAGTATAGTATAGTATAGTACGTATCGCGATGTCGCGGCCTCGCCTCTCAACCACTTTAACTAAAGTAACTTGACTTGGCCTTGATTGTTGGTTGGTGCGTGTGGAGACCCTGGACGGATACCAACATGCGTCATCGTCATCGCCCTCCACGCCATATTATAGGGGACAACAACACAACCAGTCCAATCAAACCCAATCAATCACCAGCCTCATCTGTCACATACTCCATCTAAACCTACATCTAGCTCCATAGAACTCCATGGGCTATACAATACGCTATATCACATCACCAACAGGGCAAACAAGCAACCCAAGAAAACTCTTGGCATACGACGATGTGCATCTGGGAATACCATCATCTGAGAATAGACGACCATCACTTTGATATTCCATACTCGATTCCATACTCGATTCCATTTTAATCCAATATTTATATTTACAACTCCCCCACCAAACCCCCCCTCTATTTCCCGTACTTGCCCCTCTTCCCCCCTCCTCCCTCGTCTCCACCCTTCCTCTTCTTCCCCTCCTTCTTCCAATACTCCTGCTTCTCCCTCTTCTCCCTCTCCCCCCTCTTCTCCTCATTCTCCGCAACCTTCTTCCTATACTCAACACGCTTCTTCTCATTCGCCACCCTCCTCTTCGCCACCTTCTCCTTCCGCAGCGTCATAAGCTGCTGCATCAGATTCCTCGCCTTCTTCTCCTCCCCTCCCACAACCACAGCACGCTTCTGCATATACGTCTCCTCCTTCCCCTTCTTCATCCGCGTGATCTGGCTCTTGAACGGAAGCTCCGCCGCAAGCTGGCGAGGCACACGCAGCGGGTTGAAGACGCGCGCTACGCGCTCGATAGGCTTGTACTGGCTGTTCTTCTGCTGTGGTGTCGGTAGCGCCTCGTCACGTCGCACTTGGCCTGTTAGACGCATAGGCGCCCATCCGAGGAGGTTCGTCACGGGGTTGTAGAAGCGGTGAGGTCGCACGGGGAACCAGGCACGCAGGAACACGATGTCAGACATGAGAATCTTGTCCTCGAAGGTAGCACGGAAGTGGCCCTCGGGCTTGGCGAGCGCGCGCTTGATCTGTCCACGCACTCCTGACACGGTCTTGATTGACGCGCCCTCGAACTTGGCGATCTCGAGAGACGTGCTGAACATATCCTTGATGAACGATGTGTTCTTGAAGATCTTGTACGGCACACCCGTCAGCTTGAGCTTCTTGACAATCTCTGTCGACTCGTCCACATTCAGCACCGTCCCTGTCGCCGCGATCCTGAACCCGGGCGTCTTCGCACTAAACGACTGGAAACAAGAGAAACCCGTGTTAGGCGCAATCAGCGGCCCGTAAAACGTCCCGAAACAATGCATATGCTCCGGCGTATACTTGAGCATACGATTACGGATCCGCGAGTCCGAGATCGAGTACACAGGCAGCGTCTGGAAACGCCTCCATCCGAGCGAGAAGATCAGCGGATCATTGGTCTTAAGGATCTTCTTGTGCCATCTGTGACGCTTGATGCGCACCTGCACGAACCCGAAGCGGTCCTCGGTCGCGTTGATGCCGCCCACGATGATGGGCATTCGCGGTTCAAAACGGGTCACGAACTCAGAGGGAACGCCCTCAATGACCATCTTGGCGTACTGCCCGGCGCGGAGGCCTTCGACGTTGACGCGGGAGCGGTCGTCGAGGCTCTCGAACTCGGATTTGTTGATGTTGAGCTGCTTCTGGATGACGGCTTTCTGGGCGTCGTACCAGTCGTCCTCGCCGAACTCTTCTTCCTCGCCGCCTTCTCTACGTGCGATGGCTTTGTCGTTATTGAAACCCTCGCGATCTTCCTCTTCGAATCGGAGTTTTAACTCTTCTTTCCTTCGGGCATTCTTTTCGCGCTCGGCTTCGATGTCGTTGGGCTCGTCATCTTCTTTGTCTCCCTCTTCCTCGTCGTCCGCCTCGAGATCCTCGAACTCTCCATCACCTTCATCATCCGAATCCTCCTCATCTCCATCTTCGTTACTGTCATCGTCGGAGCCGCCACCCTTCTTATCCTTGAGCAAATCTGCGGTGGCAAATCTCCTCCTCAGCGCGTCGATGTTGTCTGCAACGGACCACTTCTCCTCCAGCTGCTCGTAATCGAACAAAGGAACCATGCGATCTTCAGCGAGTCCACCATCCTTCCCAGGAGCAGTTTTCTTGATGAAATCGTCGTCATCAGAATCATCCTCGATATTCTCCTCTTCAATCTCGCCTCTCCAGCGGTTCAGCACCTCGGTCGGAGTGAGCGACTCGTCGTACATCAAACGCGCCAAATCAGCAGTCCTGTATGATCGCCTCTGGCCATGCATCTTCTTCGCATTCGCAATCATGTTCTTCTTCCACTGTGCGCCCTCCTCGTCGGAATCGTAATCGTCGCCCTCATCGCTTTCGCCCCCAGTAAGGAGAGATCCCATATCGGAATCGCTGTCGGCAAAGGCGACGTCTCCACCAGCCTTATCCTCCTTCTCCTTCCTGAACGCCTTGCCGAGTCTCTCCTCGCTGATCTCGGCTTCGTCCTCGGGGTCAAGCTCTTCGTCCCCACTTTCAAAGTCCTCCTCAGCGCCATCCTCCGCATCTGAATCGCCTTCTCTGTCAACGAAGCGAGCCTTTCTAGGCTGTTTACGTCCGGTATCCTCTTCCTCGACGTTCTGGATCGACTCTCCGTTGCTGAAAAGGCGAACACCATCGTCAGTCTGTCCGAGGAGCCTTCGCTCTCCTTGTAGACCGACAATCAGTTCCTCTCCTTGACCACGCTCTGTATCCTCATCCTCTTTGTCGAAATTGAAGCCCTTCTCGCGCGTAATCCAGATAGTGTCTCCCTCAATTTTCAAGCCACTCTTATCGGACATCGGCGCATGTAGTCTCTTCTCCTTCTCATCCAGACGTCTCCTTCCCGTCTTTCCAGTAACCTTTGCCAATGCCTGGTCCATATATGGAGTCGGGCATGGATCTGGAAGCGATTCCATAGACGAAATTGTGTAGTCACCCAGTCCTGGAATGTGTACTCGTTGTCCTTGTGCTGCGAAATTCGTTCCTCGGAGGTAACCGGATAGAACGACAGTCCTGTCGCACTTTTCGTCCTCCTCGATCTTCGTCGGGTGGGTAATGTCGCGGAAGCTGTCGATGACGGTGTAGGGATGCGCGTTTCTCCAAATCAGAGGTCGGGGGTTCTTCATGACGGAAAGGAATCTAGAAAGGTTGTGGATCTCGCGGTCGGGATAGCGTCCGTTGATGACACCGGACAGGTAGAATAGATGCGCTCCCTGGTACAGCTCGCTCCAGAATCGGTTCTTGAGGCGTTTCTTCGCATCCTTCAATGTCTGGGGCTTCTTGAACATATCCAAATGCGTGAGAATACCGAAGACGTTTCCGGGCATACCGCTGGCAGACAGGATGTTCAAAAACTCCATGGTCTCCATCTCGAATCCGAAGTTTCCGTCGATCATGAGCAGTACAATGTCCGCCACCTTTGACATGTCCACCATCGCTTCCAGCTCGTTGGGACATTCTACAAATGTAAGGCGCTGGCGCTTCGACGTGATCACGGTAATTGGTCCCTGTGGCTCCGATAGAGTTTCCTTCGCATATCTCTTAACCAGCGACTTGAGAAGGGTCGTCTTTCCTACACCGGGTGGTCCAACGATGGCGACGAGGCGTGGCGGCGGCTCATCTGGGATGCGGTCCACTAATGGCACATGCAGTCTTCTTTCTTTCACCTGGCGCACAATTAGAATCTAGATATATTAATGGATCAATCGCTCGTTGGCCGTATACTTACATCTGAAGAGCGCGCAGACGTCTTCGCAAGACGGCCTGGGTTCGCAAAAGCAAAAGCCTTTGGATTGCGATCTGATAATGCGTTAATACATAATTATTGTTAAAAAAGAACAATCACTCACCTCCAGTATGCTTCTTCTTCTCCTTTTGCGGCCTATGAGGCCTATTCGTTTGGTCCTCCATGGTTGCGCAACAGACTCAAAAACACCCTGCGAGGCTCATCTCCATTTTCCAAATATTCTTCCGCCGCCTCGAATCTTTTTGCGCTAAGAAATCTTATCGATAAGAGCTTTTTGGAGGGTCCCACGTCACGTGATATACAATTAAAAATTGCAGCGAGCTTACTCCTCGGCAATGTTTAACGCCGTAGGTCGGGATGGCATCAGGTTTATACCGATTCACGCCGCTGCTTGGATCTTACCTGTACTTACGGCCTTTTTTCTGCAATTTCTAGCGCGTCATATTCTAGATTATGCGGTTGTAGTTTTAGACTTGTTCTCCCCCCTTCTTTTATCATTATTCGCTGCCGAGAGACCCTGAAGTCGGCATGACAGGAGTCCGTTCGGGTGGTAGCCTCGCGGGTGCGCAACTGTCCCTTGCGCATCGCGGGGCGTTAAACATACCAAGAACTCCAGTTGCTCGCCGGTTAGGAGCTGCCCCTGCATGCTTGCAATGTGGACAACAGGCCCGCAGGTTTAACCATGTTGGTTCTTCCCGAATTATCCCATCACGGGCGAGGGGCATCCGCCAAATACGGCCCGCAGTCTTCATCGCGGGCCAGAGGAGAAGCTTATCCTCCAACCCAGGTAGGATTTGATTCCTTTGCAAACCAAGAAAATTATGCTGATTCCCACTTGCAGATCCAAACCCAGAAGACCACGGCCCATTGGCAGAATATGATGACCGAGTACAGGCTGGACGGTTACGAGACGACGATCACCAGAGGGGCATTATCCAAAGTTTGCAGCATCTCCATGACGAGCTGAGGAATTATAAAGCGCCGCCGGTTATCCACCCAACTATCGAGTCTCTACAACCCCCGCCACCAAAAGGAATGTTTACTCGCATGTTTGGCAAGAAAGAGGAGGAGAAGCCAAAGCAAGAGATTACGCCCGACCTCCCGCGCGGACTATACCTGTACGGCGACGTCGGCAGTGGGAAAACCATGCTGATGGATCTATTTTATGATACTCTCCCCATGGGCGTGGCCTCGAAGACCCGGATTCACTTTCACAACTTCATGCAGGATGTGCATAAGAGGCTCCATGTCATGAAGATGACCCATGGGAATGATATTGATGGAATTCCATTTATCGCTGCGGACATTGCTGAGAAAGGCAACGTTCTGTGCTTCGATGAATTCCAGTGCACTGATGTGGCCGATGCTATGATTCTGAGGAGGTGAGCATAGAACCTCTGTTGTAACGAATTGGGCTAACGGAACAGGCTCCTTGAGTCTCTAATGGCACATGGCGTTGTGCTGGTAACTACATCTAATCGTCACCCAGATGAGCTTTACAAGAATGGAATTCAGCGTGAATCATTTATTCCATGTATCCGTCTCCTAAAGGACCGCCTCCATGTCATCAACCTCGACTCGCCCACCGATTATCGCAAAATTCCTCGTCCCCCGTCCGGCGTGTACCACTCTCCCCTCGATGCGCACGCGCAATCTCACGCCGACAAATGGTTCAGATTCCTTGGAAGCCCCACGGACGAGCCACACTCCGAAATACAGCACGTCTGGGGCCGCGACATTCAGGTCCCAAGTGTCAGCGGACGCGCTTGCATGTTCACCTTTGACGAGCTCATTGGCCGCCCAAAGAGTGCCGCTGATTATATTGAGCTGGCGCAACATTACGACGCTTTCATCATTACCGAGGTCCCGGGTATGAACCACAAGTCTCGCGATTTGGCTCGGCGATTTATCACATTTATTGATGCTCTTTACGAGTCTCGCGCCAAGCTTGTGCTCACCACGGCCGTTCCGTTAGCGCAACTATTCATGTCCAACGAGGAGGTCAAGGAGACTCTGACGAAGGGGGATGATAGTAAAGCCACTCCAAGTGGCGAGGCAGCAATCGATGACGTCTATCGCAACCTGATGGATGACCTGGGAATGAGCATGGATATGATGAAGAACTCGAACATATTCTCTGGAGACGAAGAGAGATTTGCGTTCGCGAGAGCTCTGAGTAGATTGGGCGAGATGGGGAGCCAGGACTGGGTGGAGAGAGGCATGGGCTTGGAGGAGAAGGGTGGGAAGCATGAGAAGGACAGCTGGCAGAGGGTTAGAAGTAAATGGAGAGAGGATAGCATGTAAATATGTGACCGCAGACACAGAGTTTGCGCTGTATATAGATAGAATCTTGCATAGATGAGCAATGAAGTTTATACCCAGGTACTATTTATTGGTCCGTCTTCCTGATTATTTAAATTTTATTGTGTTGTTGTCGTTGTTTGCTCCTTTGTGGTTCACACAGCCTCATTGGCACATTTTTTATTTAAAGGGGTAAACATCGGTGGCGACGCGTATAAACGCGGCAGCCACCCTTGCATGTGCATAAATCCGGGGTCAACATGTCAAAACCATCGTCATAGGTTAATACAACAACAAAACACTTCGGAATTCCGTGTACTACCAGCTTCGTTCCGGAAGTGTCCTAAGGGAACACTGCTTGCTCTCCGAGCCATGAATCGCTCACAGCAAGCCAGCTCAGGCAGAGCGCCTGAGCCGCCTTTACCACCTGCCTCAAACAGTAACGGGGATGCGCTTGTTCAGTCGATGAGACAGTTCTCTTTCAACGCAGCCTCTGCAACAGCACTCCCGCCTTCTCCTCGCATCTCGTCACCTCGTAGGAATTCCAGTGTCCCAAAAGCACCATCGACAAACGAGAGGCGCAACCAGAGCCCATTGCGGAGGAGCCCAAGTACTGCGAGCCTTGACACACGCTCCGCATCACCAACACTGCTGCGCAAAGCCTCAATGAACTCTCTCAAGAATGCGGGGGCGGTTACACCGACGCGACCATCGCCAGCGTCTTCCAGGAGATCGTCATCGGCGCATAGGGCCAATGGCCAGAACTTGTTTGGGAAGTCGCCCCATACGAACTTGGACGATACACCAGAGGAGCCTCCCGTCACTGCGGAGTCAATAGCGACCACATATTTTGCGAAAGAGCTCGCTCTTCATACTTTGGGCGACGAGCAGAGACCGGTGGATACTATTGCCATTTTACACGATGCGTGTTACGGGCATAGATACTCGCGCCCACGTACGACAAGGGCGGGGCTCGCCACTATTGTCGAACGCCCGGAGCGCATACACGCCAGCATACTCGGCGTATGTGCAGCATACGTGAGACTAGGAGAACGACATGCAGAAGGCCGGTATGCGCCACATCCAAGACGGCACCCATCGAACAGTCCCAATATACCCTTCCGCATACAGAAGACTAGCCGCAAGCTCGGTCTCTCGTCTCCTGCGGTCACGAACGTACATGGCACAAAGTGGATGGAGGAGTTGAAGATTATGTGCAATGCGGCGGAGTCAAAATTGGCTATGAATGGGAAGGAGTTGACAAGACCGCAGATGAATAGGGGCTCGGATGGGGAACCTCAGCAGCTTCACGAGGGCGATCTATACCTTTGCGCCGAGTCACTAAACGCAATGGAAGGCGCTCTGGGAGCTGTCTGCGAAGGTGTGGATACAGTCTTCAATGGTTCGCAAAATGGCAAGGGGCCCAAGCAGGCGTTTGTTGTGATTCGACCTCCTGGCCATCACTGCGCAGCCAGTTACCCATCTGGATTCTGCTGGCTGAACAACGTACATGTTGGAATTGCTCATGCTGCGCTAACCCATGGACTCACACATGCTGCCATTATCGATTTTGATCTACACCATGGTGACGGGTCTCAGGCCATAGCATGGGCGCACAATTCCCGTGCAACAACTCTGCCTAAGAATGCCGCTGCGTGGAAGAAGACCTCCATTGGCTACTTCAGTCTCCACGATATCAACTCCTATCCTTGTGAGATGGGCGATGAGGAGAAAGTCAAAAATGCCAGTATCTGCATTGACAATGCGCATGGCCAAAACATCTGGAATGTTCACCTCCAGCCCTGGAAGAGCGAGGCTGAATTCTGGCAACTTTATGAGACGAAGTATATGGTTCTGTTGGAGAAGACAAGGCTGTACCTGCGCGGGCAGACAGACCGCATCCGTGAATCTCAGTCAGCACTGAAGCCCAAGGCTGCCATATTTTTGTCTGCTGGCTTCGATGCAAGCGAGTGGGAAAGCTCTGGCATGCAACGCCACAAAGTCAATGTCCCGACGGAATTCTATGCGCGTCTGACGCGCGACGTAAAGAAGATTGCAGGAGAAGAGGGCTGTTCGGTTGACGGCCGCATTATAAGTGTACTGGAGGGTGGGTATAGTAACCGTGCATTGGCGAGCGGCGTTCTCAGCCATATCAGTGGTCTTGCCGGTTCTGATCCCGATGCGGTTGAGAGACCAGTCGATCCATCGGGTCTAGGATTTGAAATTGCCCAGCGCGCCGGAGCATTGAGCCTGAAAACTGAGGACCTGGATAATCAAGTTATGCTAGCCTACGATCCGTCGTGGTGGGGATTGCCACAGCTAGAGTTGCTGGATTCGATTGTCCATCCTCCCCCGCCTCCGGAGCCAAAGAAAGTCAAGAGCAGCTCTCCGCCAACATACTTCTCGCCAACCCAGGCGTCCAATGCAAAGATTGCAGAATCGCCCAAGCTGAGGCGCTCGTCCTCGAATTATTTCAATGGCGGGTCGCCAAGGCCTCCTACCCGGCCTCCTTCCCCACCTGCTCCTGAGGTTGGCTGGGCTACAGCAACACATGAATTAAGCAAACTTCTTATACCAACAGACAGACAAACCATGAGCTGCAAGCCTGATGAACTGTCAGCTGAGGCAACTCGTGTCAGACGCGACCGCCAGTCTCTACTCACTCCTCCGGCATCCACTGGCACTACCCCAGATATCACGCCAAGCACTCGGATGAGCCTCAGAGAACGAAAGGCGCCAAAGCCAGCCGATAAGGCAGCTGAAGAGAAGAAGGCGGAGGCTGTGGCACGAACCAGCCGCAGAAGAACCGTTGCAGGTGCCGCGGTGTTAGCTACCGACAAGGCTGCTGCACGGAGCGTTCCGAAGCCCGAACCTGGCTATAAGCTGGCCACCAAACAGTCGAACAGGAGGCTCAGTCTCGTATCCAACAGCTCTGCTGCAACAGAACCAGCAACCTCAACTGCCTTGAGTGGCGCTCGGGTGGCATCCCAACCCCCTCTTCCAATCCGTCCAGGCAGCTCCCAAAGCTGCATTCTACCCAATCCGAATGCAAGCTCGAGAGGCCCCTCCATCCCCCCCGTCAAGAAAACTAGAGCCCCGGCTAGTTCTCGTGACGCGCCGAAAACTGCTCGTGCCGCTTCAAGGGCATCTGTTGCTACCAAGCCTAGAGTATCTTCTTCAAGTGCTGCAGAGGCCCGGCAGCGACAAACTTCTGCGCAACAGCCGACAAATGCCGCCGCCGCTTCAGCTGATGCAGATATCGATAGCTTGACAGCTGGCATGAAGAAGGTCAAAATCAATCTCACGACAAAGGCACAGCGAGACGCCAAGGCAGCTGCAGCGGCCGCAGTGGCTAATATGCCAGCGCCAAATGCCCCAGCGCCAGAACCATCAAATGCGGCTGTGACGGCATCTCAAGCAGCTCATGGGATTCCCGAGCAGCCTCAATTCGGCCAACCGGGAACACCACCTAGACAGCCACTTTCTCGGACAGGTTCTTACATGAGTGAACTCCCGCCGCCAACCCCTGAACCTTTAACCCCCCACCCCTCTATCGCCGACCGCCTCCAGCGACTCCAGGTAGCCACATCAGCTCCTCTTCCTACGAGCTCGCCGCCTAGATCTCTCCGACGATCTTCATCCGTATCTACTGCCCGTACCTTCACATCCACCACACCACCACACCCACAAGCCGCAGCTCCGACAAGCAATGTCTTCATCCCCTACCAGCCCGAAGGCCCGACTCCCAAAGCGGGCCCTCGTGACGAGAAGCTGAAGTGGTTAGAGCCCAACACCGCAACGCCCGCCATTAGTCCGGCGAAGAGGGGGGATCTTCCTGTCTTCTCGAGCACGGGGGCTATTCCGTTTGCAGTGAAGAGGCAGACCAGTGGTAGCGAGACGAAGAGGGAGGATGATATCTGGGAGGTCCCTGAGACGCCCGGGAAAATGTAAGATGTGGAACTGTGCCATTATTATTGTACTGCGCACCGATTTGTTTATAGGGCTTGCTTTATGCCCCTGTTTTTATTTGCGAGATGCCGTTCTGCGAACGACATGAATGGGTTTATGTTTCTGTTTTTCCTGGTGGTTATCACTTTGTAATTATCATGATACCCCTTTTACTTCGTTTCTTGCGTGGGAGAGTTTATTTATCTTAAGTAGTCCTAGTTACTCTCGTCGAATATTATTAAAAGTGGTAATTGTTTAATAATAAGTTGAGCTCAAAATATGTGATAGGTTGCTGAGGGGGAGGATTCATGAAGAGGACCCATAAAGTATCATGGAGGGCGTATAGCGAGCTTTTTGATTGGCCGCAACACAAAGCGGTGAGGTTGACCCCGCCGATTCTGCCGCTATTTTATAGTCCATGGTTTCGGACCGAGCGTATAAAAACAATACAACCCCGCTAGAACTCTTTCCTTTCCATTCCTATACTACAAACCCCCTCCACTGAATTTCTCCTCAACTCAATCCAAAACAACTCTCACAATGGCTCTCCCAGAAGGCGCAATCATCCGCCATGCCGTCCGCGAAGGTACCCCTCTCCCCCATCCCCCACCACCAGCCTCCACTAACACCCCCAGACGTCTCCACCATCCTCCGCCTAATCAACGAGCTCGCAGACTACGAAAAAGCCCTCTCCTCCGTCCAAGCCACCGAAGCCACCCTCCTCGAAACCCTCACCTTTGCCCCCTCCATCTCCAACTCCCCACACCCCGACATCCTCTCCACCACCCCCGGCCGCCCGGCCACCACGCTCCTCGCATTCACCCCCGAGGGCGAGGTCGCGGGTATGGCGCTGTACTTCTACAATTACTCTACCTGGCGTGCGCGCCCAGGCGTGTATCTCGAGGACTTGTATGTCACGCCTATCGCTAGGGGGAAGGGGTACGGGAAGGCGCTTTTGGGGAAGGTGGCGGCGGAGGCGAGACGGGTTGGGGCGGGGAGACTGGAGTGGTGCGTGTTGAAGTGGAATACGCCTAGTATTGAGTTTTATGAGAGTGATGCGGTTGGGGCGGTGCGGATGGATGACTGGGTTACGATGAGGGTTGAGGGGGAGGGGTTGGAGAAGTTGGGGAGGGACGAGTAGGTGGAAGGTGTGGTCTTGGTGGTATTGGTATTGTACATATTATACAGTCTATATATGGGTTCTGTGTCGTACAAAATCCGGACGACTGGCGATATTCTCGCCGCCGTATCTAGTCGCTGCTTGGGACTGTTTCCCTGGAATCTATCTCCTCTTGGGGTATCACCTTTCCCTTAGATGGTGTCCTCTTTTTCGCGTTCACATGCGCCCTGTCTAGATCCTCGATCCCTTCAAACAAACTCAGATCACGCTGTGTCGGTTTCTTCGGCTCCCCCCTATTCGCCGCAATCTTGGTCCCGCCCCACGTATACACCCAATCCCTCAGCTCCCCGTCCCAGCGCGCCTTCGGACACAGCTCCCAAATCTTCGCATACATCCGCTGCATATATTTGGGTGTCAGCTCATGCCAGTCACGCTGGTCAATCTCCGCCTTCCGCACTTTCGAATGTGCATGCCTAATCGGCGACTTGAGATACTCCACGCTCAGCAACCTCCCTCCTTCACCCTCCCAAACGCCAACCCGAGTCCTCCTCTTCGGCGCACCCTCCCACTCCACCACCCCCATCGCCAAATTCCGCAACCGGTCCCACTCCTCCTCCGGCAGCGGCGGCAATATCCTCTCCATCGTATCCGCCAACCATTTCTTCCTCAGCCTCTCCTCCCGCTTCGGCGTCGTCGGCCTCAGGAACACATTCTCTAGCGGAATAGGCGCATACGCAATCTTCAGCTGGGTGCGGTTGCTCCTCGCGGGGTAGCGCAGGATCTGATCCGCGAGGAGCCGCTCAAAGGCCGTCGGCGGCGCATCATGCGGTTTCGCGGGTACTAAGGCTCCGCCCATGGGTGCTACTTGTGTCGGGGGCACGAGGACGCGGCGCACTGCCGGGGATATGGCGGTGGGTGGCTCGGCATCATCGTGGACTTTAAATTCGGAAATGAGGGTATTAAGGAGGGTGTGTCGCCTATGGCCCGCGCGGCCGTAGGTGTGCTGAAGGACTTTGGTTAGGGCGGGGAGATCCCCGTTTGTAGCTCGCGTGAGGAGGGAGAGGGCTTTCCGCGCGCGGTAGGCCCCGAGGGTTGGGGTCGTGACATGCCGGAAGCGGTGCAGGATGTGTGAGTGGAAGTAGTGGCGTGAGGGGCCGTCGGGGAGGTAGGAGCAGGTGCGGAGGAGGGCGCGGAGGAGGTGGGTGGGGTTGGTGGTGGTGGTTGTGGTAGAGGTCATGATCGTGGTGGAGCGTATGGGGTGGAATTCACATTGTTGGCTGGGAGAAAGTGGTCTTAAGCAAGTTGCTTAAGTGGCTGGTTATGAGGACATCTTGATAGGGTGGTGTTTCTGCTCTTGAATCGCAATTGCCGTGTTGGGTTTCACATATTCCATATATTAACCAGCCCAGTGGAGGTCGCATATGGGCCAAAAAAGCTTGTTGGTGCCTGAGGCAGAACATTCTATACCGCGTACTTTTCGTGGGAAAGTGTGACGCGTAGGTTACTCGCACGCGTGAGCAGAGAAGAATGCCCAAAGATTATTTTTTAAATATAAACAAATGCCAAACAAAGAATTGAAAATACAATGCATTATAACTAAATATTGATATAAATACAGCAAAATCTAGCATATTAACCCGCTCCCAATGCTTCAGTTTCTCACTTTGTCACCTCGCGCTTCACGCGTTACTTCTAAATTATAATGTTCCGTAGGCGTGGAGAAAGGTACTTTGAGTAGTGTCAAGTCTGAAGTCACTTCTCGGTTTCTCTCCCCCCCCCCCCCCCCCCGACCCCCCGCACAAATTCCCACCTGCCAGAGACACTTATACTTCCTATTTCGGTCGACGCGACGTGTTCTACTCTTATACTACCTGTACCGCGTTGTAATATCTTGTAAATTACGGATAACCTCATCCATTTTATGCGCCTACACTTGCGCCGACTCGAGTCTTGAGAACCCTGCTAGAGTCGACGGACCTCTACGCGCACCTCGCGACCGGCTCCAATCTCACACCCAATTCTCCCCACAACCTCCTCCTCCCTCATGGCCTCGACGACCATCGCGACATTCCCACCGACGTCGTCAAATTCCTACCCCCGGCCTACGTCGTCGTCGCAACACTCTCACCACCGCACTCTCTCCTTCGCCTCCAACCAGAGCAACCACGATACGGTAACCAGCCAATTGTTGCCGGCCTCGTCAGCGCCAGCTCCATCGCCATCGCCCTTCAACCAGAACTCCCAGATGTCGTTCAGTATGAGTCAGGGCTCGCAGGGCAACGGCCTGATGATGCAGCCGGGGGCCTACAGGCAGTTCGCCGACCAGAATGCGCCAAGCATGAGCGTTCCCGCGCCGCAAATATACTCAGTTTGTTGCAATTTCCGCAATCTACGAATGACGTACTAACTTGCATAGGCCGTATACTCCGGAGTCGATGTATACGAAATGGAAGTCAATCGCATCGCTGTCATGCGCCGCCGCAATGATAGCTGGCTCAATGCGACTCAGATCCTAAAAGTCGCCGGCATTGAGAAGGGCAAGAGGACCAAGGTCCTGGAGAAGGAAATTCTCATTGGTGAGCATGAGAAAGTCCAGGGAGGTTATGGAAAATATCAGGGCACTTGGATCAAGTTTGAAAAGGGATTGGAGTTCTGCAGGCAATATGGCGTGGAGGAAATTCTGCGGCCGCTCCTCACTTATGATATGGGTCAAGATGGCGGGATTGCTGGGCATGGAGGTGTGGATACACCAACAAAGGAGCAAGCAATGGCTGCAAACCGGAAGAGACTATATAATGCTGGGAACGAAGCTCGTCTTGGCGGACAATCCGGGACCTTCTTCAAGAATATCTCTTCGACAGCCTCCCACGCCGTCGCAGCGATCAGCAAAGCCAGGTTCGACTCGCCAGCGCCTCGCATACGCAATGGGAATCGCCCTCCAAGTTTCAGCCGTCAGTCATCACAGCAGCAGCTTGACGAAAACGCTTTCCCGGGATCTCAGCAGAGCATGCAAAGCTTTGCTTCTGAGTCTAGCTACAACATGAACGGCGACTCGGCGTACGCAACTCAGAATGCCCCACACTTCTCACATATGGGTAGCCAAAACGAGTTTCAAGAGCCTCCGAGGAAGCGGGTACGCCAAACACCCAGCGTTAGCCTGTCACATCAGACCGACGGATTCTACGATATGCGAGAGCCTTCGCCCACTGAGCCGAACGACTCGTTTGTGTACCATCAACATTCTCAAAACGCCTTACAAGACGATGTAGTCCCAATGCCATTACCACCACTTCCGTTTTCTTCAAGCCAGCCCGCCGAGTCGAAACGCGCACTTCTAATGTCTCTGTTTATGGATCAGACCGGGAATGAATTTAGCCGCCACGAAGCTTTCGTCAGTCTCTCGGGGGAAGATCTTGACATGCCTATCGATAATACCGCGCATACTGCGCTACACTGGGCCGCAACACTGGCGCGCCTTCCGTTATTAAGAGCTCTTATCAACAGCGGGGCTAGCATATACCGAGTTAACAACGCGGGCGAGACCGCATTGATGCGCGCCTGTGCTGTTACGAATAACCTAGACTTCAGCGCCTTCCCGGATCTCCTCGAGCTATTAGGTCCTACTATCGAGATGAAAGACGGTCGTGGCCGAACAGTACTCCATCATATCGCTGTCACTTCTGCTGTGAAGGGTCGTAGCCAAGCCAGCAAATACTATCTTGAGTCTCTCCTGGAATTTGTCGTCCGACAAGGCAGTGCGCCGAGTAGCCAGCAGATGTTTCTCGGCCAAGCACCAGCGGTTAAATCTATGGGTATCGGGCGCTTCATGTCGGAGATTGTCAATGCTCAGGACAAGTCGGGAGATACAGCCCTAAATATTGCCGCCAGAGTGGGCAACAGGAGCATCATCTCGCAACTGCTAGAAGTTGGAGCTGACGCGGGTATCCCCAACCGCGCAGGTCTTCGCCCTGTCGACTTCGGCATTGGCGACCCAACAGAGGTAGGCGAGAGGCCTAGCACCACTGTAGATAAATCTCTCAACAAGGCAACTCGCGAGAACAGCGGGGATGTCATTTCTTGTAAGTCCACTTTACCCCCAAATACAGCAAGCACAAAACTAACTCCCACAGCAATAACCACCCTCCTCTCCCAAACCGAAGCCGAGTTCGCCCAAGAGATGACCGCCAAACAATCAGCCATCGACTCCATCCACACCCAACTCCGCTCCTCCTCCGCCCACCTCGGCGAAGAGCGCCGCCGCCTCGAGCGCCTCCAGCACCTCGCCAAGGCGCGCGATGAGCGCAAGTGCAAGATCACTAATCTGCGTCGCGCGGGCGACGAGGAGGCCTTCCGCTTGCAACAGATCAAGGCGCAGCACGCGCCTCTAGCGGGACAGAGCGAGGACATGTATCTCGGTGAGGCGGACGTGGTGTTCGCCTGCCTGCCTGAGAATGTTGGGCCGGATGAGGTGTTGAGGAATCCAGCGCTCGTGGCGTCGGTGCCTGCGCATGGGACGCTAAGGGCGAGGGTCGCGGCATATCGTGCTAATAATGAGAGACTCGAGAGAGCGGTGGGGGAGCTGAGGAGTAAATCCCGCGAGCTGGAGGTGAAATACCGCAAGACTATTAGCTTGTGTACGAGGGTCCCGGAGGAGAGGATCGACGATGTGCTTGAAGGGCTGTGGAGGGCTGTAGATAGCGAAGGCGGGGATGTGGAGTTGGGTCGTGTGAGGGAGTTTTTGACGAGGGTTGAGGGGGTTGAGTAAGAGGAGGATTATGATGGGATGGGCCTGTGAGAGGTTGTACATATAATGTGCTGGTGACGACTGTGGGTTGCTTTTTGCATATCGCTCGTGTCTATTAGGTGGCGTCTTGCCCGTGTTTTGGATATTGTTAGGGCGTCGGTGTAGGGTATGGCTTGGATCGGAGGTTTGGAAAATACGAATTGAATCACCGTCTTGATATATCACTTACCGTTTCCATGTTGAATGTGTTTTGTGAAGGCTAATGTAATTTAAATAAGGGCGCTTCATCACTCGAGTCTGTAATTGCATTCTAGTCACTCAAAAGCTAAACTAAGTAATAAATTCTGCCTGTTTGAATTTCATTATCGTTCATGTCTAATGTAAATATGCGGCTCCTCGCTAAAATCCAAGTGCATGATCCAGCAACCATGATTCAAAATCCCAACCCCTGCTATTTACTTCCAAACTGAATATATGGGTACTTCACCTACATTATGGAGGCCATCATTTGGGACGTTCATAGCTCCAGCGAGGAACTGCTAGTTGAGGTTTGCAGAAAGGCTAGAGAAGCGAATGGCAACTATAGTGATTACGGACGAGGATATGTAATGGTCAAGATCTCAGACGACATAACAGTCAAAATTGGGGGCCTAGTGATAGCATCAGAGGCGAGAACACAGGAGTTTGCAAATAAGAATGCCGATCCTACCATCGTTCACGTTCCTCGAGTCCATCGCTTCTTCGAACGCGAGGGGCGGGGTTCGAAACAAGGCTACCTATTCATGGAGTATGTCCAAGGGCGGACGCTCGAAGAGATCTACCTTGCTATAAGACCCGATATCATTCCCCGCATGGCTCGGATTATCGAGCATTTTGGCCAAATACAGGGCCAGATCCCAGGACCTATAGGTGGTGGACTTGCGCAAGGCCATATTTTTGGGGATGATGGTGCCGATATTGAATTTCCTTCCGTGCCAGGCTTTAACGCATATCTCAACAAACGCCTCGCAGTAATGAAAAAGTCAATAGACCTCACTGGCTACCCTCTTGTTCTATGCCATATGGATTTGTGTCGACGGAATATAATACTCAGGGACGATGACACTCTTTCCCTTGCCAACTGGAACGATGCAGGGCTTTATCCAAGGTTCTTCGAAATTAGAGTTCTCTCTTACCTCAATCCTTGGTATGGACCCTTTGATGTACCCTTAGAAGAAGACGCAACAGCTTTGTTAAGGTTAACTAAGGAGGAGGAACGGTTGATGGACTTGTTACGGATTGTCCGTTCTGTCAACTTGCGAGCTCAATTGTGTCAGCCTTATTTACTACGATGCGGACATGATTTGACCGAGAATATAGCTGACCGCCGTGGATCCTATGGGGGTGGTAAAGGAGTTTCTTAATACGAGAATGAATGTGCCAACTTTGCTGTTATCTGGGGTTAATGTTACTTGCCACCGCTTGCCTGCTTTCTAATATATTACCTTATAAAAAGAGCATATTCTTATTATAATATCAAGGAGGAACATATCAGTACTCGTAACGCCTAAAAGTCTAGAGAGGGAGGACCGACTAGAGAAAGTGATTACAAAACTATAGTTAAAATAAAGAATATCTTTTGCTCTATTTATAATGTCATATTAATTACTCATAAATAGAGCGAAAGAGATAAATTCCATCCGCTCAAATTTGCTGGTACCTCTTAGTGTAATGAAATCTATATGCTTGGATTTCATTATCATTCCTATTTAATATAAATATGCGCCTCGGTTCTTATGAAATTGATGACTAGCAGCTTACGAAGGCCTTTGGCGCGATCAAATAACTTTCCTACATCGATATTCCTCCTATTTTTATAATAAAGCAGATCCCTAGGGGCGCGGCTGCTGATTTAGGCTGTATCCATCAGCCTCTTCGCTAAACTCCAACTGCGTGATCTAACCTGCACGATTTAAACTTTCAATCCCCTGTTATTTGTCTCCAAACTAAACATAATGATACTTCACCCACATTATGGAGGCCATCATCTGGGACGTCCACACTTCCAGCAAGGAATTGTTAGTCAGGGTTTGCGAACAAACCGAGAAAGAGAATGCCCTAGGAGCTTCGGTTGTCAAGCTCTCGGACGACATAGCAGTTAAATTTGGACACGGGGTGAAAGCTTCCGAGGCTAGAACACAGGAGTTTGCACGTCAAAATGCAGATCCAAGCGTCGTCCACATCCCTCGAGTTTATCGCTTCTTTGAACGTCCCGCTCCTCTATGGGATTGCCCAACAGGCTACCTATTTATGGAATATGTGGGAGGCCCGACGCTTAAGGAGCTGGACCTGGATGTAAGGACCGATATCATCCCTCGCGTGGCTCAAATTGTCGCGCATCTTGGAACAATTCAAGGTGGCCAGGTTCCAGGACCTATAGGCGGTGGCTATCCACAAGGCTATCTCTGGGGCGAGCACGGTGCCAATGTCAACTTTACCTCCGTGTCGGATTTGAACGCTTGGCTCAATAAACGCCTCGTGTTGCGGGATATGTCAATAGATCTTGGTGGGCATCCTCTAGTTTTGTGCCACCTGGATTTATGTCGGCGGAATATGATTCTAAAGGATGATAATACCATCTCTCTGGTCGACTGGGGCTGTGCCGGCCTTTATCCAAGGTTTTATGAGGTTACAACTCTCTCTTGCCTCAGTCCTTACGACGAACCCTACGAAGACCCCCTTATAGAAGCCACAACAACATTGTTAGGATTGACTGATCAGGAGAAACTTTTGATGGGCCAGCTGCAGGTTGCTCGTTCTGCCAGCCTGCGATATAGATTGTAAGTAAAGCCTGCTTATGAAGTATTATTTAGAAATTAACTGCCCAACTAGTGAGACCCCAAGACACCTGCTTCCATCCCCGGAAAACGGTGCTTCATCTGACAATGTGGAGTTATTACCGGATCAACCAAATGATCCTCTACCTGTAGAGTCATTGCCGGATCAACAAAATGGCCCTCTATGACCTTCATTTGGTGCTGAAGGGGAAAGCGAGGGTACCTCAAGTCGCGCAGATACAGGGTGGGGAGAAAAATTAAGGTTATTTAAGTAAAAATTAAGTTACTTTAATTAAATTAAATTAAATTTAAAGTAACTACTTAGCTTAATTAAATTAAAGTAACTCAACAGTTACTTAATTTTATATTTAATTTACTTTAATTAATTTAACTTTGAATTGTCTTATATAACCTCTAATATATAACTTCTAATACATAAACTCTGTTTCTTCTATATCTGTATTAGGCTCTTTATTAGGCTCTTTTTCTTCTTGTATAATAGTACCCCAACTTCTTAAACACATTATGATATTAAATGTATCTTTATTAAGTCGATTCCTTAGCTTATTAATAACTAAAGCTCCTTGTGAGAAGAATCTTTCACTAGAAGCACTAGTAGCTGGTATAGCTAAATAGCGTCTAGCTATTATAGCTAATATTGGGTAATTAGAGCTATTTAATTCCTAGTAAGCTAAAGGCAAAGTCTATTATAATATTAGTAACTATATTTTAAAAAATAGATATATTAATATTATTACTTACCTGTTTATTTTGTCTTTTCTCACTTAAATAAGTGTGTAATTCATCTAAATCTTCGTCTTCTGATTCATTAATATATATATCATTATCTGAATTATCACTTTTATTATATATATTTAGGTTTTCAGCTCTAGGTAAAGTAGGTAACCTAATATAATAGTCTCTTTTTTCTCTATTATAAATATTAGTATTAATATTATAAGCTTAAGATATATTACTTACAAAGTATATTCTTCTTTTAGCACTTCTAAAATATCAATAATTTGCTCTCAACTTAAGCCTAAGTTTATTAATCCTTCTTTTTTAATTCGAGGATCTAATAATAGACTTATATATAAAGTCTTAGTTCAAGTACTTGAATTTAACCATTGATTCTTAGGATAATATTTGCGTAGCTTAGCTATACCTAAGTTAATAGCTTTAATAAGAGGCGGGAATTCCTGTAAATATTAGTATATATATATTATTAGTAGAATATAACTTACTATTAATTCCTCTTTAATCCTTTCTAATTGTATATAAATATTATATAGCATTAGAACTGTATAATATATAGTAGGATATTTATCAGCTTGAAGTTTATTAGTAGCTTTAACAAATACTTTAAGTATTAATAAAGTATTTTTTAAGTATACTATTTCTTCTTCTGATATTAATAATCTCTTATTCTTAAAAACCTTATTATTAGAGTTTTGTATAACTATATTAATAGGCTGATAAAGAATTAGAAAGTTATTAAGCATATTA
>KV458807.1:0-42438 GCA_001662605.1 Pseudogymnoascus sp. 05NY08
TCGAAGTGATCTCGTATGCCNNTAACGTAAGTCATGGCGTAACGGGACGGATGGCGTAACGGGACGTTTTATACACCCCACCAAAATCCAGAGCAAGAACACCAAACCACCAGCTTAGAAAATCGAAAATAAGTTATTAATTACAATGCCAATTCATCCAAATCGCTGTCATATAGCTCTTCTTCACTCTCTTCATCTATTTCCTCGATTATAGCTTTGTTTATAGGTTGTGGCGTTGTTCTAGGCCTCTGTGAAGCTGGCGCTGTTGCTGCTTCTGCTTCTACAACTTGCGACCGCAACTCCTCTGTTGAGATGTGGAATTGACCCTTCAAAACTGCTCTCTTACCCTTATTCTGTACTCTGCGCTTCTGTATAATTAAGCGTAAGTTATCACACTCTCTTTTCTGAAGGGTGTTGCGTGTATTAAGGCGTTCTGTCTCATCTGCTAACTTATTGATGTATCGCTTTGTAGGAGTTGTAAGAACAGCACAACTTATTATAGAAGAGAGCACTGTATTTGCTTTGTGAAGTATCTGAAAACCAGGTGGACTGCTGTTTAAGAATACCTTCTCAAAAATATCATGCTCTGTAGGAGTATGTGGCCGTTCTACTATAACGTCTATAGTAGGTAGTATAGCTGCGCGAATCACTGTTTGCGGTTGAAATGGCTGTAGGCCACTCCCTCTCCATGTAGAATTGATATTTGCATTTGAAAAAGCAGCTGCTCTTGCAGTAATATATGCATCCATCCATTCTGACTTCTATATTCGTAGGAGTTGCGCCTCATTTAGGTGTGATAGAGCAGTTGTAAGGTGTTGCTTTAAGGGCCTAAAAATTGCAACATTAAGTGGCTGTAGAACATAAGATGTATGAGGGGGTATTATAAGGAGCGATATTTGATTCTGTATGTAGTGTGATATAAAGCTTCCGCTTATATGGCTATTATGGCCGTTGTAAATAAGGAGCCTTTGTTGTAGCTTTCCATTTGAAAGTGTTGCTTTTGCTCTTGTAGAGGGCTCAAAAACGCGTTTTAGCCACTCTAATCCATGAAGATTACTTGTCCATCCTTTTGTATTTGCAGAGAAGTGCCATTTCTATATAACCTCCTTTAGAATCTAGCTTTGTAGGATGTTCTGTCCTTTAAAGATAATGAGGGGGTCAATAGCTGTTCTGTCTATGCAGATGCATTCAACAGCAGACACCTATTCCTGTCGGCTAGGATGAGCCTGAAAACGCGTACGGAGCGTAGAGTCAACTATAATTCGTGTAGATTGCATAGTTCTAATTGAAAATCCAGTCTTATCTATATTGTAGGTGTTGTAATTTTCGATTTTTAGCTCTGTTGTAAGGCTTTTGTACGCGTCAAACCACCCCTTTAACACCTCTTTTATCACCCCATTCATCCTCTGTGCCTTAACTCTGCGTCCTAACTTAACACGTAAGTTAGGATGTCTTTGAATGAACCGTGGCACCCATTCTTGCCCGAGAGGTAAGTTAGGAATTTGAGATTGTGGTTGTTGAGTTTGTAGTTGTTAGGTTTGTAGTTGTTGTAGCTGTTGTTGTTGAGGCTGAAAAACGCGACACTTATTTGACTAGACTTCATCTGCAACCTTACGTAATATACAATGGCTAGGAGCGTAGCCGCTTGCAGTAAGCTCTTTAATCCACTTTAAAAGTGTCTTTTCTTGATTTTTAGATAATAGTTGCTGTTTTTGACGCGCTTCTTGCCTTGAAGGCTGTTGTTGGCTAACGCGCTTACTGACAGTATTACAGCTTAACCCTAACGCCTTAGCAGCTTCATATGACGACTTATACTTCTTATTTTCAATGCCTAAGATAGCTTCAGCTAATATAGCTTCTAATTCCTTTGATTTTTGACTTTTTTGACGCACCATAATTGATTTTAGGTGGTTAATTAGGTGTAGTACATAACCACTCTCACTTTGGTGGGGTACAGCTCTCGGAAAGCGTCCCGTTACGCCATCCGTCCCGTTACGCCATGACTTACGTTAGTTGGGCCAGCTTATTCGGTTAGGTGGGAATGTATTTCCATTTGAACTAGCTAACCCTTAAACTGCCCTCAGTACACTATAATTACATTGCGCTCGTCTACGATCTGAACGTATGACCTTATCTTTAAATAAATATTTTCCTATCCTCCTTCTATCTAGGTAGCTATGGAAACCGAATCTAGAGACAAAGGCGGTGATGAGCGGGCCATCGATATTGATGAGGGAACCATCGACCACGTTTTTGACATATTAAACAAATACTCACACCCATTTATTCTCGTTGGGAACGTTGCCCATCGCTGGATGGGCTGCGCCTCATCCGTCGACGAATGCTTTGATATAGTCCTCCGGAAATCCCAGGTGCCATCTATTGTCACAGACTTAGTTGAAACGGGTTACTGGACTACAGTCGACTGCCACACCGAGTACGGCCAGATTTTGGAATCCGAGGCTGACTGGAAGGTTACCGAAGATGGTCAGCACGTTAAGTTCCTCAGGTACCTCAGCGAAGCCGACATAGTCCTGAAGTGGATTGGAATTGAAGCCATCGGGTTCGGCTATATGGCGATCTGGACCGACGAGACCTTCCACATCGACGTGGATGATTGTGAGCTTGTTGAAGTCCCCGAGCTCCATGCCTGGAGCCCATTCCTAGTCGAGAAGGAATTTCATCCGTCGCTCCACCGTGAAGACGACTGGTTCTACGGGCCCAAAACCCTTGACGACGCCGGTGACGACTACCGCATCTTCAGCACGATATTCCACCGAGCCAAGGGAGCCCGAAACACCACTCCTATCAACGTCCTCAGCATCCCTGCTTACCTCGACGTGTTAGTCTACCAGAAGACGCATTACGAAACTTCCAAGCCTGAGCTCGCATCCATCGCGGACTGGCAGATCCGCAACCTGACGCGTTACCTCTATCTCGAGCTGCCACACCAACGAGAGCCACTCCTTTTCAAGGTTGAGGCGGAGACGGAGAACTTTCTGCTGCCGTACTTGGCAAAGTGGAAAAGGAAACCGCATTATGTCAGTACGCGCTCAGGGAGAGTCGTGCTAGCGAATATTTGGGACCCGGCCAGCTATCCCGAGGATACCTTCTCGCAACTCGCCCAGAAGATCAGGGAGTCTCGCGAGCCGCCTCAAGCTTCTGGATCGTCCTCCATTGGCGCGGCTCCAGAGTAGGCACTTGTATCCGCGAGCAGAAATAAAAAACGATCATGCTCCATTATATCCCGTCACGTCCATCCGAATGACTCAGACCCAATCTGTCCCGAGAACATCATCCCCCATCATACTTTGGAAGGACATCATGCCGCAACACCCGCCCCAAGTATCGACACATCTACCAAGACGAAGAGTCCGTAATAGATAATGACCATCAGAAATAATGGTCTCTGAGAGGATGACCTCAGAAATGGTTGGCTAGAAATGGAAATGGAAAAATATGGTATTATTTGTTTTAATAATAATAAATGAATAATAACAATGAACAATTCCTCGGTGTCTAGATCCCCAAATCACAAACTGAGTCACTGGCATTGAAAATGACGTATACAAATTCCATTCATTCTATCTGCCTCCCCTCACATGTCTAAATCATCCCCTGCCTGACCCGTTATGCAGTTCTGAGTCTTGGTTATAACGCAACACTAAAAATGTGAATCCACACCCGTGCGCGCGTATAACCATTTATTTACTCAACACCGTCCGTCACCAAGCGTACTGCCTACCAATCATCCTCATCTCTTCCCCCTTGCCCCGCATTCATAGCACTCTGCCTTGCCCTCAACGCCTCCGCCAATCCACCCGCCAAACTCGGCGTGCTCCTCCCACTTCCTCCTCCCTCATTCCCACTCGCCATCCCTCCCGAGTCCCTCTGCCCGGGTAGTGGCGCGGCCTTGCGTCCTCCAGCAGCGGGACGCTTGGCTGGAGGAGCAGGAGGCTTGGGTTTCCCGTTTGCGGCCGAGGGCCGAGCGGATGGTGGTGGTGGTGGAGGAGGGGTTTCCTCCTTGAGGTAGGCGGAGGGAGCCCAGCCTTCGCGGCCGTTCACTTTCGCTAGCCACCAGCCTGGGGGATTGTTAGTTATCTGTTCGAGGAGGGGGATGGGAAAGACATACCATTATTCTCCTTCTGCACAATATCCACCACCTCATCCTTCTTAAAGCTCAACTCGTTCGCACTCTGCCCTTCAAAGTCATACATCGCTCGGAAAATAGGACCCGCAGGCGTCGCAGCCGGGGGCGGCGGTGGTGGAGGCGGCGGTACCGCACGTGCCGCTGGCGCCGGCGCCGCATGGGATGCAGCTGCACCAGCACCATATTGCGACAGCGAGATCTCCTGCGGCTGCTGCGGGAGCGCACGCGTGCGTGACGCAAGCTGTTGCGCTAGCGGATTATGCGCCGCGACAGGTGCATGCGCAACGGGATTCTGTGAGATCGGCTGGTGTGCCACGGGGTGCGCCACAGGCTTGGTGCTGCGGGCTACGTTTGCGAATTTCGACGGACGGCCGTCTGGACCACCGGGGCGGATGAGGCGGCCCTTGGTGAAGGGCTTGGCGGGGATAGGCTTCCCCTTGGGGAGAGGGCGGGAGACGGAGTTCGGGGGCTCGCCAGATTGGGTATGGATGGCGCCGCTCTTGTAGAAGTCCTCGCGCTGTTGGGAGTCGCGTAGGACCTTGATGTCGGTCATCTTGCCGGGCTTCTTGGCGTAGGCGATGTGGTCGGAGATCTTGAGGAGGGCGGAGCCGCTGCCGGGTGAGGCGCGCGTGAGGTGCGTGAAGAACTCGGTTTTGAAGACGCAGCTGAGCAAGGGGTCGGCTTCTTGTGGGGACCCGATGCCTAGAGAGAACCAGTCATCGCGGCTTGTCGAAAGGCCGATGAATTTAATCGAGCCCAGGGGAATGGTGCGCTCAGCGGAGATTTGGACCTGCTTGTTGACAACGGCCTGCAAGACGACGTAGAACCGGCTCTTGGTCAGGACAAAGATGCGCGGGCTAGGCTTACTAGAGCGCCCGAACTTGGACTCGAGGACCTCGCCACGACACGAGAAGAGGATGACTTCGTTGCCGGGGATGTTGATCGCTTGGCGGATGCGCGCACCAGGCCCGCTCGTAGCGTTGCAGCCCAAATAATCGCCCATGAAGCGCCTCGAGCCGAGCAGACTCATGCGACGCCTCTCCTTGCGGCCCTGCAGAAGCTTGTGACCCCTCTCGCGCATCTCGAGGAATTCCGCCCCGACACGCTTCTTGCGCCATACCCTCTGGATGCGAGTTGCGGCTTCGGAGCGGATGCGTAGGTATGCTCGCCACACTCTCTGAATACGGATGGCCATGTTGTGCCAGTATCGGTCGCGCATGTGCTCTAACGCGAAAAGTGTCTCTGGCGCCTTGATGAACGCCTTTGTTACACCAAATTGATACTCCTCGGCGGGGATGCTGGTGTCCTTCAAGATCTGCTTCGCTCCGGATTTCGAATCACCCGTCCAAGTATACTCGCCGGCATACGAGCACTGTGGCGAGAGGAGGTAAAAGCGCTCAACGAACTTGTCGTAAGTTTGACGATAGGCGAATCCAGCACGTCTGATACGGACGTTCTCCTGCAGACCAAGGTACTTGATCTGATGCATGACGTTTGGCACGTTATATTCAGAGAACGACTTATTTTCGTTGGGCTTAATCGTACGGATGTAAGACGGGGTGGCCTTCATGAGCGTGGCGACAAGTTCATTGGCTGACGTCTTGATCTTGTCTCCAGCCGCTGGTGGCTGTCGCCTGTCATCCTGGTTGACCTCGTTGGGGAACAATGTATGCACAAACTCGTTCTGGCTTTGCGCAAAGAGGTTCAACAAGCCCTTGAGGAGCTGGTCCTTGTTCTTATCGGTAATACCTTCAACTGTGTAGCTCACGTCACCAGCATAATGCTTGACGATGAAGTTGCCCTGACGAGGAGTGAGATGGGGGTTCGACATTCCGTTGATGCTCTGCATAAACGTCCTATCCGAAGCCGCGGGATCCGCATGTGCAGTTCTGGTCGCATCCTTCATGGCGGAGAAGATTCCTGGTGGCCTCGTACCCTCAATCAAGTCACAGACAATCTTGTTGTCAAAGTATTGGATAGGCGTCCACTGAATCTGCTCGCGGGCATATTCTTCTTGCTCAGTCTTCAGGGTAAGCTGGATGAAGATCTGCTGCAGCTTCTCGTTGACGTAGTTGATACAGAGCTGCTCAAAACTGTTCTTCTCAAAAATCTCGAAGCCGTAGATATCCAGAATACCAATTGAGTTCGAGGTTGCGCCGCGAGCCTTCAACGACACGTTCACGCGCTCAACAATCCAGTCAAACAGATTGTTGTAGAGAGCTTTCGCCAGTCCATCTCTGGTAGCCGCTGCCTGTGCGGGGTTGGCGGGAGACTCAATAACCTCGCCATTTCTTGGCGTCAAGATGCGGATCGTGATGGCGGAAACGACATGCGCTGCGTCAACTTCCAATAGATAAGCCAAGAAATCTACCACAGATTGGTCTGCAATAGCAGCATATCCATCCTTATCCTCGACAAAATGGATATTACCCGTCCATAAGATCGCCGCTAGGATGCGGAAGATCTCGTCCTGCTCTGCCTGAGACAGCCCGATAATCTTCATCGCATTCAGCGTATCTTGGAATTCTGCCAGGTCATCGATACCATCAACGTCAAAGCATTTCGACTTGCTAGTATACACGTATGTCTCCGGCTTCTGCACTCCGAACGTCTCGCGATACTTTTGTGATGCTCCTTTCGTAAATTGGTAAAATATGTGGAAGTTGCGCTCGTTCATAATTTGCCCAACCACTCTGGATTTCTCCAAAAGATAATTGGTAATATCCGCTCCGACGGGCTCGCCGGCCGAGTTGAACTGGAGCTGGAGGTACTTTCCGAATCTCGACGAGTTGTTGTTTCGTAGTGTTTTCGCATTTCCAAATGATTCTAGCAGAGGGTTTGTTGCCAGCACCATATCCTTAATCTCCTGAATCGACGAGTCTTTGCCTCCTGACACGTTGGCGATATACTGCATAATGCGTTTTGCCGCCTCGGTCTTCCCCGCACCAGACTCTCCGGAAATAATGACACACTGATTATCTTTGTAGGCGTTCATGTTATAATATGAGGATTCGGCAACTGCGTATACGTGGGGTGGCATCTGCACTGGTCAGCGGCGCATTTCAAAATTCGGAGATCTGGCCTACCTCCAATCGATTCTTCCCCTTGTAGCTATCCAACACGGCATCTGTATAAATACCCACTTTGGAATCTTGTCAGCACCCTGCGTAAATGGCGGATGGTGCAATACTCACAGTCTCGAAAGGGATTGACTGATACCAGCACATGGCCGATGTAAGTCTGTTGGGCGCGTAGGTCAGAAATCAAACGTCCGCTCAGGGAGGATGCTCAAACGAACGTAAATCTCCCCATTCTCAAAGCGCTTTTTCAAATTCTCATTGATAGCTTCGTTCGACACTTTGCTCAGCAGCGTCAAGTCCGAGACTCCGACCTCCTTCTTCTTGGTCGTATCGAATGCCGCCTTCTTGATGTTGGGCTTCCCTCCCCCTGCCCCACGGCCGCCTGACGGCGCATTGCCTGCGGATTTATCCTTTGGTCGCCTACTTATTCCCTACAAAACAGGCGTGTCAGAAAGAAGTGCCCGCATCGAGACCGGGTCGGGGGTTGGGGGGCCATTCTCACCATGGTGTAGCCTGGGAGGCCTCAAGTCTGTCGCGAAGTTCCGTGAAGTTGCAAAGCCCGAAGATTAAATGAGGGTATCGAAAGAGTGAATGGGAATAATCTGAAAGAGTAACAATAGACAAGAAAGACGAAAGTGCGACCAAAGCGAGTCGAGTCAAGAATCAATAATATTTTTCAATGTATGGGGGGGTTCAGTCGTCATTGTCTTTGAGTTGCTTATCGGTTATTTCCGTGCGCGGTTTGGTGGTTTGGTCGACGAAGGAAGGTACGCAATGGTGCGTATGTAAGCAAGGCTCCGCCACACTTTGGATTTTGGGGATAGGCACAGCCGCATCCACGGTCTGTCATGCTCCACAATATATCATCGCCGTTGCCACATCTAGAGATAAAATGTTGCCAGGTACGCCAGGCAAGCATCTCAGCACAGAAAAAAGTCACAAAGACTATCTATTTTTTTTTGGGGTGATTTAAAGGTTCTGAGAACACAGCTCTCTCTAATAATGTCTCACAGTAAGGGAAAGTCACATGAGGGGCTAACTATTTATTGGGCGATTTGAAGCTCTAAGGACACAACTCTCTCCCATAGCTTCTCACCACAGGGGAAAGTCGAATGAGAGGCCATCTAGTAATCAGGTGATATAAAGTTCTGATGACACAATTCTCTCTCATAGCTTCTCTCTTGGATTCTCATTTAACCCCCTACTAACTCCCCTAAATATGTGGCAAGCCCTCGCATTGGGGCAATTTATGATATAATGAAGTCGCTAGGCTAGGCTTTTTTCTGCTACATATCTCACGTGAACCGGAGGAGAGAGAAGCTGTGGTAAGTCTCGCATGCGAGACCCAATATTGCAGGGGTTATATGGGCTCTTGGTCTCCCAGCCTCATCAGCGACCCCTCTTCAAATATGAGTATTTGCCTTGTGTCATATTCTTCATCCGCCTGTACACTATGGGGACCTTGGATCCGCAGTTGATAGGCTCAAACAAAAATGAAGCTAATGTCGCATACCGTGTTACGGGAATCCCTATAGACTACAAGCAGAAGCAAGTCAAGTCCCTACTCCAAACGGTCTTGCAACTTGACAAGGCTGGGAACTCGGCCAAACTCAGGTCGATTGCTATTAGTCCGAACCGGAAGACCAGGGTGGCTACAGTATGCTTTAGCTGCCGGCCGATACTCCTCCCTCCAAGGGCCGATGGAGAAAGGCATTTTCCTATACCTACTGAAAATAATAGTGAAAATAGTAGCACTGATGATGATGACGATATCATTCCCCAAGAGCAGATCATCACAGTTGATTCGCATTTCAAGGGCATCACAGTACTCCGATCTTTCAGTAAATTAGATGAACACAAGATAGAGTACGTATAAGTCAATATTCAGATATCTATCGCAAATAGCTAACAACGCGTGGCATTATTGCAATCTCAGGGCTTGGGGGCCATGCATTTGGGTCATTTAAAGCGCGAGACGGGCAACATATGTGGTTGTGCGACTCACTACCCCGTGGTCTTCCGGGTGCCCAAATCATGATATACGGTTACGACACTCAACTTCATGGTAATGCTTCTTTTCAAGATGTTGAATCATTAGCGAGCTCGTTTCGAGCAAGCATCGCTGCTCAGAGGACACCAGGCTCGATCAATTCCCAAATGAAAACAGTGCCTTTGATATTTATAGCCCATAGCCTTGGGGGATTGATCGTTAAAGAGACCATGATACAAATGAAGAACGATAAGAAACACCAGGATCTTCTCGAATCTATATACGCCGGTCTTTTCTTTGGCGTCCCAAGCCAAGGCATGGAGGTAGCTTCTCTTGTACCAATGGTTGCAGGTCAGCCAAACCAAGCTCTACTTCACACTCTCGGAAAAGAGTCACAGCTCCTTCGGAATCAGTCTCGAGACTTCCCCAAGGCATTTGACAGAAAAGATTCAGAAATATTTTGCTACTACGAAACCGAGATGTCCCAAACGGCAAAATTAGTAAGCTTAATACACTGTTCTTAATTTCACTTATTAATATTTACCAGACGGAAAACAACGCATGGAAGATGGGGGGACCGCTTTGCATCTTAGTTGATAGCTCGTCCGCAAGACATACCCGTCCATGGGAGAATGAAGCCCATAATTGCATAGGAATGAAGAGAGATCATTCGACGTTGGTTAAATTCTCCCCAAACGATAGCGACTACGACGAAGTTCTTGCCAAGCTAAATCGTATGGCGTTAACTGCAGTGAACGCAATCCTTCATGGTAACAGAGAGCAGCTGAAGCTAAAGCAGTTAACTAAAAGAGAGAAAAGAGCTATCCAAGACTCATTAAAGTTCAACCGCATGGAGACACGGTTTTTCGATGTCGAGACAGCTACTAGTGCAACGTGCGACTGGCTGTTTTCGAAACCTGAATACGACCCGTGGCTTGATAGTAATTTAGTCTTAGAACATCATGGCCTTTTCTGGATTAAGGGGAAGCCAGGGTCTGGGAAGTCGACGATTATGAAGCACGCAGTCGAAGCTGCCACGAATTCAGCGCTACCATCTACAGTTATTACATTCTTCTTCAACGCGCGAGGCACTGAACTTGAAAGGTCAATGCTAGGAATGTACCGCTCAGTGTTGCTCCAATTAATCTCTAAAATCCCAACTATCCTTGACGACTTCTCAAATCTATTTTCCTCAAAGATAAACCATGGCGAGGTCTATGAGTGGAACATTGGAGAGCTCCAGGCGATTCTAATAACAGTTATGAAGAGACGCCAAAAACAGCAAATTGTGTGGTTTATCGACGCACTCGACGAATGCAAAGACGATGAGATACTCAAATTAGTCAAATTCCTCGAAAACATTGGGCGTACTGCAGTGTCATCTGGATCACCTCTACACATATGCCTATCAACGCGCCACTATCCAAATATTCCCGTCCGGTGGGGTATTCAATTAACCCTTGAGAAGCAAGATGGCCACGATCAAGATATTATGACATACATCGATAGCGAATTTAGAGCACCCCACAACCCACACGTGGCCCATATTAAGAGCGAATTGCGCCGCAGATCATCAGGGGTATTCATATGGGTTATATTAGTAGTAGAACTGTTAAACACGGCATTCCGTCATGGCGAAGGCAAGCCACCTCAACTACAAAAACTGCTAGACAGTGTCCCCGAGGAACTCGACGACCTGTTCACCAACATCATAAAAGCAGACCCCAGCTCAAAGGATAAATCAATCTTGTGCTTCCAATGGATCTTGTTCTCTAAGAGGCCACTTGACCCAGTGGAGTTATACTTTGCCGTTCTAGCAGGAACAGAGCCAACAGCGATAGAAAAATGGGATACTGACGAAATTAACTCCGAGGGCATTGAAAACTTTATCCTCCATATCTCAAAGGGGCTCATAGAAGTGTCTAAGAAGAATAGAACGATCCAATTCATCCATGAGACCGTACGCGACTTTCTTCTTCTTCATGATGGCTTCACCAAGCTTGAACCCAACCTTGCAACCAATATAAAGGGATTCAGCGAGGAACGGCTAAAACATTGCTGTTATCAGTACATAGTATTAGGCGTGCTTAAGGATGGCTATTGGAATACTGCGCAGCTAAGACCGACTCGACCACTGGGTGGAGTGAGGAAAGATCCGAACCTAGACCAGGGTATTTTTCGCCCATTTCCATTCGCGCGGTATTCTGTTCGGTACGTCCTCGCTCACGCTGAAGTCGCCCAAAGCTATAATATTAGCCAGCAAGAGTTTCTCACGAATTTCGAGGCCCCTGATAGGACATTCATTCAGAAATGGATAATGTTGCATAATCATTGCCATCTTTCCAAGGATTCTCTATATGACTCGAACGACAGTCTAATCCGCATATTATCGGACCAGAATTTGCCCAACCTCCTCTTGATCTTAATACAAAATAAAGGCAATGACAATGCGATAGGAAAACACTACGGCAGTCCTCTACAACTACCAGCAGGAAAGGGACACTTAACAATTGCCCAACATCTCATCGCTGCAAGCGCAGATATTGAGTTTCCTGGAGGCAAACAGGGGCCAATGTAAATTTCGAGTGCGGGAAGGATGAAAGCGAACTACAGGAGGCTGTTTCTAGTGGAGATTATCAGACAGTGCAGCTGCTTCTACAATCAGGGACTGACGTGAATAGAGTAGGCGGTTATTATGGCTGCGCACTACAGACGGCAGCTGTTAGTGGGATTGTGCAGGTTGTGCAACTCCTAATTCAGCCAGGAGCTAATGTGAACAGCGAGACCACAAAGTATGAAAGCGCACTACAACTGACAGCCAGGCTTGGTAACGAGAAGGCAGTGCCGTTGCTCCTTCACGCAGGACCTAATATGAATTTTATGGGCGGGAATTCTGGCAGCGCCCTACAGGTAGCAGCTTGCCATAAGGACGACCAAATAGTGCGGCTGCTTCTTGATTCAGGAGCTGATGTGAATAGCATGGGCGGGCTTCATGGTAGCGCATTGCAGCAGGCAGCTTGCCAAGACAACGAGCATATAGTGGGGCTGCTTCTTTATGCAGGAGCTGATGTGAATAGCGGAGGCAGAAGGTATTATGGAAGCGCACTCCATGCGGCAACTAGTTGTGGAAACTGGTGGTTAGTGCAAGTGCTTCTTCAAGCAGGAGCTGATGTGAATGGCATGGGCGAGGGATTTAGCAGCGCATTGCAAGTGGCATCTAAAAATGGGCACAGGAATGTGGTACAGCTGCTTCTTGATGCGGGTGCTGATGTGAATAGCACGGGCTGGGAATTTGGTAGCGCATTGCAGGAGTCTGCCAAACGCAACTACACACACAGATATTTCCGAACTTCTACGTCTACATGGGGCGAAAGACGTGGAAATTTAGTACAAGTCGAAGTTAGTCCGGCGCCTTTAGGAGAGATACTCACACCTCGTCCAACTCAAGTCTTATCCGCGGGTGTGGATGTGTTCGCATGAAGCAATTGCTACCTGGTACGGGTAAGTTTTCCAGGATGATACAGCTGCAATGGTGCTGAATTCATGGATAGCCAAAGGACTACCAACTACGCACATTATAACAACCCTAATGGATTGCTAATGGGGCTGAGAGAAACAAAGCTGTTTATTTTCATTCGTTATCATACTAGCCACACGTTTCGGGTTGCCACTTTATACTGACCCAAGAACTCGTATCAAATCAAGCTGAGAATGAGTATAATTATGAACTCACCTAAGTTATCTACAATCAGCTGCCCCATCCCAACTCCCTGTCAAAGTCTAATAGCCCACTTATCTCTACGTCTTAAGTGCTCACTATCCTACCCCAGCTCTAGAATCCGGAACCCTCGAACGCGGTAGCAAAGTCAATTTCCGCCGATATCGATATCTCTAGCCCACAGCTTCCGTCCACAGCATGGGACAGGGACATTCCTTCTTCGAGCGCCAATCATTCGGAGATGGAGATATTTGCGCTGAGGGTGGTGTTATGCTGCGGGCGGAACTAGGATCTCGATCCTTTTCCAAGATGACGCACCACATCGTTAATTTGGGCCAATCTAAATTATGATCTATTTAAGTAACTGCGAATTACCCCGCGTTGGATTAAAAAGACGTCGTAATCCCGATAATAAGCACAGCCTTAAATAAAACCCATCAATATTCTTCCTCAAAGTGAACACTCAAGCCGGTCTTATTACAAAGATGGCTCAAAATTTCCAAACCAAGCTTTTCATCAACAACGAGGTCAGTGCATACTCGCCATCACCATTGCTTGCATATAGTTTGATACTTACAATTTTCTAGTATGTGTCTGCTAAATCTGGCACTTACGTGGTTGTTCGTAATCCCGCTGATGACTCCATCGTCACGGATGCGGTACACTCTGGTGGCGAAGAGGACGTAAACGATGCTGTCGCTGCAGCACAAGCAGCCTTCAAAGGCCCATGGAGCAAAATGCCCGGTTCTGAGAGGGCCAAATGCATGCTAAAACTTGCTGACCTTTTGGATGAAAATTTCGAGAGTCTGATGAAGCTAGAAACTATCGCAATGGGCCAACCAGTAGCATTGGCCGCTCCCTTGGGCAGTCTCATGGGGTCTACCTGGCGCCATTATGCTGGGTATTGCGATAAGATTCCCGGAGAACTAGTTCCCGAGGGCGATGACAAGACGTACAAGCTGATCCGGTACGACCCTCTCGGAGTATGCGCTGGAATTGCGGCATGGAATGCTACACTCTACATGCTTTGTATGAAAATCGCACCGGCGGTTGCTGCTGGGAATACATTCATCTTCAAATCCTCGGAAAAATCACCTCTGGGCTCACTTCCGGTTGGAGAATTGATTGTCCAAGCTGGGTTTCCTCCTGGCGTTATCAATCTGCTGAGTGGTGATGGTTCTACAGGAGCCCTCATGGCATCGCACATGGGCATCAAGAAGATCAGTTACACCGGATCCGTCTCATCTGGCAGGAAAGTACAAATTGCGGCAACGAATAGTAATCTCAAGCGCGTTACTCTAGAACTTGGTGGTAAATCCCCGTCAATCATTTTCAAAGACGCCGATCTCGAGAATGCACTTGTTCACTCCTCCCAAAACTTCCTTTTCAACTCCGGTCAAGTCTGCATTGCTGCAACACGGATTTTGGTTCAGGAAGAGATTGCCGAAGAGTTTACTAAGGGCTTGAAGGCCCGATTCGACATGTTCAAAGGGGCACTTGGAGACCCTGCGCTTCCGTCAACGTTTCTAGGTCCCTTAGCAGACACTGCACAAAAGGACCGAGTTGTGTCATTCTTTGAGCAAGCGAAGAAGGACGGTGTTGAGTTTCTCGCTGGCGGAAGGTCGAACGGGAATTACGTCGAGCCAACAATCATGAATAACCCGCCTCTTGAATCTTCGGTTTGGAGGGATGAAATATTCGGCCCGGCTCTAGCAATTCGAACCTTTAAAACCGTGGAGGAAGCAATTGAACTCGCGAACGATACAACTTATGGACTAGCTGCTTACTTGTTCACGAGGGATATCCCGCTAGCTCTAAGGGTCAGCAAGTTGATTGAGGCTGGGACTGTGTCAATCAACGCGAGCATTGGGGGAAACATCGACATGCCTTTCGGAGGGTGGAAAGAGAGTGGGAATGGAGGAAGAGAAGGCGGCCGTGCTGGTCTAATGAGTTATCTGGAAGCAAAGTCCATTGTCATCAACATGCAGGGTGGTACAGGTTAAGAAAATAGTCAGGCAAATGTTATTGGTTAAGATTCTATAATGGAATCGGATACAATGCTACACAAAAGGAGTTTGAAGTTAGGTAGCTAAATTAGTATGCAGGAGTTTTAAACAGTAGTTTCGTATAAGTCACTGAGAAGAGAAAGGGGACTGAAGAATCTCAGTTCGTAATCTTAAGACCCTACAAGGATAGTCCCATCCTTATTCACAATTCGAAGACCTTTGGCTATTCCGCTTGCATTCGCACGTACAACAAGCCCATTTAGGTCCCATGTGAAGTCGACTTGTCCACCACCTCTCAGTCTCAGTCCTTTAACAGACCCACCACCCCATCTCGCAGGAATCGCTGGTCCCAGTACCACTGTCCGATTCTTCACTGCATTGCCATTCGGCAAATCCACAACTAGCATGCTTAGCATTGCTCCCACAATCCCGAAGTTGGCATCGATTTGGAAAGGCGGATTCTGTCCGCTGTACATACTCAAGCCGTTCGAGGCAAAATTCTCATCAATCGCATATCTAAGCTCAAAATAAGCCTCGTCGGTATTATTCAACCTAGCCCAACAGGCTGATCGCCAGACTTTCTCCCATCCTGCGTTTGCGTCGGCATATCCTGGCCCTCTTGAGTAAAGGGTTGTAGCCACAGCATCCTGGATGGTTGTGTTCGTGTATCCCCCAAGGAATGACGACAAGCTATAGCCGGGATACCATCCGACGAGGTTGGAAAGGTGGCGATGGGTGTCGTTCTCAAAGTCATAACCAAACGAATCCGGGATCTTCCACTCTTTGACTTGGCCCCAGGTACCGATATGTAGGCCATCATCGAGAGTTTCCAGGGCGGTTGTGACGTTAGCAATGAACTCCTTCTCGGTATCTGGAAGCAAAGCCTCCGTTGAGCTGATATCGGTCAAGAGCTGGTGAATTAGTTGCTGATAGTGCGTGCATGCGAATGTAGTAGGACCATGTTCCGCTGAGTTGCATGGGTTTACCACGAGGCTGCCATCATTAAAGTATTTGTCTGGTTGAAGCTGAGAAAGCCAGAACTGGGCGACGCCTTTGAGGAGCGGGTATCCTTGATGTCGATACCAGGTAACGTTTTGCGAATAGGAGAAATGATCGGAGACATGCTGCATCATCCATGCGGCAGCAACTGGATAATTGGCCCATTGAGCATCCTCCTTCATGCCTGTGTGCCCGAAGATGTTCATTTCATCGTGCGTAACCCATCCTGGAGCCCCATATAGAAGCTGTGCGGTTTCGGTCCCTCGAGGCACCCAAGTATTCTGGATGTAGTTCCAGGTCGAGGCTTGGAGACGCCCCAGTCCAGTCTGATCAGTGCCCCAATGATTCATTTGGAAGTTGATATTGGAGTGATAGTCTGCACTCCATGCAGCTCCAATTGTCTCACTCCATCTCCCTGCTAGATTTGTAGGGAGGGAATTATCTCTCGAAGAGGAGATAAAGAGATGGCGTCCCAGGGCAAATATTGTAGATTCGAGATATGGGTCGCCTAGGCCGGAAGAGTTATACTGGCTAATAAGAACTGATGTCTCTAGACCAGATGACCCTGCAGAATCTGGAAGCTCCAACGTGAATTGGCCCGTCAAGTCATGGTAGTCTGCAATGTGGGATCGTCGGAGTGTGCTTTCCGCCTTTGACGCTGCCGGTGACGTGACTGCTGAGATAATTGGACCAAGCAAAGAATGAGTGTCAGCTGTATCGGATCCTGGAATTGCAAATGAGAAGTTGCTTTCGGCATTGCCGGCCAGTTGGTCATAATTCGTAGCAGCACCAATTACGAGACTAAATGTCCGAGTTTTAGAATCGGATGGTATAACTAGCGATGAGTCACTACACAGAGGTCTCGTGTGTGCGCCGCGATGAAGCACAGAGTTTTTTGTTCCCGTTATCAATTGGACTTTCCCTTCGTAGTGCATTCCTTGAGGAGGACCGGCCTGGGTAACGCCTGATAGAATGACGGATGGGTCATTTGGTTCGCAAGATGCCGTATAAAGCGCAGATGTGAGCTGATTTTCCAGAGAAATGGTAATATTGGGAAGAGCAGCATTAGATGAAAGGCTGTAGACACAAATCTGATCGGGATAGGAACAATACACAGTTGATGTATAATCGTTCCCATTACCTGCAGTATAGGCCGTAGTGTGGATGCCCGTGTTGAAATCGAGAGACCGATTGTAGCTGGTTGCAGAACTCACGCCATTGATGACAACTGATAAATTGGCAAACACCTGGTAGCTTCCATAATTGTCTCCATTTCCAAGAAGCTGATCGACGTCTGGAATCTGTCAGCGCAGGCTACATAAAGGCTAATAATGGAAAGCAAGATTTTAGAATGGAGAGCTTACTTCCTGTGCCTTTCTGGAAGATTGAATCTCTAATTCCCGGAAGGTACTCATAAAGAGGGGATGTTGGGTTTCCGCCAGTATAATCCTTGTGGCAAATGTTCAGTTTGGTCGCCGTAAAATGTTCATTACACTCACAGATGATTCGAATGGGCCACCGGACCAAAGCGAGTCAATGTTGAGAACCACCTTTTCTGCTCCGGGGGGACCAAATGGCATAGCTTGAACTCGTCAAAAATCTGAAAAACTGCCAAATTATTGACTCTCATACCTCCTAGTCTGCCATTTCCAACGGGGTACGTTTCTTTGATAAGATGTTGAAATGTGGCTGGAGTACTCGACCAGAACCCCTTGCCCGCAACCATTGGCAACGCAGCCGGGGAAAGCACGACCAGCCATGAAAATGACTTCATCATTACAGTAGTATTTCAGGCAGCGTGTAGAAGAGTAGCACGAAACGAACAAACAAGGCTACAGCGCAACCGAGTCAACTACAGCTCAGAAACCGACGCCTGGAGTTAAGGAAATCTCAGCTCTTAGCTACATTACTAAAGATAAGCCCGAGGTGGAATCTACGAGTCTTTTATATTTCCACTTGAAGATCGTCGTCCGATACTACATACAGGACGACGTTGCATGTTGTGGGGGAAACGCGGGGCAGAGGAGACGGCGGCGGGGTAGTTCCGAAGCTTGTTATCATTGTTCCGAAATGGAAGGTGGGATAATTCTTCCGCCTGCTTTTTAAACATGTTGCATGCCCGGCGCGCGGCTGTATCGGCATCTGTAGAGACTGTTTGGGGGGGTATATTAGCAGCATGGGCGTTGGTCAGAGTATAGTATGCATAAATTATTATTGCATGTTTCAATAAATAGTATAAAGCAGTGCAAAGCTGCTGGATTCGGCAGCCTAAACACCACCACTACTACTTGAAAAGTATAATATAATGTAGTACAAGTCAAAGTCGATCCGATGCCTCGATCCGATGCCTTTGGTTGAAATACTCACACCTCATCCAAGTTATATCTACTCTAGCAATTGTGCTCGCGCGAAGCAATTGCCACCTGCTAGAGTATATTTTCCCCAGGATGATCCAGCTGCAACGGTCCTGGCCGGAAGTGTGGTGACGACGAGGCAAGGGTGAGCGGGGAACTAAGGGCTTTATATCCTGTTAGCCACTCGCATTCTGATATACCCCGCACTAGAAAGTACCATACTATAACTTCCAAAAAAAAAGGTAACTCGCCATTAAACGCTCGAATGCTCTACGTGCTCTTTGTCCGTCTTGTTCGCAATCACCTCTGCTTCGACTTGCTGTGGGCTGTCACGTATGTGTCCAGTACCTGCCTCCCTAGACAACTTCTTGAAATGTCGAGGTGCAACCTTTAAGCTGTAAAGTTCATCGAGTTTCTCAAATGAGATGCCCTTTCTAGTTGTTAGTTTCCGAAGACTTCATGTCCTACGAATGGATATTAGAGACCGAATGACTTACTTTCGTCTCAGGGTACAAGTACCACCCTCCAATAGCTGCTATCAGTCCAGTCCCAAGGAAAATGAAGCCCACTTTTCCTCCAAGATTCCCTGCGTCTGGGTTTATCTTTAAGGTCGCAGTTAGCACCCAAGAACGGCTACTCTAATAAGGCCAAGAAGTCTGTAGACTTACCATATAAGGGACAGTAAACTGCATGATCAATCCCCAACACGCGTTGGTGATCGTGATCAGACCCTGAGTTGCCCCGCGAAGCCGCATAGTTGCAATTTCAGATGCAAGGACGAACCCAGTAGCACCAATTGAAAGTTGGTAGATGATGGCCCACAGATAGATGAAAGCCACAATGCCATAACCTGCTTGGACCTGATTAGGCACACACCCCATAATTCCAATCATCAGTAACATGAAACATAGAACAAATTGAGGCCAAACTAGCAATACACGTCGTCCAAAGATCTCGGTAAGTGGGAACGCAGCCATGCTCGCTATAAGCATGACTACATACAGCGCAACCGAAGCATTGAAATAATTTGTAATCCCGATGAGTTCTAGGAAATATGTGGCATAACCAATCACGAAAGTCGCTCCAATCATTTGCTGTGCGCTGGCAGCAAAAATTGCAGTTAACGTGCGCTTGCGGTTTATGCCACGGAAGCATTCGGCTTCGGCGGATACATTAACACCTAAGATAGTGTTACGTTTGGCAGCAACACCGCCTTGCAACTCAGTTGTAATTCGTATCTCCTCTTCCATGCGGAGGACTTCTATGTCATAAAATGCTGAGTCGGCACCCTTGAAGCCATAGGCGCGGCGGAGGGCATTCTTGGCATCGGTGGTGCGATTCTGGCGAACGAGCCAGTATGGTGATTCAGGAAAAAAAGGCCAGACGACAGTAAGGATAACTATGAGTTTTGTTGTTAGTTTGATTATACTAATGGAGAGGAGCGAGCGTCGTAGGGGAATGTCCGGGGCTCCTCGATGTTGAATGACTTACGTGGGAATATATACATGGCAACGACAGGAAGCCACCACTGCCTTCAAAGTTAAAGTCAGCGTCATCCCTCAATCGTGTGCAACAGAGGCCTACCATTTACCGTCTATGCCGCTGCTTCCTTTCGATACCACGACGCTGAAGTCAATTAGCATTTTAGCAAAGTTCCTCGGTCTCGAGGAACGTACATGGCAAATTGTCCAAACACAATACTAGTGTTGAAGAAACAAAGAAAGAAGCCACGGAGTTCAGGACGACAGGTCTCGCCAATCCATAAAGGAGCTATAGTGAACATAATACCAATGGCAATACCTAGACAGACTTGTTAATAATAGCTCGTCAATCGGTATGATGCACGAAGAGTAACCTACCATTAACACCACGTCCAGCTAAATGTACCTTCCAATCCTTAGCTAGTTGTTGAAGCAGGACACCGGCGACGGATATAATGGACGCAACAAGGATCCCAGGTTTGCGTCCAAACTTCTCTAGCATAGGTGCAAAGATAAAAGTAGCCACGATTTCACACGCAGGAGCAATGGAGTTCCAGGCTGAAAGGTAATAAGCTGGGATCAAATGGCTCCCATCTGGTTGAAGAGTTCCGAACTGCTCTCGAAAAGCAGGCAGAGCAGCTAGCTGACCACCGGCTACGATATCAAAACCTTGCATTATGACACCAGTGGAAATCCAAAAAGCTATGTATAAGGTTAGTTGTCAAACACGGGAATTGTAGTAACCATGTACACTCACCCCAGAAAGCGAAGCGTGATTGCGACCTGAGAATTTTCCATTTTTGCTCTGGATTGACGACTGAGTAGTCAACACTGCAATGAGACAGCGTTAATATTGTCACATAAAGGGGTTCGTTTTATGCGCACCCTTGAACCAGAGTCATCGCAACGAGGTTGAGTAATGTCTGATTTAGTTGTCTTAGTATCAGCAAGTTAGGAGTTTGAAGTTAGGAGAGGATGGTCGCTGTCCGAGATTTAGTAATTCAAGCATTAGAAGCTGATGATAGCGTTATTATAGGTAAATCATAGGACTTACTTGTTTCTGAGGAGTCCATGTCTCATATTGTTTCCCCATGAACCCCAGACTTGGTCAAGTTAGCCATGCAGTCGGGTCTGGTAAGGTCAGCCAGTCCGCTGGGAAGAACGCGGGGTAAAAAGTGGCTAAAGAAATGTGGGGTTGGCTATGACCTGGCGTAACGCCTAGAACGGCCCCATCGCCACAGTTCATTCATAGAATCCTGGGCCAGTGCGGAGATCTCGCGGAGAGAGATGAATCCTCCGCGAGGGCCCATAATTTTGAAAACGCGAGTCATCTTGGCCTGTCCCATCGCGGAGCAACAGACGGCCACCGCGATGCAATTTCCTGTAGTAGCTTCTAGCTGAGTCGATTGAATACTCACGCACATTAGTTGATGCAGCAATACCAGCATCACGTGTATTGAGCTCAAGTCACTTACAATAGCTATTCGAGTTCTAAATATTCACTATAAGCACCTACGTCTCTCCTTGAAGACTTCAGAGTAGATTAAGTTTAAAGGTCGAGGGGGCAGTTAGAGTATACTTCATTTTCAAGCGGCCGACATTTCATAGTGTTTTAAAAACGAGTCCTAGAAGGCGAGCCACTATGCCCCAGATACAGATCGAAGCAAAGACAGCAAATCGCATCTTGACAAACCTCCAAACCGTCCACTATAGCCGGCCAACGATCCATATTACCGCGCCCTGTTGGATAAACGATCCGTGTGCCCCAGGATATGATCCAGGTACTGGGCTATATCACGTCTTCTTCCAATGTAAGTGTCTCTACGCAATGCTTTGTCGCAACGAGTTATTCGTAGCTAATACAATTACTTTATTGCCATAGGTAATCCTTATGGCACTGAATGGGGAAACATGTCGTGGGTTCATGTAACTAGCAAAGACCTTCTAACCTGGAATAACATGCCAACCCAGCCCGCACTAAGTCCAGGTAAAGGGTATGATCAAGATGGGGTCTTTACGGGTTGCTTTGCTCCTGTTGCGAATGCAAATAACAAGCAACTGACGGTTTTCTATTCCTCCGTGTTCAAGTTGCCTTTTCATTGGAGCACGCTGCCATACCCACGGAATGCAGCAGGGTTGGGCATAGCAACATCGGATGATGGCGGATCAACATGGGCAAAATCACCCGATAATCCAATACTAAATGGGGAACCTCAAGATGTTGACGTGACGGGTTTTCGCGACCCGTATATTGCAAATTGGCCTGCTTTGGATCGACTTCGTGGGAAGAATGGGAAATCGCTTTATGGTCTTGTGTCTGGCGGTATCGCCGGTTTAGGTCCGACTACATTTCTGTATGAGATCCAGCCAGAAGCCTTAGGGCAATGGGACTATCTTGGTTCTTTGGTGGATTTATCAATCAGTTACCAGCCCTCTGAGAAGTGGGGTGGTAATTATGGGATCAATTGGGAATGCACTAATTTCATGACACTCGAATCCAACTCGGTATCGCGGGAGTTTCTCATCATTGGCGCAGAAGGGGAAGTTGAGCGTGATCATATTAACAATTCCATTTTCTCTGCGGCTATTTCCCCGAGGACAGTAAGGCAGCAGGTCTGGATGTCCGGCAACTTGGTTAAGAAAGGAGACAATATCAAGCTCCAATTCAAATTCGGCGGCATTCTCGACCATGGAAGTTACTATGCGGCAAACTCTTTCCTCGACCCTCTGTCGAATAGGCGGATAGTGCATGGTTGGATCCCCGAAGAGGATTGCACGGATGAACATGCTCGAAGAAAGGGATGGAATGGTGCTTTATCCATCCCACGCGAAGTGTTCCTTCTCTCGATCCCAAACGTCATTAGCGCACTCAGCAGCCAAATTTCTGAGATTACCTGCGTGGAACGTCAGTTAGAACCGAATGATTCCACAACATTACACACGCTAGGCGTCAGACCCATCTCAGAAATGAGCCGTCTGCGCGATAATTGTTTCTGGTCCTATGAGAAGAATGAGACTTTCCTGCCTCGACCAAACTCAATACAGCATGAACATCTAGCCGTTACCTCGACCCCAACATGGGAGCTCCAAGCTACAATATCAGTAACGACAGGTTGTGAAACTGTAGGATTTCACCTGCGCTACAGCAAAGACTTATCGATTCGCACCACTGTGCTTTTCTCTCTCCTCGCCGAAACGATCACCGTAGATCGCAGCGCCTCAACATCATACAAAGACATCAATAGATTCCTAGAGAAGGGACCCTTTACTCTCTTTAAAACCCGAGACCCATCTACGGGTGAGGAGGAACAAGAGCGACTTCGGATCCGTATCATCTCAGATGGAGACATTCTCGAAGTCTATGCCAATGATCGCTTTGCACTTGCAACAACGGTGTATACTTGTGATTATGAGGGCAATAATGGTATCGCTGCATTTGCAACGGGGTTGGACAACAGTGCAATATTCGAGAAGATTAGCCTCTGGGACGGATTAAATGGCATGGAACCGTTGGGCCAAGTACAGCTTAAAAATTAGAGTTTTAGAATAAATAATTAAGATATACCAAATCCCGTAGCTTTTCCTAGCAGCAGATTTTCATGGTGCCCTTCTTCCTACTACCCGGCTACAAGTTTCTCCATCAAATCGTTCCTTAGCAAAGACAAAGATGCGCTTCTCTCAATAACACGCTCATCAACATTTCTTATTAAGGCAAAACACTGGTATAGCTCCGGAGAACTACTGGCATACAAACAACTAGTACTTACAGCTTTCATAGCAGCCATAGTGTTCGTAAATATGCTATTACAATGTTATTTTTATTTTTGGTAATAGATATTTGAGACTGCTGCGAAGGGGTAACATCTCTTACCTTGCAAATATTGTCCACCTATTCACGATGCAGCCGTGGAAAGCGGCTATGATACTTGGCATGAGTTGAACATACGACGCAAAGAATTTTTGGCAATGATCAAGGAGTTGTCCATTCGCAATCCCATCTTCCATCACCTGGTATACTGCAGGCCAGTATATTGCAACCTTGCAGCAGTAATACTGCACGCGCAAGAAGTTACGGAGCGGACATTCATCTAGCGGAACTTCAAACGTCGTAGTGGCGAAATCTAGATGGAATCGAATTACTTCCGGTAGGTAGTTGTACCACTCATCCAACTGTAATTCAAGCTCGACTGCGATTCCTGGCGCATAGCATATTGTTCCGTTTGCACCTCGTCCAATCGCAGTGTTACATCGGCGTAACATGCGTCTCATAGAAATCTCCGCGAGGAAATACGATTGGACTTTATTTATGTCTGCACTAGCTGTTGATGATACGCTTGAAGGAGACAATACTGCGAGAGGGGACCCAACCCCAATGTCATATTGGCATGTGTCGCTGCAGTCTGGAAGTCCGACGTGTTCATCTAGGGTCCATATGCCGCTATTTGCAACATCGAAATTCACGCCAAGCTCACTAAACGTTTTAGAAAACTGCAAGATTAGGTAGGAGTGACCAAGCTCACCTTTCGAGCAATAGAACAGCCCAATAAACTCGAACTGCCTGTTCGTGGGTCTCCGGAGTGCATTGCTCTATGCTAGCACAACTATAGTTTCAACATTAGTCCATACTAAGCGTCATCTATGCAGTATAAATGCACCTACCCTTTGAGGAGATTTTGTATCTTGGAGGACGCAATAAGGCAGTAGTTATGTGCCTGATAAGGCTTGAGAAGACAGCAGTGGTAGATGCTGATCAGAACTAAACATTTTACGCTAGTTAACTCGCAGTCTGACACGACTATTGGCAACATTGTCATTGCAGCCTCAAAGTACGAGCTGTGTGTGCTTTCGATGAGCTCGCCATTGGAAACAATTTCCTGGGCCAAGAGTCCAACTGCAGCCACTAGTAGGACAAGACATGAATTGGGAGATGGTGTCAACGGCCCGGATATGATGCTAAGGTACTGTTTAGAAAATCCAGGGCTTAGGATTGGATACCAGATATGGACGTTCTCAAAAAAAGCCGCTAGGGCGCTATAAACATGGGTATTAGGCCACATCATAAGTAAATATTCTAGAAAACGTAGTAGCTTACCTAGCAGCTTGGTGATGCTGGACAAAGCATAACCGAGAAGCGCCAGTAGCGCCTAGGGATGCCAAAGGAATCCTTTCTAGCCTAGTAAGCTCATCGACAATATCCTCTCCTAGGCCTAAGGCAGCCATCATGCGCCGCGTGTTGAGCAGTTTATATGGGGTATTTCCAAAATCAGTTAATTGTTCTCTTGTCGTCGTGGAATCCACTGCTCCGCTAGTTTCAGGTAGGGGCCTCGGCGAGGAGCTACCCTCAAGAATACTAGTTAGGTGATCGAGACGTTGACGGATGGTAGAAAGCTCAACTTCATATCTGCTAGCGTTACGTTAGCACTTGCTCTACTCGTGGAAGAAAGACACTAGTATTAAGCATATTTGCAAGAAGAGATTGGCAACCTAAGGGCTTTCGTACCTAGTTTCTGGAGCTGCTACAGGCTGTGGGTAGTGGCAGTTGACGTTACGAGACTGGCAGTACGAGCATGAGGGCCTCTGGCTGTCACATTTTGTCCGTCTAGCACGGCATGTATTACAAGCAATGGCTGATTTCTTTCTCGTCCTTGTTCGGAGGGTCGGTCGAGATCGTGGGGCCACAGGTTGCGACAGTGGTGGAGAAGAGTAGCCTCGGGGACTAGTTGTATTACTCCGCTGGCCATCATATTCATGGGGTGTATCCTGCTCCATCATTTTCATACTGAGGACTATCGGGGTTTGCTTCCGAGGTGAAGGGACAAATATTCTGCAGGACGAGAAGGCATCAGCGGGTAAAGGCAGGATGTCCGCGAGAAGTTAAATATACTGGTGTGGTAGACGACTGTCAAGCGGGGTTAACGTCTCCGAGCAGGGTTACCCCGCAGTGCCCCAAGTTTTGGATGTGGGGAAATGCCCCACCCACTCCTCACTTCGCGGAAATAGGGATGGTTGCTCCGATAACGATGAGATGTCCGTCACGCTGTCGCGCTTCTCCCCCCTTCCAAGACGCCGGTTACAGAATTAGAATCCCCACACCAGCGCTGGTATGACTTCAAATCGGCTGCACTCGCGTCTTTCGTTGCGGTATCATGGAGTGGATTCACAGGATCCTCTTCTTTGCAACTTGCATCAGCGAAGTGCATGTGGTCATGTAAGTCAATGGCGGGCGACTCTTAGCCCACTTTCTGAAAGTATAACTATCATCATTGAACTCCCCTTTCGACTTTCCTCTCCCATTCATATTCTCTCACACATCGAGTAAATTATCATCGAGTCCTCGCTGCTCTACAATTTACCATTCACCAAGAGACAACTCCTCTATTTACAAACATGTCAACCTCCGCCTTTCTTGATGGCGACTTGATGTCGGCTGCAGCGCAACGCAAGGTTGCTCGCAGTGCTCGAATTTCCAGCTGGGATCAATCCGGGTTGAACGAGGACGCCTTTATCGTCCAACCAGGCGAGACTGCCATTTTGTGTGATATCGAAGGCCCGGGCAAAATTACTCACTTGTGGTTTGTTCAGGCCTGTCGCCGCATTCTTGGTCCCGGACTGATCCCATACTCGAAATCGGGCGTTGCCATGATGGAGATCCACAATGCTCTGGGTCTGAACTACGAAGACAATGATCCAGATTATTACCGAAAAGTTATCATCAAGATGTACTGGGATGACTCCGAGACGCCTAATGTCATAGCACCCATCGGAGATTTCTTCTGTTTGGGTCATTCTATGGCCGCCAATTTCCAGTCTACGCCATTTACCGTCAGTGTTAAGCCGTCGGAAGAGAAGAAATTCGGTGGAAATGCCGCGTTCAACTGCTATGTCCCTATGCCGTTCAACAAGCGTGCAAGAATCGAGATTGAAAACCAAGGCGAGAACGCCTACATCCAATACTTTTACATCGACTACGAGCTTCGTCCAGCTCCGTTCAATCCCTCAGAGATCCTCTACTTTCACGCACACTGGCGACGAGAGAACCCAACGAAAGGATGGGCTGCACAAAACACACAAACGAACAGCCTCGAAACTCAAGTGCCTAACTTGGACGGCAAAGGCAACTATACCATTCTCGAAACCGAAGGAGCAGGTGCCTTCATCGGATGTAATCACTCTGTGCTGCATTTCCAAGGGACGTGGTGGGGCGAGGGCGATGACATGATCTTTATCGATGATGACACTTGGCCCCCAAGCATGCACGGCACCGGTGGTGAAGACTACTTTAGTCAGGGATGGGGCATGCAGAAGAATGCGTTCCCATTCGCCGGGACCATCATCCACGAGGATGATGTGCCTGGCTACCAAGTATCGTACCGCTGGCACTTGCCAGATCCCGTACGATTCAACTCGAAAATCAAAGTGACTCTGGAACATGGACATGCGAACCACCTCAGCGACGACTGGTCCAGTACCGCATACTGGTATCAGACACTGCCTGGCCCGAAGTTGGAGATCCTTCCCGTGGCGGAACGGCTGCCTAACCGACCAGAGGTCAAGCAGCCAGAAGTCCCTGCTGCAAAGGACCTGACGGAGCTGCAGACGGCGCACCTCAAACAGCAAGATGAGAGAATGAAGGAATTCGTTGCTGACCGTGAGAAGTGGCTTGAGAGAAGGGCTGTCGCGAGCAGAGAAAGGGCACGGAACAACATTGAGATAGCAAAGGACATCAGAAAGAGATTTATGGAGAGCCTGGAACAGTGAAAAGATGAGGCTAATAGACATCAGATCGAGTAGCATAGTACAAATTCACACTCTCTCTATAATTTCTTGCTCTATACATAACTCTTTAATAGTTGTTCTGAAAATTAGTTAGTCACCAGCGAATACCCGCTATTGTATGTTTTTGAAAGTTTTATTTTTTTTATTTTGCCCATTTCGTTACATGATAGATTTCGCTATACTAGAGAATACTGGTATGCATAGGATACCCCTCTCTATGGCTCCTCTGCTTTTTTTGCCTCGCACAAGAATATAATATTGTACTATATTAATATTCTGCTTCGAAAGTTTGTCCTCAGAATACCGAATTTGGCTATCGGTCGTTATCGCTTGTCTAGGTATTGGGAATAACCAACATGACCAGCGACCTGGCCACCAACGGAATAGTGTCTCCAAAAAAAGACGACAATGTAAACGATTTTTGTAGTTTTGCCATGTTGCTTGGTTTGTGTAGATGAAGGCCTCACCTGTACTAGTTGGTCTATGGGTTATAGATGGTCTCACCCAGCTACCATTTCCGACTCTGTTCTCAACATGGTGACCCTCTTGGGGATTTATGCACGCGCTCTCGCCCTGGACCTGACCCTAACGCGCCTGTGGTCCTGTTCAGCTGCACCGCTGCCTATATCCGTATCCCCTATGCCACAGCCACTTAGGTCTTCGTCCCTAACATCAACCTCTAGTGACCATCCTATTATTACTTAATACTCCTAATGCCCCTTGCCAAATCCGATACCAGATAGTATGTTAATTCCATATCTATCTAGCCAGCTTGGCACCTCTCACCGTGTATCTAACCACCATATAATAATTCGTTATCCAGCTTCATAAAACGCCCTTATATGGTTCTGAACATGGCCCACTTCGCGCCCCGCTCCTACATCCTCAGTTTGGTTGTTATCCCTAGGCCTTCCCTCCCTCCTAGCTTCTATAGTTGGCAACTCCACTGTGCCTTCATTGGCAGGCTTCTCGGCCGGGTGAGCATATGACCCTTCAACCTCGTGGATCTCATGAGTCTCTACCTCATAAGTAGGCTTTATCACATCGTCGCCATGGAGCTCTGCTTTCTCATACTGTAAACCCGACTCATTATGCGTGATAGTTGTTTTTCGACCCCTTTTCCGAATGTAAAGAAGAAAGACGAGGATGAGTGCTAACACGGCAATGGAACCGACGACTGGGCCGGCTATCCAAGCTTTGCTCGTTGTTGACGAATGGGGTGTTATCGAGGTTATCGTTGGGGATACCATCGAGGATATCGTCGGGGATGTCATCGAGGATATCATCGAGGGTGTCGTCAAGGTGGTGGCGGTGGCGGTTGATGCGCGCTCTGGTGGTGAAGATGCTGAGCCTGTAGTTGATACGGATGCAGTTTCTGGAACGATATAAACAATTGTCGTTATTTTGCCATCTGTCATGGTGAGGGTGACCGTGGAAGTAGCAAGTGCTAAGTCGCAGTAACTAAGAACCTCTCCAAATTGTGGGAGAGGCGAGATTTCATCCGATTTAAATCCATTTTCCGCAATACATTTCGTGCAGGCGTTATAACTTGTTATGAAAGCAGAATCCTGGGCGCAAAGTGCAGGCGACTTTACCATGCTCTGGGCCACAATACTAGCATTATCTAGCCATTGTGTGAGAGATAATCGACAATTTGAGACTGGGGACTCACTGCAAATAGCATAGCAAACAGTTGGGGCGGTAACACCATCAGCAGGGAGTCCACCAGCAGCGGGGTTCTGGATAGTACCATCACCACTACCAGGGAGCTGGGTGGTAACATCACCACTAAGAGGGCGCTTGGCGACAACATCACCACTATCAGGGAGCTGGGTCGTAACATCACCACCACCAGGGAGAGCACCAGGGAGGGGCTGAGACATCAGAGGTGAGTACAACTACACACCTATATCAGGGGATGACTATGAAGAGTGACCAGAAGAAGAAAATCTCCTAGTAGGTGACAACAGTAACCCAACTACTTTAATACGTGTCGTGGTTATTTCCTCAATATTTGGCAGTATTAACCTTTCTCCGAGGAACTAATATCTATCTATACTATAGATAGATATTAGTTCCTCGGAGAAAGGTGGATATAGTTGATCTTTAAAGCTTGGAGAATCACAGCTGAATAGCCTTGCCGTAAATCGTATATATATCTTAAAATTCAATCCAACTATGTCTTAGGTAGGGTGCTTCGAGTGGTGTCAACTCGCATATTGTGGCTACACGAGTTATTGCCATAAACCTCACCGGTCGTAGCAACGCACCAGCCACAATTGCTGTGGATGGTGATAACTGGTTTAGTCATAATATGGGAGGTGCAACCCTACGTAATATTAGACATGTCTGCATAATGTTTAGTCCGAGAAAGGGAGTAGTAGACGATGATTGAGTGCCAAATGAAGAGTCGTGGGCTCAGAATGCGCGCCCAGCAATGTGGCAGACAGTTCTGAAAGGTATGGTATGACAGAGCGACGCACTCGTTGGCGGCCAGATGGCGACAGCGACGGCCATGGGGATTGCACGCGTCCGCCACGGGGGTTGTAGCGGCGACGGTACCCCTTTTACGGCAAGCAACCTATTATTTTCATGAGATAAGCTCTTGAGAGCCAATGGGTTGTAAGATGTTAGGAACAACCGACAGGAGCGGCCTGGTACCTGCCACCGACGGATCACGGCACTTAATAAGGTGAGCGACGAAAAACCGTGAGATCTATCCCGGTTCTCGTGCGAGCCTTTGGGAGCCTTGCACAATCAACTTTATCCTTACTGTACCTGTCAAGCAATCTATCTCGTGATAGCCGTCATCGTGCAGCGCAAACACTGTTGTGGGTTCAAAGCGGGCCACTATGGAGCATCCGTCTCACCTCCCACGGCAGCGTTTCATGGCATTCGGATCGGATAGATCACGACGATGTTTATGCGACGAAACGAATAGAGTTTGCGCTGGGCGGCAAGATAATCTCAAATAGATCAGTCATCAGACTTCCGACATCAGACGTCAGACTTTCCAGGAACTTCACACTTGGAGAACCAGGCACCGGCCGAAGCCACGACCTCATTGGGGAAACAAGACACTATTTCGTCCCAATGAGCAAACCAACAACTCCCAACAACTCCCAAAATAACCAAATACCAAATAACCAAAGAACCAAAATAACACCAGCAATTCCCCTTACTCCATTCAGTACCGTCCTCAAGGAGTGGGTTTGAATATTGGCCCTTGGCTTGTCTCGTTGCTACCCTAGTGGTCGTGATTGACCGTGATACCGCGGTCTCGCGAATTCAACTGGACCGCGAAGCGCCCATCCCACGCCACAGGTGGACCGACCCATGCACATCAGATCATCCTCCCACCAGGGACCATTCCCCTCGTCCCATATAGTTCATGTACTCTTGAACCTCCTCTGCTCTTCTCTTGACATGACATGACCCCATTGATGATTTCTTTCTTGCTTTCGACGATATCAACTCCGTACCTTTCAGCTCCCGCTATTCGAACAACAATCGCCTTCCCCTTCCGTGCGCATTGACGGCATCTTCGAGACCCCAGCTGCCGCTGCAACCCCAAACACTCGGCACGCTGCCAGACCGAACTTCTCATACACTACACGTCGCATCGCCTGGCGCACACACCCCTTCACGACCTTGATGAACCACGATCTATACCCACATACAGAACTTTTTCGATTGATCTTCTGCGAATGCTACCAGCGCGAAACCTTGGCTTAGGAACATCCGAGTAAACGGCCAGTAACGGCGTTGCGCCAGGGTCGCAAAGAAGGGACAAGCCTGTCAGGAAAAGCAGCAAAGAGGGTTTCCGAGGAACCCCATGCGCGGACCCCTCCATCGCCGTAGACAGTACCATCTCCCGTGTCTCAAGATAGCATTGGTCCTGATTTAGCCCCGTAACCAGCTGGCCGCGGTCCCGAAACTTGTGACAGGAACCTTTATTATCAGACGCCCTCCCCGTTGGCCGCATCTTTCTTGAATCTTGGTGATACCGGCGATATTTTGGGTTTCGTGGGCCAGTGTTTACATTCTTTGTCCTTTGCTTCGTCGACCCCAGTGGTCTTATTCTTAATCGCCAAGGAGTGCCTTGATAGTCGCTCTCTAGGTCGATTCTGATTCTCAACTATACTTTTTGGATACCCCGAACATACTCGGGGAGCAGTCGCTGGTCGACATTAATACGAAACGACAGAGGAAGATATAGAACGCAGTAATTATGGGGTTTTTGGAATCTGTGAAGCATCAGCTGTGGGGCACGAAGTTGGTCTTCAACGTCTTGTTCCATGGCGGCCACATCGGTTTTTTCGCCTTGGGATGGTGAGTGGTTTTCCTATGGCGTGTGAGTTGAGTAGTCTCTAACATTTTACAGGTACAAGCAAGCAATGGACGAAAGGTTAGCGGGCCTGAACTCGTTGACATACTCGGTGTGGTTATCACGAGGTGCAGGTCTCGTTCTATCAGTTGATGGGGCCTTGATTCTGTTACCGATGTGCAGGAATATATTGCGATGGATCAGACCAAAGGTCCGGTTCCTGCCTCTCGACGAGTCACAGTGGTTCCATCGCCAGGTCGCATACTCGATGCTGGTCTACGCGGTCATCCACGCCGCCGCCCATTACGTGAACTTCTTCAACGTCGAAAAGACACAGATTCGCCCCGAAACCGCAATCCAGATCCATTACGCTCAAGCTGGTGGAATCACAGGACATATCATGCTCCTCTGCATGCTTCTCATGTACACAACCGCACACGCGAAGATTCGCCAGCAGTCCTTTGAGACATTTTGGTATACGCACCATCTATTTATCCCATTTTTGCTTGGATTATATACGCATGCGACTGGATGCTTTGTGCGAGACACCGCGGATCCTTTCTCTCCATTTGCTGGAAAAGACTTCTGGGACCACTGCATTGGATACGAAGGCTGGAGATGGGAGCTTTGGGGAGGTGGCCTCTACTTCGCCGAGCGCATCTACCGTGAGATTCGTGCGAGAAGAGAGACGGAGATCATCCGCGTTATTCGCCATCCATACGGTAAGTTATCCAAACATTGCCCGCCAGGTCCCTACTAACACCTCACCAGATGCCATGGAGATCCAATTTAAGAAGCCATCGATGAAGTACAAGGCCGGCCAATGGCTCTTCCTTCAAGTCCCATCAGTGTCCAGCCAGCAATGGCATCCCTTTACCATCACCTCCTGCCCATTCGACCCCTACATCTCCGTCCACATCCGCCAAGTCGGTGACTTCACCCGCGCCCTCGGAGACGCCGTCGGCGCCGGTCCCGCCCAAGCCAAGCTCTACGACGGCGTCGACCCGAACGGGATGTACGAAGTCGCCCTCCAAAACGGACAACAGATGCCGAAGCTCCGCATCGACGGCCCCTACGGTGCTCCCGCCGAAGACGTCTTCGACAACGAAATCGCCGTCCTCATCGGCACCGGTATTGGTGTCACCCCCTGGGCTGCCATCCTCAAGAACATCTGGCATCTCCGCAACAGCCCTAACCCGCCCAAGCGTCTGCGCCGTGTCGAGTTCATCTGGGTCTGCAAAGACACTACTAGTTTCGAGTGGTTCCAGACGCTGCTCTCCTCGCTCGAGTCGCAGTCTTTCGAGGCTGCTAGCGTCCCTGGTTCCTCCGGCACCGAGTTCCTGCGCATCCACACCTACCTCACGCAGCGCCTCGACGCGGATACCGCGCAGAACATTGTGCTTAACAGTGTTGGCTCTGACGTCGATCCGCTCACTGAGCTGAAGACACGCACGAACTTTGGGCGTCCCGACTTCCACCGCCTGTTGACGGGGATGCGTGAGGGTATTTTGGACCGCACGTATATGAGTGGATTGGAGGGCACGATGAGGACCGATGTTGGGGTGTACTTCTGTGGACCGAGTCAGGCGGCTAGGGGGATCAAGAAGGCGTGTCAGGAGGTTACGACGCCGGATGTTAACTTCTCGTTTTGGAAGGAGCATTTTTAAGCGGTCTGTTTGTTGTTATCGAGCGTGTTGTATGCGTGCAAACTATTTAGCACTGTATATGAAATAAAGCGATATCCGATCATGAAATTTGACTGTTTTGGAATTGTGATTGGTATTATGTGTGACTATGTATGTTCATTTATCTCCGTCAGCAATAGCAATGCTTCATCAAAGCATGTAGCTGTAATATGTCGACACGATGCCGGCCTTTTGCTGTTGCATGCGCTAATGAAAAGCAAAGCAAAGCAACCAAGCCAATACGCCCGCTCGTAGCTGGACGGTCCTCTGAAGCGACTCTTTCTTGCTTCCAAGAAGTCTTCTTGTCCTCCTCAGCTCAATCAAAGAGCTCAGTCGTCCATCTTTCCATCCCCCAGCCTTCTTGGGCCACTTCACACCACAGCCTCCCCAACCATCCATTCACTCCCAGCTCTTGCACATTTCATTGCACCCATTCACATAACCCACTCAATTAGTCTGCAAAAGCGCCATAAAAGATTTAAGTGCCGTAACCACCTCCTCATCTGCAAAGTAGTCAGCATATATATCCACACAGCGCCAAAGATCGCCACTTACGGTGTTGCTTTTTCTCCGAAAACATGTCCTCCGAGTGATACACATACTCCTGCCTCGTTCTGAACCGCTTCACGGCCCTCTCCTGGTCCTGTTCAATTGACACGTTGGACCATTGTGCGAAGTACTGTGTAGATGTTAGATCGTCACCTGGGTGAGTAGGGGTTGGAAAATGGGGCCCTCACATTAGCAAGCACCCTAAACTCCTCGCCGAGCTTGGCCTCAACCTCGTTCGCCTTGTCCATGGCAGCGAAGTACTCCGTTTCCAACCCCTCCCAGTCGAATTGGGGGAGCACGTGCGGATCAACCTCTTCCTTTTCACGATGCTCCTCCTCAGGTCTATCATCTGAATGCTCAGAGCTGCCATCATCGCTCGAACTCTGCGGATCCGGGTACTGAGATGGAAGAGTGGGCGCGGGGCCGAGGGGGGGAGTTTGGGCGGGCTCTGGCCAGGTGCGGGGGGTAGCCGGCGTCATTAGTTGGCCTGGGGGTTTGGGTTTCTGAAAGACCGGAGGGGATTCTTTGTTCTTGGGGTCGGGTTGGGATGCTTGGACATATGGCTCCTTGTTGGCGTCATACTGGGTTTCCTCTACTTGGATTGTGGGGCTCTCATTCTGGGCCATTGTGAGGTGGGTTGGGTTTGTTTTTTGGAGTCGAGAAAGTAGCAAAGCTGATACCGGCTTCGAAGACCAGGTATTTGGTTGGTAGCTTCACATTCAGAATTATTTATTCTCAAGTCTTGACCTCGTGTTGATGTGTCGTAGTGATTGACCTCGTCGTTTCTATTTATATGTGAGCCTCGTCGCGAGGCTGTTGACAGGCAGGTACAAGCGCCAGATCACGTGCTGATAAGATAAGATGAATCGACCCAGGTTACCATCGTGACTACCTTCAGACGATGCGCGAACGACCCATACTCTTCGAATCTCCAAGTTCCTGAAAGACAGACCTCAAACCCTCATATATCAGCTCCGAAACACCATATATAACGATGCTATCTCCTCGCTGAAACTCAATCACACCACAGGCTGTGCCTATCTCGATACCTACAAGCCCGACACCGCTTCTGGACATCCCACCTCGAGCACACCCCAAACCTCACACCCCCAAACCTCCAAAATGGAAGGCAAAATCCACTGCGACATCTGCTTCCGCCCCGGCAGCCGCAAACTCCCCTTCCTCTGCGCCACCGATGCCCGAAACCAACTCTACGAACCCCGCCTCCGCCACGCCGAAGTGCTCCTCCAAAACGACCGCCTGAGCCAGGAAATCGCAGCCCTCACCACTGAAGACCCCTCCTCTCCCACCGACGAGGAAGAAGAACATACCTACATCCCCCGCTCCACCGAACCCCCCACCGACGACCGCACCCCCGAACAACTCGCCCTCGCCCTCTCCATAACCCTCTCCGAGCGCGACGCCTCCGCCGCACGCACAGCCGAAATAATCCTCAAAGCCGATACCCTGCGCCTCTCCCTCACGCACGCGCGCGCCTCCATCACAGCCCGCAAAGCCGAGTTAGCAGCGCGGCAGCGGGCTCTCGAAAAAGCGCGGAACGGCCTCGCGGCGCGGCAACAACGGGCGCTGGATGACCTCGCCAAGGCGTCGAAGATGAGCACATACCGGTGGAACCACGCGCATGCGTTGACGGTGCAGGCCAGGGCGTTTTTGTGTTACCAGGCTGCGGAGCTGTATGGGCTGCAGAGGGTGAGGGTTAGGGGCGGGGTGGGGGGGGATGAGTATACGATTGGCGGGGTGAGGATTGTGGATTTGAGGCATATGAATAATGCGTCCGCGACGCTGATTAGCGCCAGTCTGGGGCATGTGGCGAACCTCCTCGTGCTGGCGAGTCGGTATCTCTCTGTTCGGTTACCGGCTGAGATCACGCTGCCGCACGCGGATTACCCGCTCCCTACTATCTTCTCGGTAGCCTCGTCTTACTCCGATATACCGGTTCCGTTCCCGGGGACACCGGTATCGACGATATCCCCGAGCGCGAGCCGTCTCTTAACAGCGCATGGACGCTCGCGCACCCCGCCGCCGCTGGATCGGAATATGCCCCGCCCGCGACCGCTGTTCATCAAGACCCCGCTTCCGAAGCTGGCGAAGGAGGATCAGGGGGCTTATACGACGTTTGTGGAAGCCACGGCGCTGCTGGCGTACGACGTGGCATGGCTGTGTAAGTCGCAGGGCATAGAGATCAGTACCGGGGCAGTGAGCAAGGAAAAAGGCGTCCCCTTCGAAGACATGACATCCCTAGGGAAAAACCTCTACAACCTCCTCATCGGAGGCAGGGCGCCGCCGGCGGCGCCCTCGGCGGCTGGTGTGCCTACCGTGGCGAGCGGGGATAGTGGGAGCGAGGGCCTTGGGTTGGGGAGGTATAGTCATGGGGCTAGGCATTCGAATCTTGTGGGGAAGGGGGGGGAGGAGCTGGTGAGGGGGTTTAGATTGTTGGGGCCGGTGAAGATGGCGGATAGACTGAGGAGGGATTTGTTGGCTGAGGTCGTGGGGACGGGGTGGGAGATGGTGGAGGGGGAGGTGGAGGGGGAAGAAGGGGACGGGGAGGGGCGGGAGGGGAAGGTGGATAAGGGGGTTAAGGGGGGTAATGAGGGAGAGAGGGGCGCTGGTGGGAGCACCGGCAATGTTGGTAGCTCCAGAGATGGCGAGGGAGAAGGGGAGGGAGAAACTCGTGGTCCGGGCCTTTTGGGGGAGAGCTTCGCGAGTCTGGAGCGCTCACCCGAAGCTTCTGCGCGCACTGATGGGAAGCGCGGCTCCAATGGGTGGATGAAGCTTAAACCGCGGCCGTCGACCTAGAATCGACGACTTAGACGCAGGTGCAGTCGCTGTCTGTCGTGGCAGACGCGCATAGCTGTCTACTAAATGTATTATACGTTCATTTATACATACCATTTTTACCACTTTCCACCACTTCTACTTCTCTTGCTACACCCACTCTACCCCTATCACACCCCCCCGCATTTTATCTATCCCCAGCCCTACGTAACCTTACATCTCCTTCCCCCCGCGCAGGCCGCGCAGCTGCATCCAGCTGTCCTGTCGTGCGCCGGATGGCGATTATCCGGGCTTTGAGCTGTGTTTATACGTGAGCTGGAGGTGCGGTGAAGAAGTGGTGGCGGGATAGGTAGGGGCAAGTGCGGGATGGATGTGCGTGCGGGAGGGATGTGCAGTATGCATCCGCTGCGTCTGGGAGTGTGTTACAGCGGAGCCAGCGGTGTTCGTGACAGAGGGGCTTGAGTGTTCTCGACGCGTCGGTGGACAAACCGGTGAGCGACTCGCATCGGAGGAGGAAGTGAAACAGCTACCCGGCGAGCTATGCCAAGCTCCTCCTTCTCCTCCTACACCGGCAACTCGCAGGTCGTGAGTGAGCCTGTCACCGATCGCCAGGAGCTCTCCTGTATCTCCCCGGGCTCAAACGCGCACCGCCGAGGCTAGGAAGGGCGTGCGGCACTGAGTGGACGAGAGAGGGATAAGTGGTGGGAGGTACCTGGGTGGATGCGGGTGTGTGGTGGGGGGGTGGAGTGGGGGGATGGGGAGGGGAGGGGGGTGATAGGGGGGTGGGATGTGAGAGGCTTGATGGGATGGGGGCTTGGAAGGGTGCGAGCTGGGCTGGACTGGCTGGGCTGGGCTTGTTTGGGAGGTGTACATATTGGAGGGAGATGGAGATAGAGGTGTATGGATGTGATGGATGGTGGTGATAGATGATGGTATGCCTAAATCACGTAGCTTGCTTGATTAAGTATACTTCTTTTGGTTCTACATACGCTTGTCTTGATACCTACTTGATATCCTCTACCACACCACCACACCTCAAGCTCCACCTCCCTGCTTCGGCCTACCTACCCCCCTACACTGCGCTGTCCGCGCGATAGATGCGCGGTACTTCCCAGCCATGCAGGACTTGGGCGCGCAGTGCAGTGCAGTAGCTCACCCGGACTTGGCCTCGTAGTAGGTTGAGCGAGGCAGGGAGAGGAAGGTGGGAAGGGAGGTGGGAGATGGCGTTTTTTTGTGATACGTGCGTGCTGGGTGGACTGGATTGTATGTACTGGTGGACTGGTTGGCGGTGATGGGAGGTGGGATGGAGGTGAGAGGTGATGGCGGTGGTGAGTGGTGGTGAGTGGTGGTGGTGTTGCACTTATCTGTGAGACAGAGGGGATATGGTACTAGAGGGGATTTCATGTGAAATGAGTGCGAGGACCCGCCGAGGGGTATATTATACGTTTGAGTGTATATATAGAAATGCGGGTATGCGCGAATAGAGTAGAGTAGAGTAGAGTAAAGTAGAGTAGACATGGAAAAAGGGGCGAGGGAGTATGTAATTTTGCAGAATATGACTCTCCGAGTATGTATTCACGGATATGGATAAAGGCGAGGTCCGAGGGGCGAGTTCTATATATAAGATCTGCTGTATGTAGAGTTGTAGAGTAAGTTACTTTATGTGTATGAGGTGTGAGGTGTGAGGTGTTAGGGATAGAGGGATAGAGGGATAGATAGACACCGAGAAAATAGTGTAGAGAGGGTACCTACTTACTTGTATCCCCTCTAACTATCGGACGTCTGACTGTATGTATACAGAGCAGGCAGGGTACCTACGTTAGAGTACTATCTCTACAGTCTGTAGCACATATTGTCTGTAGACTACAGACAATATGTGATATATGACAGAACTTGTTTGTTGTTTGCTTCCCAATTAAATACACACACACACCTAATATAAGTTATACGATGGTTATACGAATGCATATATGTATAACTATAAAAAATATATACATTTCGCCATAGATACACCACCTTACATACACCTTACATACAAAACACGCCTTACATCACCGCGGCTTCCTCATTTCAGCGTACAGTTACTCGAGTATAACCCCACTGTCCATACATTTTCCTTGTACAGTACTGTGCTGTACTGTACAATGCGGTAGAGTACATACATCTCCTTACAGGTGGGTGTTTATTATGGTGCGATAGGACGACGGGGTGGGGTGTGCTATAGGGCGTAGTTAGTAAGTAGTAGGAGGGGCATTTTGAAGGGTCCTCCCTCCCACCACCCTCCACCCTCTTCCCACCCCTACCCCTCTACTCTACCACGCTACGGCACAACGGCCGGAATTCCTTTTTTCATCCCACCTGAAAACTACCTCTACCTCCCCTCCAACCACACCCTCTCCCCCTCCACCGCCATCTCACACACCACACACACACACACACACGCATCCCACACACGCACAAAACCCCCCAACAAACCCTCCCTTACCTCACCCTCCTCACCTCCTCTCCCTCTCTTCTCCACGATGCCCTCATCCCCCTCCACCACCACCGCCGCCGCAACAACCGCCGCCGCCGTCGTCGCCCCCAACAATGCCGCGGGACGCCTCCCCCTCGCCGCCCCCGATGCCACCCGCGCCGCCGAACTCGCCCGCGCAAAGCTAACTCTGCACTCTGCCTTACGCCACTTCCCCGATTTCCCCATCCCGGGCATCGATTTCGTGGATATCCTCCCGCTGTTCGCGACGGCGGAGCGACAGGAGACCCTGCTTGCTGCGTTGGAGGCGGAGGTCCTCGCGGGCTTTGGGGGTGTGCCGGATGTTATCGTGGCGCTGGATGCGAGGGGTTTCTTGTTTGGGCCTGGGTTGGCCCTGAGATTGGGGTGTGGGTTTGCGCCGGTGAGGAAGCGTGGGAAGATCCCGGGACCGACGGTTGAGGTCGGGTTTAAGAAGGAGTATGGGGAGGATTTCTTTCAGATGCAGGGGGATGCGGTTGAGAAGGGGCAGAAGGTGTTGGTGGTGGATGATATTATCGCTACTGGTATGTCTCTTTTTTCTCATATTTCCTGTGGATTTTTTTCAGGTCGGGATCTGTGATCAGTTGTGAGGGCGTCGATCTGGAAAATGTAGCATACTAACTTTCCCCCCCCCAGGCGGCTCCGCAAAGGCAGCTGGCGACCTCGTCGAGAAGCTCGGCGGTGAAGTCATGGGCTACCTCTTCATCCTCGAGCTCGACTTCCTCAAGGGCCGCGACCTTCTCAGCGCCCCAGTGCGCACCCTTCTCGCGCAAGAGGAGAAGCAGTAGACGACATCTCACCCCACACACACACCCGATATTTACACGACGAACGTAAAAAAACAACACAAATATACTCCGATCTTGCGCTGCGAACGTACGTGATACAGATACCAAAAAAATATAATACTTTCTCACTCATCTGGACCTGTTTGAATGGGAGGGCAAGGGAGGGAGGGGACTTTGTTGCATGGATTTTTTGTTAGGGATTGAACGGATGGATGGATTAGACTGGGAGGACACGATGCGGATTTCGAATATCAAGGATTACAGAAACGGCGACGGACGGCGGGCGACTGGTAGTTGCTTCATCTCCTCTCTACACTCACCCTCCACTCCGCCACTTGAAAGCTGGGCTACTTAATAATGTTATTGTTTGAATCGCGGGGAAAGGCCAACGGGGGGATCATTCCAAGGCGGGGTCACGGAAACCTGGGCTGATCCCCCGGACGGAAACAGTGAAACAGATCTTGGGAGTTTCGTTAGACATTACACAAAAGCAAGCACACACTGTTCCCGGATACACGCAGTTTTCACAAACCACGGTGTTTCGTTTTGTCGTTTTGTCGTACTTACTGTTCACCAAAAAAGTTACACCTCCCCTCCCTCTCCCCAAGCACGTAGATGAGTAGTCTGTCTACATGCAGCCAGCCCGCGCTGAGACACTGCACCACTTCCCCATGCTCCCCTCCCCTCCCCTCCCCCATCTCCCCGCGCGAATCACGCCTCTGTGCTGTACTCTCCCTTCACCGACTTTGTAGAGATGTGCGTATAGCGAACCCCGGATCGCGTCACGGATTTGCTTTAGTGGCGGTTTCTCACGACCTACCGATTCTCTCTCCTTGCCTTGTGTTGGCTGAGCTGAGCTGAGGCCCTATCGGGGAGGTGAAGGTAGGTTCCCCCCGCCTGTTTTTGTCGTCCACTGCCTACTTCACCGCGGGTTACCCCACACACACAGTTCTGTAGATGGCTGCAAACAGCAAGAGGGCTGCATCAGACAGCCACAATATGATATGATAAGGCCCTTGGCCACCTTATCAGCAATGGTACGCCAAAAAAATTAAAATCCAAAAAAATTATAAAAAATACATTTTAGCGCCGACCATTTTTCCAAGGTGGGGGTGGTGGTCGTGGGTGAATGATGGGATGCCAGAACGGGAAGTTCGGCCTCGGCTCGCTCCCGCAGGGGTCTTGCCTACCCCTGTCCCTACACATCATACCAAGACCCAAATCAGAGCTATCCTATCTCTGCGATTAACGATCTCCGACCATCGCCCGAAACGGCTGCATCTGTTTACTACGACCGCTTGCTGATACTGGATGCACGACGAGACAACCACACGACACACACGATCACACTGCATAGCATAGCACGGTACAGTGAAGTGAGGTGCGACAGGATCGATCGATCGCGAGGTTGACAGGCGCGAGATTCGCTGGGGCGAGCGAGTACGATATTTCACCCCGACCAAACCACACACGATACCACCAACCACAACCACAACCACCACCACCGCACCTCCTCCATACCAGCATCCAGCACCCAGCACCCCCCCACCACACCATGTAAATGCCCCCCCTCTTCTCCTTCAGCGAGGGCCGCGAGCCCACCGGCCCAGACAGCACCCCCCTCCTCGGCCGCTTCCGTGCCGTCCCCGGCCCGAGTCTGGGGAAGAAAAAGAGTAAAGGGGAGTTCTTTGGGAGTGTAGGGTATGGATCGCTTTTTCGGTCGAGGAGCGAGGAGGAGGGTGTTGGAAATGGAGGGAGGGGAGATGGGAGGGGAGATGGGGGGAGAGGTGATGCGGAGGGGGATGGGGGGTGGAGGCTTTGGGAGGGGGTGAGGGATGTGTGGGTTAGGCCGAGGGGGGAGGTCGTGGGGTGGGTTTTGGGGTGGTGGGTTGCGAGGTGGATGCTGGTTGTGGGGTTGCCGGCGGGGATTGTGAGTTTGCCTTCTTCCTGGATTGGGAGTGGTGGATTGGTTGGAGTGAAGTGAAGCTGACGATGTGTTTAGGCTGTGGCGTGGTGCGCGATTCCGTTTCCGCAGTATGCGTTGCCGGGGAATGGGGGCGAGGAGGATGGAGACACGGATGGACATCGGGTGCCGGGTCATGGACAGGCGAGGGTGCTGGTTAATTTCTGGTTCTTTCTGTTTGTGTATTATGGGTTTTATAACTTCACGGCCTTGATGTGGATTACCAAGGTGTTTAACATCTACAGTCTGAACTGGTATGCCCCC
>KV458807.1:42462-252436 GCA_001662605.1 Pseudogymnoascus sp. 05NY08
CCCCCCCCCCCCCCCAACCAAAACCAAAAACCTTCAGACAGCTAACGTCCCCCAGGTGGCCCCAATCCCTCGGCTTCCCCCTAACCGTCTCCACCATTGCGGCCCTCTCCATCGCCGCCCCCATCCCCCTCTACTACATCCCCACCGCGCGCGCCTACCTGCACTACAACACCGCCTGGATCCTCTGGACCTTCATAACAATGGCCATGCCCGTCGCCGTCGCCTTCTTCATCCTAACCTCGCACGAACGCCACCTCTCCCTCCGCAACTCCCTCTCCGACACCCAGCGCCTTTTCACCACCTCCTGGTGGGCCGGGGACGTCGAGTCCGACACCCTCGCTAGACGGGACCGGCGGCGTCCTCAGGCGCTGCTGGCGAATTTCGATCCCGATGCGCCGCTGGGGATTGAGAATGCGGAGGTGATGCCGCCGAGGGTGGGGCTGGGGATGAGGAAGTTGTGGATCCCGGCGAGTTTTGTGAGGTTTATGTGGTTTTGTGCGACGCTGTCGATTGCGCTGTTGGCGTATGTGTTGGGGGAGACGTATGCGGAGATTTATCTAAGGACGTTGCCGCATGACAGTATTGAGACGATTGTTTATGTGTATAGTTGGGTTGTTACGATTCACCTACTCGACGGGTTGACGGGTTGGATACTGGGGAGTGATGATGGGGAGCGCGTGAGTAGTTACCCATTGGGGTGGGTGTTTAAACTGTATGTCCCCTCCCCTCTTTTGAGTATATTAACAAAACACCCAACTAACGCACAACCAGCTACTTCTCCCTAACTTACCAAACCTACGTGCGCGCCCTATACGCGCGCCTCCGCTCTCCCCAGCAATTCATGCTCCTCCAACTCCTCAGCTCCACAACCCTCATCATCATCCATCCCCTCACCATGTCCAGCACCTACCACTCCCTCCTCGGTCTCCTCCGCTTAAACACCCAATCCTACGCCACCTACGCGCGCTTCTGCCGCCGCACGCTCTTCATCCGTTCCTTGGCCGAGAACGCCAGCATGGCCGCCTTCCTTGGCCAGATCTTGGTGTTGCACTACGGCGCTAATAGAGACGCATACCCGTACTTCGCGTTCGATGGCGCGGAGGGGGGGGATGCAGAGGGCCTGTATGATTTTGATCGTACGCTGTGGTTGGCGGCTGTGACGTGGGCGTGTGAGATTGTGGCGGCGTGGGTGGTGAGGAGGTTGGTGAAGGGGTTGTTTGGGAAGGAGGTTGCGGGGGAGGGGTGGAGGGATTTGAGGAGGTGGCCGGAGTTGTTGCCGACTAGTGCGGTGGTTATGGTGCATGTTTTGCAGAATATGTTGTTTGGGGTTATTAGGATTAGGTTTAAGGAACCTTAGTAGGGTGGGGGGCGAGGGTGAGGAGGGAGGGGAGATGTGGGGGGGGTTGATCGATGGATGGTTTGGAGATGCGGGACGGACGGAAACTAAGACGGGGTGAAGCGTTGACGGGGACGACATCTGGAAGGAAGAGCAAACCGGGCTGGAGGAAATCAGTCGAGGGGGCTAAGAATGGAGAGAGACTAGCAAGGGAGAGTGATGCAGCAAGGGGAGGGAATCCTCCGAGAAACGAAACCAAGCAAGGGAGAGGAATTCGGCAAGGAGAACTAGGGAGTGAGGGAAGAATTCAGCAAGGGGAGACGGGGAGATAATTAGCACGGGAAGGAAAGAGGCAAGGGAGGAAACTAGCATGGGGATGGGAATCGGCAAGGGAGGAATCCGGCTAAGGGGGATTCGATCTAAGGGAGGGGAGGCTGTTCATCAGGTGGGGAGGGGGAGAGCGGGGGATCCATCGAGGGAGGGAGGATTCAGTAATGGCGGCGGGCGGGAATATGGCGGAGAGAAGGACCCCGCGCGGAGCGTTTTGTATTTTTTTCTTTTCTTTCGGCGGATGCTTATATACCCCTGACAGTACATCCCATTTTCCCCCCTTTTTCTGTTTTCCATTCCATACATACATACATACATCCAGCATAGCAAAGCGCGCATTAGAAATCTTAGAAACTTACAACCTCATTCAGCTCAAACGTTCGATGATCGTGAAACAGGTAGCAGGGTGCATGGCGGGGGTTGCCGCTGAATAAATGGAGTAGGAGTAGGACCGACGTTTCTCCAACCAACACTTTAATCCTAATCCTTTAATCAGCAAGCAATAAGAACCCTAATCCCCAAAATAATCGCGCACTACCCCTTCCCCCATCCAAGCATCCAAGCTCCAAGCTTGATCATTATTAATCCGGACCAGAATACACCCCCCCACCAGTCTCCAAATCCCCATGTTCGGGGTCTCCGCAAGTTAAGAGGGTTAGGCGGCGCCCCTGCATCTGACGGCACCGTTTCTAATGCCAATACTACTACCCTGCCTAACCAGAAATCGGCAGCTGTAGTGTTGAAGAACCATCTCCATCCCCCCCCCCGGCTTATCACCCCCCGAACTAGATGGCGTACGTAGTAGATGGGCGTAGCAAGGAAGGAAGGAAGGCATGTTCAGGCCCTCGAGGCACGGGATGGACATCGCGACTCGCACCAGGCACCCGTAGATCACCGATCGACGCACCATGATATCTGGCCGTCCCGTCACTGTCAGTCAGCGGGCGCTATCTGCGCCCCTCCGCGCGCCTGTCGTCATTCCAACACTGCCGCCTACGTGCCTCCTTACAAACCTCTTACAAACCCCTTACAAACCCCCCTCTCCTCTCCAGCGACGGACTGCGCATCGTCAGTCGTGGATCTGCCTCGTAGTCCGCCGCAGCAATAAGGTCGCAGCTATGGCCGCGTTGTTGGGGGCCAAAGAATCCATACAGTACAGTACAGTACATACCGTACAATCGCTCGGCTCTTCCGAGGCGGGTTTTCCGCATTCGACTCTTCTCTGACAAGCGAGGTACAGTGCAGTACAGTAGCTAACCCCAGGCACCCGGTTCCTCGACAGGGAATGCGTTTACGGAGAAGCTGTAGCTGTGTGTGGATCGGAGATACGCCCTAACGTCCGCCCACCACACAGCTGCCAGGAGGTGGTGCAGCAGCAGGGAGAGGGAGGTAACAGGGCAGTTGCAGATGCCGCGTATTTTTTAGATTACCTCCAGGTGCGGGATAATGCATGTCATTATGGGAATTTTCGCAACCCTCTCCCCATGCGGTTTGACGCGCCACTCCGGCGTAGGCTCCCTAACCGACCTACGTACCTACCTACCGCACATACAGTGTAGTATGGATAGGTAGGAGGCGGGCGGTGCTCGGATCAAGCGGCGCACTCGCGTCCCGGTGCGTGGAGCGGCGGCTAAACAACCCCCCGCCAGGCCCGGCGTCCACTACGCTACGCTACGGCTCGGTTACGCTCTAACGGCCCTAACTCACTCTACTGTGCTGTGCCACATTTGATCTCCGACGGGTGGTGGGCGGGCGGTGCTTAAGCTACAGGGCAGGGGGGGGGAGGTGCGCGAGGGCTTAGCAACCATTGATGCCGTAACGGGTTGTCATCGGTGGAGCACCCCCCGGGGACAGTGAAGAGGGCTAGAACGGGGTGGAAGGGGCCTTCCGGCCGGGGAACGGGGGGGTGTGCAGGCCGGCCGCCGGTTTTTTAGGGTAAGAGGTACTGTAGGGATAGGGAGTTGTGTACGGTACGGGATGGGGTTCTGGCAGTTGGCAAAGAGAAGCAGTGGAGGAGGAAGAGGAGGTGAAAAATGTTTGGTCATTAGATGTAAAATAGATACAGAAGAAGTGAAGTAAATGCGCTGGAAAATCAAATGAGTGTTTGCTTCCACACTGCCGCCGCCCAACCTGTCCCTCAGTCGTCTTCCCGTTTGGTATTGCTCAACTCCAATGCTCGGCCTCTGTATCGAGGCGCGCCCCTGTCGTCCCTAAAGTCTCTCTTCTGATGATGAATGCGCACTTGCTCGCTGACACCGCTGAAAAGCACGAAAATGTAAATATGCCGTTGTTATGGCTCTCTTGTTGTAATCTCTATCTTGCCGTCGTCTTGGCCCAGTATTTCAGTCTTGCTCTGATGATGTCTTTGTGTTCGTTGTCGTGTCAATTATCTCTCATAGTCACTCCGCCTTGTTGCCGTCTTGAGTGGAAGGGTGCAGTTCTCCTTATTGTTGCCCGCCCATGCCCCAGTGCTGCTGCTGCTCCTGTTGCTGTTGCCCAAGCTGCATTCGCTTCGAGATAAGTTGCTGTTGCTGCCGCAGGAGTTGTAGCTGATTGTTCGCATCCACCTGAATATTCTTGTAGTTCTCCGCTCTCACATCCGCGCTCTGCTCTCTACTACTCCTCCCCTCCGGCGACCCACGCTGACTCAGCTGCTGCGGATGTTGCTGTTGATGATGATGTCCCTGCCTAACCATCCCATACTCCTGCACCCCCAGGTTCACATAACTATTATGCCTGCTCGACTGACTGTACGCCTCCGGATCCAGACTCAATTCCACCGGCGCCTCATCCAGCTCCTCCGGGTTCAACTCCGCATACTTCTGCTGACAAGCCCTCGCCGACCACTTCAGCTCACACTCATACTTCATCATCCCATTCGCCACACTCTCCCACTTGGACTTCTCAAACTCGGCCTTGGATCGCGTCAGCGCGTTGATCTGCGGGATTATTTCGTCAGTTCACGTAGACCTGGAAGTCGCCATCGTCGCCCCAAGCAACGACATCATCGTCAGAGTGTTGAGCGGCACTCACGTCCTTAGCAGACCACACGCGCAGCCTCTCGTTGAGCCGCGAGTAGCGCATCTGCAGCGCCGGGATGCGGAAGTCCTTCCCTGTGTGCGCTTTGAACTCCTCCACCGTCGTCTTCCAGTCGGGCTTGGGCTCGCGCCCTTTGCGGAGGTGGATCAGGAATTCTTCTTCTTCGGTCATCACGGCTTGGGGGGACTGGGTGTTGCCCAGTGGCTTGAAGCGGGATTGGCTTCTGTGGTACTCGGCGTGCGATGCGTCGCTTGAGGGCATCCGTTGGTTTTGGTTGAAGAGAGGCGTCATTGGGTCGGATTGCTTTCGACGCTTCTGGGATGGCTGTGATAGCGGGGGAGACTCGCGCTTTATAGGCGGGTTGAAGTGGTTTGGAGACTGCTCGTGCTGATGCAAAGGTCGGCTGGGGAATTGCATCCCGTTGTGCTGCTCAGTCTTGATGGGGGAATCGTGAGAGCGCTTGCTTGGACGGAGTTGTCCTGGCGTTGGCGCAATGAGGATGGGAGCGTTGGTTTGGCCGAGCGGGATGCTGTGGTGCATTGACGGCGTGCTCGCACTGCTGAGCTGGGATGCCGAGTGGGCGTTGGAGGGTAGGGATGGTGTCGGTGATGCTACTTGAGCACCGGAGACGCCGTAAGATCCAAAGTACGGGGTTGGAGGGCAGGGGATTTGAGGGGAGTCAAACATGTTGTAAGTAGAGAAGCCGAGTCCGTGGTCTCCGTTTAAAGCCTGGGGAACTTGGAGGGACAATGTCGAGTCTTTGGCGTTTGATTTCATGCGGTTGTTGTTCTGGTTGTGGCTGAAGATTGCACGATTGTCCCGCATGGGGTAGTTCATTTGGGACTGTTCGCGGCCCCAGTGGATAGAAGAGGCGGCAGGCTTGGACGCGAGAACGGGAGAGTCTGAGCCGAGCGATACGGGAGTTGTTAAGGTTGAGTCGTAGATGAGGGGTAGGTTGAAAGATGAGACCTGGTCGTACTGTGAGTACAGTATGCCCAAACTGTCGCGATCCTGAGAGAGATTTGAGTGATAGAGATCACATACTGCGCTTTGCGGGGTGAATCCCTCATAGTTTGGTATGCGCTCATATTGAGAGGGGTATAATGGATCACCCATGGCAACAAACATGAGTTGAGGTTATTGGTCTAAAGATCTGAGAGGAATATGATGTGTCGAGTAGGTTCTTTGGTGGTTGGAGGTTTTTGAGTGTGGATTTGCGACTTTGCCAGCACCGTGAAGATAGCAGCAGCATATGACGCATATGTGTGGGACGGAAAGTATATATCATAAGATGCAATGATTCGAGATATAGTACTAGAGGGCAATCCACAAGGCCACATTTAAGAATTCTGCCTGACGAAACACTGGATAAGAAGAATATCAAGGAGGAAGCCTCGCCAGGTGTGCCGATGGCCACGACTTTGATGGAGTGAAGAGACGATTGCCTATGATTTCGGACGGACTGTAGGGCACAGCACTACTAAGCCTCGGCCGCTGGTTAACTAGCCAAATGTGGCAGGGAGTACAGCACCATTCTGCTTGCCGGGTCGCTTTGGAATCGACCTCCATGGGTGCGGTTGGGGTGGATGGATGAATTTTTGCATTGATTAAGCGCCCTGGTCATACAGTGCAGGAGGGGGGTTGAGTGACAGGAAATGGCAACCAGGAATTAGTGCCAAGGAGCCGAAAAGAGATCAGTCGGAGGGGGGGGGGGGGTATGGGGGGGCTGTTAGGGGGGGTAGGGGGGTTTAGGGAGTGGGATGGATCTCATCGACAATCTGCACAAAAAGACGGGGCGATTTGTCGAGTCGATCGCTTGTTTGACGACAGGGAGACAAGTACAAAGAGCGGGAGGGAACTCGAAGTGGGAGAAAGACTCCAGAACATGCACCTACTGCAGACGTTTAAGCGCTCGGGACACGGTTTCAGGGCCGCTGGAGCGACTTAGCATCACATGTCCGCCCCTGCCTGCAGGAGTTGTGGAGTGACAAGTAGAAATAAAATAAGCCGATCTCCGGCAAGAATTTTTGCATGCCACAAGAGGATCGAGGGCCGCGGATAAATGCCGCGATCATAGTGGTGTAGTAGAGTGGTAGGTAGGTAGAGTGTGTAAAGTAAGGGTAGAGTAGGGATAGAGTGAGGGTAGAGTAAGGGTAGAATAGGTAGCGAGGTAGGTAGAGTAGAGGAGAGGAGAGTACCATGGTAAAGTAGAGTAGAGTAAAATAGAATAGAGCAATGTAGAGGGAAGAGTAAGGAATAGTACGTAGGGGGGGGGTTATGGAGGTATGGGAATAGAAGTGGGAGGTATGAAATCGTATGAAAGTTGTAGAGAGGGAAGCGACATAGGACAAGCATTAGACAAGGGGGTGTGGAGCGAAGTAACAAACTAACGCCACGAACATGGGGCCCCGGGTGTCGTCTCCAGACTGTCGGGATTGATCGATGGAGCACTTTGGACCAATTGTGAATCATTCTCAAACGCATCCACACCGGCTGTGCTCTGGAGTAGACAAGCAGACCAGACCACGACCACCCCCCCCCCCCCCTCCCCATCAACCCCCTCTCGGAAGTACATAACTAGGTAGTAAATGCGGTAACGCGGACTAAAGGGACTATATTGGGGGGGGGGACGCGGGAGGGACGGTCCTCCCTTCTCCCTCCTCAGCTCATGATCGGCCCCCAAAGCAAAGAGTGTGCCTGCCCAGTGCCACAGAAACCAACCACAGATCTCACAGCACAGCGCTTGATCCGGCCGTTACAAACCAACAACAGGCGCAAATAATCGATCGGTTATGTGCTGTGTCGCAGCAGTGGTGATCCCCCTCATGTTGGTCCTTCCCCCTTCCATCTTGTGCCCTGTTTTGTCCATAGCCGTAAGGGGAAAAAGGGAACGAGCGAGTGTGGCAAGACAAGACAAGAACAGGGTGACAGACAGGGAGTCAGGGTGTGTGCGGATGGAAAAAAGCCTCGCGGCCATAGGGGGGGGTGTGCACTTAAGCGCGCGGGCGTAAATTGTTCTGTATTGTGTGACGAGATGCAAAAGTCGCGGTACAGCACATCACATCGGTGGAGTTGGTGGAGTTGGTGGACTTTCTTCTATTTCCAGCAAATGGCAGGGCAACGTTGGAAAGGCTACTTGCGGAGGCCTACCCCTAAATTGTCATAGTTGCTAGTATGTTTGCTAGGGGGTCAAGGGTCCTCATTAGCAATGGTCATGGCTTGGATGCTAGCGTCCTTAGTGGTCTTTAGTCGCTAATCTTGGCCGACGTGGTGGATGTATCGAATAGGCCACTAGTGATTGAAGCTCCTCCGACGTCTCCGTCCCCCTTCCCTGTAATCCTGTATACAAAAGATGTGCAAAAAAAATGTGATGTACTCCTACGCCATGTACAAAAAAGATACGAGCGTTGCGACAGGGTGAAAAAAAAAGAAAACGGGGCTGTTCGCTGTCAAGTCCTTGTCAGAAAAAGGGTCGAAGCAAACACACAAAGGGTCGCTTGCCGGCTGCAGCCCAGCGCTTCGAAAAGGCATCTTACTCGTACTAACACACAACCAACACATGGAACGGCGCCTTCAGGCGGCACTTGCATATACTCGACCAACCATTTCACCTCCCACCCGACGTCGTACATGCCACTACGCGTTTCTCCCGCCCCAAAACCGCCTGCGTTGGTCGCACATGGTCGTCCGAAATGGGTGTCATCCGCCGTTGACGCAGCGGGCCTGCAGTCGCTGTTGGATGGTCTTATGTAGAGTAGCACCGACGGGAGGGGCGATCAAGGTTGCAGAAAGTAAGTAATAGAGTAGGTAGAGGTAGGTAGGGTAGTATGGGAGCTAGCTCTGTGTGTGGTGCCCGCATAAGCTTGGAAATGGGACAGTGGTAGTGGGGGAATGAAAAAAGACGGCTGCCTGAAATATGATTGATATGGATGGAGGGGGACCTTGTTAGGACGTGAATGTGCTCATGCACCTATTTTCCTAGTTCACCCAATGACACCAGCGGGGCTGCATATTTGTCCGCATATCTTGCGTCGGTGAGCAAACATTCCAGTTTATTTGAAGAAAGAGATAAAGAGGGGAAAAATGCGACAGAACGGCAACAACGATGTCCGAGACCCTTCCATTCTGCGCCTTCCCCCGGTTGAAACCTCAAATTAACTCCAAATGGTAAAGTCAGGTACTCCCAATTACAAAAAAAGGGAACATGTTGCCCATAGCCTATTAAGCGTATGTGTCATTTGTCGCAAGCATTTAATTCCCCATGGCCTTGCTTTCCCATCCCTCCCCCGTTTCACGCCCCCCTCCCGCACGCCGATTTGAGCACACCGTTTTTGTGAAAAAAATACAACATCATACCCCATTTGTCATTTACGACCGAGCACACGCTATTCAGCTCATTCCTTGAGTCTCCAATCCTTGTACCGCTGCATATGAATAAGGGAAGTCCACCAATCCATCCAGCATCCAATTCAGCGGATCGAAGACCTCATAATTACTCTCTCCGTAGCCACTCATTCCCCCGAGCCCGGATAAAGAGGGCGCCAGGTGATTCGGTAGGCCCTGGTGCAGTGTCTGCGGAGGGGGGGCTAGGGTGCTGTCGAGGGGAGTGGATGATGCCCGAGAATCTTCGGCAGATTCGGGGTTTGTCGGGTTTTTCAAGGCGGCTGCATCCCAGTCTCGGTTAGCATCAAGCCAGGAGGAAGAAGTCGTGCCGGCCGATTGACGAGGTATCCGCAAGGACGTACCTTCGATGCTTCCGCGGCCCTGAGCTTGATATTCTTCGCGCCAGCGCCAGATCGTATCGTATACCAAGCTCATGCTGTGACGGCACCTTACTTTCAGCTGCATTGATCCATCCAACTCACTACTGCCGTGCTCCGTCCTCTTATCCGCCCGCAGCCCGTTCCACATCTGCGCCATCAGTTCTGCAAGTCGCCAGAGAAGATCGTTGTTGGTGACACTCATACTACGAATGGCCTGGATCGTCTTGTGGAACAGCTGCCTCCCTCGGTCGAAATCGATTTCCGCCGAGAAGAAGCTGCTCAAGAGCTTCAGCAGCGCAAACCCGGCAGCTACAATCATTTGGGATATATAGTTTGTACCATACTGAAGGATGTTGCCAGTGTGTGTGCTCGTAGGTGTCTCGAGGCTGAACACCGTCGTAAGAAACCCGGTCGTCGCCCGCCATAATCCAAGTAGATCGTCCATGTAATTTGGTGTGGATCGAGAATCGAAGAACGCAGCTAGTCGTAAATGCAGGCCGGCAGCTTTGAGAAATACGGTTATGAATGGGGAGAGATTTTGGTCTGAAAGAATAGATGCCTCTAAATCGGCATACTCACGCCTGAAGATGCGCGTCAGCATCGCTCGGAGCTCATCTCCGGAAACACCTTGGGGATCGCTGGCGTTGCTAAACATCTCCTTCGACACCTTGTCTGTGAATCGTTCAATTCGTAGCCTGGCCTCGAGCTCTGCCGATAGCTGGAATGGCCCCGCATCGCCCGGTCGAATCGCTAGAGTCCAGTCGTATAGTGTCGTTGCCGGCTGCCCATACCCTGTGCCAATAGTCTGTGAGACAATATTGCAAACTGCCCACGTAGTTACTCGATCATGTAGCTCGTCTTTGTTGAATTCGACAGATACTCGCGAGAAATCCTGTGCATGGCTGGGCCTATGGAGCCCGATGCCAGTTGCAGCCTTCATCAATACTCCGCTGAGTATGTGGGTCGGGTCTGTAGCTGTTGTGCTGGTAGGTAGTGACCATGTGCAGAGCAGGCATAGTGCCTTGATGGCGTAGTGGCTGCCAGGAACACCACCAATCGTTGTCCAGAGTAACCTTGACAGAGGGCCAGCTAGCGACGTGAGGAGGTTTTCCGTTACATTGGTACGCCGAGCCGAGACCGAGATTATGGCCCAAAAGAGGAGCGGACATTGCGTGAAGTATTGCTCTGGCGGTTGCGAAGGGTTGAGAAACGGGAGAAATGGATGGTAGTAAGTGAAGTAGTCGTTGAAGAGTTGATTGACCTGGTCCTCTGTCAAGCGCACATCTTCCAGCTGGTGTGCTACTCGGGGTATATTGTAGTTGCCGCTTTGTTTTAGGTGGAGGAGCGACGATACCGCCTCATCAGAGTTGCGCAGGAACGACGAATTGTTCATCGAGTTGCTGTATAGGCCGTTACCCATAGGGCTTTCGATATCCTCCTCTTCCTCAACCGCATATCCCTGTGCTTGCGCCCGTTGCAGACTTCGTCGCAATGACTCAATTTGCTTTTCCATCTCGGCATGTTTACTGCGCTTCCCCACACGCTTGAAGTTTGACTCGATCTTGCATTCCAGCTTCAATCGCATGCACCTCGAGCAGGTGGTAAAGGGATCCTGCACGACATCGCATCGTAACTAGAGCAATCGCATTAGCCAATCGAACCCTCATCCAAGACATTGTTGAAGAAAGCCCGCGCGACGTCGCCATTGCGACGGGCTCTCAGCTTTTTGACTCATCGCACCTTTTGTTGACGACACTCATTGCAAGCCCTTTTCACTCCGGGCTGTCGCCTCCTCTCGGCCTCGTCCTCTTCATTCTCCGCGATATCCACGCTCCCCGGACTGCTCTCGAAGCCCGCGCCGCTGCGTTTCCGCTTTGCATTGGCGGTGCCGTTGCGAACAGAGGTTGGCGAAGAGGCTCCGCCATGACCACCGCCAATCACCCCCACGCCGCCTTGAGCGTCCATGCAGTAAAACACGCGCGATGGCGCGTGGTTTCCTAAATAATTAAAAAGTGTCTCCGATATGGCCCGGTATCGGTTCACGTTAGGGGTCCGGTGTCGCTCGTCAGGGAGGATATTACAGTAGTGAAATCGGGATCTTGAATATGGCGGGGTGGGTGTATGGTTGGGCGATGCGGACTGGCGAAATTGACTTGCGACTTTTGGTTGCTTATCGCTATTCAGTATGCGGAAGGCAGTTAGCAGTTAGGCTAAGTTGCTCGTTGCAGTAGTTTTTGGGAGCTACGACTTAGCACGCCAGTGGGTCTTTGATAGGTACGAGTACGGGGTTGACAGCCAAGTTTAGTATGCACGAGGAAGTACTAGTACCGATGCTAACGACTCGCAGATGCTCATTACTGGACCAACTTCGAGTCGACGGCGACAAATTCACTCATAGCGCCTCCAATATACCCGTCAAGCCATACCATACCGCACTACCACCGACACTACCACCAACACGACCACCGAGGGTATGAGGGCACGAGTGTAACAATCCGCGGATATATTCACCGACACGATTGCCATATCCAGCAAACCGCTGACAGAATATACACGTACGAAGTGCGCTACACAAACATCACCATCCAGTGCCACAAGCCACAAGAAAAAGGCACAGGAACACATGCCCCAGTCACCAGCAACACCCTCACAAACGTATCCCAGTCACCATCACACACCCTCCCTCCCTCACAAACATGTCCTCCTCCCAACCCCCTCACCACAATCTCATCCCTAAGCGCCCCCTCCTCCCCCCAAAAGCACCACCAGCCACACACAAGTCCTACACCATCCCCCTCCCCTCCCGCCTCGAGCTCCAACCTCCCAGCACAACCAGCACCAGCACAACCACAACCCCTCGTAAGTACCTCCCCCCCCTCCCCAACCACCCTCTAACCCCTCCCCAAGCAACACCCTTCCACGCCGCCCACCCCCCCCAACCCTTCCTCGACCCCTCCCTCCTCTCCAAGCGCCGCGCAGCAGCCCTTGAGGCGCAAGCCGCCCAGGAACGCCTCTCTAGAGCCAGCACCGGGGTCTGAAAGCTACCTGGCGAGAGCGGACAAGCGCCGTGCAGGAGGAGGTCTCAGATCCATCGCCGCCCAGGACGCCATGCAGCGGACCGAGATCCCCTGTTTTTGCCTAGATGTTGGCAGTTGGCACCAACTGAGCTGGAAGCGCCGTGCAGCGGGTGGGATGCCCGGTTGATGGAGGTGGATGGGTGTTGTTGGGGCTAATGGCGGGGAAGCGCCGTGCATTTGCCACCCACACGAGCGTGCCCTGGTGAGAATGTTGGAGCTGGATTTGATCGAAGCGCTGTGCAGATTGTGACGAGGGTCTGTCGCCACCTCCAAGCCCCGTTGAGGCCGTTGAGGTTGGGGGCTGGGGATAATGTCGCGAAGCGCCGTGCAGTAGATCAGAAGATCGTAGAGCCTTGGGTCGGGACCAGGAGGTGAGACTGGGAAGCGCTTTGTAGTGATGACGAGGGTGTTGCTACTCACCCCAGCCACTTTGAGGGTGTTGGGGGTGGCTAACATCGTGGAAGCGCTGTGGAGCATGTCGTAGGGCCTTGATGGTCGGGGGCAGGACGATCTCAGATGATGAGGGAGGAGTCGTCACCCTCCAGCCACATTGGAGATATTGGGGCTGTGGCTAATATTATGGAAGCGCTGTGTAGTAGATCGTGGGCCTCATGAGGGGCAGGGGATGAGAGTGAGACCTTCTAGAAGCACTATACAGAACGCCTAACGGGCCGGGCTAAACAGGACCAGAGCGGCCATTAATCCAACCTCCTCGAGATATTCAGAGTCACAAGACAAAGTAGGGGGGTTATCACATGATTAGACTACGGACACGCCGTGATGAATCGAAACCACCTTGATTCCTGTGAACTATCTGTACTATGTAGAGCAAATAAAATACCGCAAGTTGTAGTCTAAACCTCCAGAACGAGCCAGCGATTTAAGAGAGGAGCTCTTCTTATTAAGCCAAAACCAAACCAAAAGAACCAACAACAAAGCCATTGTGAAAGAAAGCGAGAAAAACACAGTTGGAAAAAAACGCCTCGTCCTGATTCTTTGGAGACACCACCGTACCCATCCAGAAACGCAGGGAAGCGCCAGTAGTTGTTAAAACCCTCGATGCCTCAAGTGAGAAGAAAAGAAGGTTGACGCGATCCGATGCCCCCCTTTGACCCTCAAGTATACAAAGAAGCCTCCATACAGCCAGCCCATCGTATATCATCCCAACCCCACCCCCCCACGCGCACCCCGCATAAAAGAACTTCTCAAACGCCATATGAAGCTTACACAGCCACAGCACAGATCCACGAAAACCCCCAATAAACAGACCAGCGCGCTCACTCAGCAGCACCCGAGCCCTCGCTGATCCACTTCTTAAAGTCCTCATTCGTCTTCTGCACCTCCTGCTGGCTCTTATTCTCCATCCACCTACTATTCATCTCGAACTTCTCTCTAAACCTCTGATTCCTTTTCTCCGTCGCCGCCCGAGCCGCGCCCTCATCCTTGGTACCATCCGAGTAGACGAACCACTCCGCCGTCCCCGTCTTATAGGTGAGGCGGTACGTGTTAACGCAGATGCGGAGAGTAAGGTCTTCGGCCCATAAGAGGGGTTTGCGCGCCTGTGAGAGAGAGCCGGAGTCGGAGTCGGACTCGTTGTTGGCGGCGGCTAGGTTGCGCGTGAGGACGGAGCGGCGGATGCGGTCGATGGGGACGCCTTCGGTGGGCTCGATGCGTACGAAGGAGGAGGTGTAGTATTTCCAGCGGTCTTTGCGCTCCATGTCGGTGAGGTCGAAGGTAGATTCGTCTTTGGTGATGAGTTGGGTTGTGGCCTGGCGGCGCTTGGGGGACTGTGGGGGGTTAGTTTTGTTATTAGGGAAATAGGGTTAGAATATACTTACGTATCTGATGAGGTACATGTCAGCATCTCCGACGATCTTCTCAACCTTCTTGCGGAGGTCAATCTCCTGGTTGAAAGTCGTCTCGTCCTTAGTGCGGTTAGTCAAGAAGCTGTTGATGATCAGAGGCGTCTTCTCCTTGCTGTCGGTCGAAGAACAAGTAGTCGCGTATCGGCAAATGTTCTTGAGAAGATCGCTGATCGTGTAAAGCGCCCATCCCCTTTGGAGGTAATAGGTACGAAGGAAGTCCTGGTACTTGACTTCCTCAACATCGCCAAGCACAAACTCTTCCATAACCATGAGAGCCCTGTTGTAGTAAGTCTCAGAAGAATCCTGAGAAAACCAATCATTGCGCTCCTCAAGCAGCCCGATCTCCTTCGCGGGCTTGGGAGCCTTGATCCGGCGCACTTCCTCTGTGACCGCCGCCTCACCATCCTTGAGAGCCTTCAAGCGACGATAGAGCACCTCGAAGATGCTGAAGAACTGGAAGATCGTCTGATTGGCATACAAGCTGTACCACTCGCAATAGAATGGCTGGTCGGCCTTCAACTCGAAATCAGACGCCTCGAGTGGCTTTGTGCCTTCAACATGCCCAACACTCGGGGGGCGGCCTAGCCAGCGGTCATTCTGGGCCTCGCCAGAACCAGACTCATCCATAGGATCTCCCGCAGTTTCCTCGTCCTCGGCAATCGACCCAGTATCGGGAGTTGATTCCTTGCTTCCCGAGGCAACGCTGCTCTCCTTCTGGCCACGGCCCTTGGTACCGTTTCTACCGCGCTCGAGAACGCCGCGTAGGAGGTTGTGGTCCGTCTTTCCATTTGCACGGCGGCTACGGCCGTTGGAGAGTTCCGCGGGTGTGGTGTCCTCCATTTCCTCATCTGGCGAACCTCTCGAGATGTCCTTGACGCGGTCACGCACGGTGTCAACCGAGATGCCAAAGAAAGTAGGAACGAAATCTTCCAAGAAATCTGCGATCCTATCTCTTTCAGCGGGGCTATGCTGGTTTGCGTTCATGACATAGAGAATCGCAAAGCGGACAACATCGATGATCACATCGTCGTCATCCATAGTGTACAGGAACTGGTAGCGCGGGACGTTGGATGTCAGGCTACGTTGGCGCTTCTGCTCCTCGTGCTTGTTGCGGATAAGCTCGGTCATGGCTCTGGGGGCCAGGAGCTTCTTATCAGCTCCCTTCACGGAAATGCCCATGTGGTCGAGACTCTTGAGGTACATGGCCTGTGTCTGGACGTGCCAAACCTTGTCCCATTCACGCTGAGTGAATCTCCATTCCTCGTCCTTCTGCTTGAGACGAGCAAGTACAACTGGAACCACTGCGATAGGATCCTTGAACAAGTCTGCAGCGACTTCATTGCCCTTCTCAGTCCCGTAAATCTTCTTGAAGATTCTCTTGTAGATCGACTGGCTCTGGCCACCGAATCCAGACGGCATCCTGAAAGTAGGCATCTCATGTGCTTGAAGGTTGAGGATCTGATGAGCAATAGGCTCAAGAAGTTGGATGACCTTGGCATTCGCTTCAATGTTGAAGTCATAGTCGTGGCGTTCCTCTTCAATCCTGTGGAGTCCCTCTTCAAAGTGATTTTTGCGATGAGCGACAAATCCAGAATCTTCAGATGCCCAAGTTGGATGGGATGCCCAGTCATCGTTGAGAACAGAGTAGCACATCTCATCACGGCCGCTGCATGCCTTAAGGCGTTCCCGTTTTGGAAGCAGACGATAGCTAGGTCCTAAGCCACGGCAGTTGCTCAATGAGACCTTTCCAGTTGGAGCTCTGGGGCGGTTCTCAATAACCTCTTCAGGACCGCTATAGTTGACGAAACGTTTGAAGAAGTCCATCAACTCAGCATTTTGCCCGATGAAGTTGCTGACCTTGTGCACGAGCACGTTCTTGTCAATGAGGTCTTGTGAAAAAAGGTTGCAGAGTTTCAAGAATTCAGCAAATATCTGTTTGTTGCTCAGATACTTCTTGACCTTATCAAAGAAGGCAACCTCAGATTGTTGCGTAGCAGTCGACATGAGAGGCGACATGGGCTGGGGTTTTTGAGGAGTAAGTGTTGGAGAAACAGCAGGTGCACCTTCAACCATTCTTATACCGTGCGAGGTTTTCATCCTCTGTGGGTGGAATATTGTTAGTTATAAAACTTAAGCGGGCAGTGAGTTCGCTAGAATACAACTTACTTTGTTTGCAGTACCTGCTTGCCCAATAGACGCCCGGCTAGCGGCTGCGTCTCCCAGAGCACCCATCGGGACCGGAGCTGGTGCATTCGGAGGACGTGGCCGCTTCTTACCCTCTTTGCTGGTGCTTGGAGGCAAGAAATTCCCGACGGGAGGCAACTTCTGTTCACCACGGGCAACGTGAAGAGGCTGCGGCGCCTGCGACACTCCAGCAAGACCAATTGCTGCAGCGTCCTCAGCAGCCTTCGCAGCAGCAGCCTTGGCCTGAGCAGCAGACTCAGGCAGGAACTGCTTGAAGTCCTCTAGAAGGTCAGGCGCAGTGCCGAACAGTGTAGTAACTTGAGCATAGACATCCTGGATTGGCTTTGACTCCCGTTGATATGTCTGCAGAATTTCGAGGAACTGCTTGTAGATCTCTGGCTTATCTTGGAACCGGTTCTGCGCACTATTAGCAACTATACTTCGAAAGACACTGGACTAGTACAAACCTTTATCTTGTTCACATAGCTTATTGCGTGGTTGAACTCGACAGGGCCACGCTTCTCAACGCCAGGCTGCTGGGCTGCAGCTCCGTTCATGCCAGCACCTTGAGCAGTTGGCGTAGGAGTCAACGCGCTCCTCGCGACAGGGTGGCCGGTGGCAGTTGCAATGGCACTCTGAAGCTGGGACACACCCCGCTGTTCTTGCTGATGAGCATTCACAGCCGCCTGTTGTGATTCGTACACGGCGTTCGGTGCCTGTGCTTGGGCATACGGTGGCACGCCGTTACGAGCTTGTGGGCTGAACACGACTTCGGGACTCTCGATGGAGTGTTGTGGCTGTTGCCAGTTATTGTTATTTCCTCTTTGTGCTGGGTAGTAGCCTCCGTTGGCACCAGCCTGGGGGCCATCAGGAAGGGCACGGCCAGCTCCAGTAATGGACTGGACGGTGGTCCCCATGGGTGTCGTTACACGGATGGTATTTGGGTCGTTGCCAGCGCCGCATTCAATTCGGTACCCCGGTGGCAGGAATGTATTGAATCCTTGGATAAGGTTCGGATGCCCTGCAAACAGATCCGATACTCGGTTGATGACGCCAGGAGTGTCGATACTGTTTTCCATTGTGTTAGCTATGAAATGGAGGTCAAAGTGACGTTGGTGGGGTTGGCGAGAAGACTTACGCTTGGCTCTTAAAATCTTTCATGATATCGAGAAACCTATTGTATACATCCGGCTGGTCGACGAATTGGACCTTGACTTGATCAAGGTAACTTAACGCGTCCTGAAGAATATATTGTCAGTGTCTGCTGTAGTAATGATAGCGACTGTGCCCCCCACGAAGCGGGACAGTGTGTGGGCGTTCTGTGTCATGACGGAAGGCACGATGTAGCCACTACAGCTCCACGCAAACGCCAAAACGCGATAAGACTTCGGAACTGATAATTGTCGCTGTTTGTAACAAAGGAAACTTACATTTAAAATCGGCTGCTGTCCCTGTCCCAAAGCCGGGGCACCCTGTGCCGGATGCGCAGCTCCACCAGGGCCTCCAAACGGCATCTGCTGCATCGAGCGAGCGGCAGCTTCTGGCTGGAGGGGTCCTCCAAACCCAGGCGCAGCGGCCTGATTGACTCCAATAGGAGCCGCAGGCCCAACGACGTGATTTATGATGTTTGGTCCAAAGATCTGATGTTGCTGCTGGGCCGCGGCATTCTGCTGCTGATTGTGCGGCTGGATTGATCGGTTGGCCTCGGCGTGCAATGGGCCGCCGAACGCATTCCCAGGACCCGTCGGCGCACCTAATGGGCCAGGCTGAGATGAGCCGTTATGGTTGGCGAGAAGCCCGCCGGGACTGTGGATGGCGCCTGGGAGACGCGATGCGACCGGCTGATGGATTGGGATCGTGCCGGTGTTGTTCTGGTGTTGAGGCACCGATTGGTATTGTTGTTGTTCCCGACGCTGTCGTTCGCGCTCTTCGTGCTCGCGACGCTGCGCCATCTCCTCTTGTTGTTGCCTCATCATATGCTGGTCGCGCAGATGCTGTTCTTCGAGCTCCCGCTCGCGATCGAGCCCCGAGGGGGGTTGCGGTGGTTGGTTGTTCATGTCAGCGAATGTTGAGCATGAGCAGTTGAGATATTATAGAGGGTCGGAAAGATACTGCCGACTCTGTATAAGAGACACTGAAGTGTTCTCCCTGAGTGAATCAGCGGCTCACTGTTGCGTCAGGAGAGCTGATTTTTGTATCGTGAATGCTGGGCCGAAGAGACTACTTCGCAGCAATCGATCGGAGGTGCCTGAGCAAACCCGGTAAAAGATCAAAGATATGCCGATGGCGCTCATGCAGTGAGAACCATGGCCTTGAAGGAGTCTGTTGTATGATGATTCTTTTGAAGCTTGAGTTCCCGGTGAGGGTTGTCTCTTGAGTAGGGAGATCTCAAACCCGCTGGCCAGCGGAAAATACCGCTCTTAGCGTGGTGCAAGTCGTGTAAACCGCAGCCTCCCCGGAGAGTACCTGTGACGCAAATACACGTTGAAGGTCTCAGAGAGCCGTAAATCAGTGCGTTGGACTCTGCGTACAGTTTATTATGGCAGAGTGTATATTTTTATCATATAAATTATTTCCAGAGAGATGTCAACGCAGCTGTTTTCTTCCCATACCCTATTTCCGAATAGTCTGCCCTGACGCTGGGGAAGAGAGTTTCGCAGCCTCGCGAGCGGAGACTAAGCGAGCCGAAACGTCGTCATACTCTTCCCATTATCGGCGTTATGATTCCGGTTACGTGTGGATCACCAAGGCCTCTGTGATATTCAACCAACTTCACAACAACGAAATGCGGTCGACAGGAGCCCTTACACTATTACTTGGAGCTGTTTCTGTTTACTCTATTTCTGCAAGAAACGTACAGAGTCCTTTCATGGATAATCTCGGGCCGGTGATGCCTCCAGTGGCGTCGGATCCGTCCTCCTCAACCCCGCCAGAACGCGGTACCGTCATCCTCTGCGACGTGCTCGGCCGCGATCGCTCTATCAATATTTTCGCTGGCTTCACACGGGATATTGAGGCTATCAGTAAGCGTCTGGAAGACGGGCAACAGAATACAACTATTCTCGCGCCTCTGAATAGCGCCATCACCGGGCTGCCTCGAAAGCCATGGGAGTCAAACGAGGACTACAACAAATTAGGTGCAGAGGCATACGAAGGCAAGCCTGGAGAGGATAGGGCCCATGCCAACCTCAGGACATTTGTTGAGGAACATATTGTGCCCGAGAGCCCGTGGCCAGAGGGTGCTAAATTGAAGACTCTTGCAGGCACTGAGGTATGGTGGGAGATAAAGGGTGACAAGATGGTTGTAAGTCAAGGCATCGTGATACCCTTATCCCGCAGGGCATCAACTAATCATCCTCCTCAACAGGTTCAACCAGGGAACATCGAAGTTGAGAGAGTTGCAATGAAGGTGGCAAATGGGCAGGTCTGGATCTTGAAGGGCGCTCGAAACTACGCGTAAAGGCTCGCGAAGGATGTGATGATGAATTATACGACTGGCAATATGGGATATATTTGGTTCTGGCGTTTGAGGGGATATTTGGTGGGCTATGGGCGTGGGAATAATCGCGGCGATATCATTTTGTACGATATTAACACTGACGTGACGTAACTGAGTCAGCGGGACTGAATGGAATGGCTGGAGAAGGGAATGGGAGATGTGAACAAGAGCAACAATATAATATAACTGTTGAAATCATTTTGTTGTAGTTGATGAGATGAGTGACTGAGATATCATTCATGATTCCCAGATTGACGTGATGTACGTAACTGACTCAAAGGGACTTAATGGTCGTATGAATGACTCGAAAGGGAAGGGTTTGCGAGATATGGGACAAGAGCAACAATATAATATAATTGCTAAAACAATTCCCTTAGAGTTGATAAAGTGTGACTGAAGTATCATACATGATTATCAGATGCTACATTACATGAATGAGCCTCCTTTCACATGCCAGATGTAGTGGTGCTGTTACTGTATGAGGCTGGTGGTAGTACCCAGACGACACATGATGTGCGATTCACGGTGGTGTGTGCTGGTGTTCGGTGGTGCTTGCTGGTGCACCCTCCTGCCAAACTGCACAAACCTGGAGAAAATGGGGAGGGGAAGCCGGACATTGGTTGGGAGCGACACAGGCGAGTGCGTTGGGACTACCATGTTACTTTCTTGCTACTTGTGGGACAAGTGCGACCGAAGCAAGCAGGGGTGTAAGGGGTAAACAGGAGTAACGTGCGGGGGGCTCCGGTCTTTTCTCCAACATTTCGCTGTTCTTCACATGCGCGATACTTGGCGTCCCCGCAAAATGTGGGAGGGGGCAATGTCACTATTATGGGCACTATTACTCGTACGATTATGTGGTAGGTGATAGGTGGGTGTAGGTGGGTGTAGGTGGGTTGTAGGCGGGTGAGGGTGGGTGTAGGCCTGGGAAAAGAATACCCCGAGGGCATAAAAGGCTTGCATACCATGAGCACTCAGGGTGAGTGTACGCCGATGAAAAAAATAAATCATGCAAAAAACATATCATGCAAAAAATATACAAATTTGTTTTACCATTAACCGTTTGCATGTGGGCTTATTAGCTGTAATATTGTTATTGTATACTATAGATATTCTAGAACCCTGTATAAACGTGTGTATAATCCTGCTGTTCTGCTGCGTCCGGCTAGTCACCTGATCTGCTGACAGAAATCGGCACACCCATTCGCTCCCCCAGCCGCGCTTACCCCAGTGGGGGAGGAAAGTTATGGAGTGCCTCGGTAGTCCCACGGTGGGGATTAGTTACGCTTGTGGGGGAGGGTGAGAGATCGTGGGAGAACAAAACCCATCCACATTCCTCTTGACTCTCTTTTCCCCTCCACCTCCAAAATATCATACCCATTTCCCATTTCTCTCTTACTCGTACATATACCCAAATACACAACAATGGCACCAAGAATCATTGTCGTTGGCGGAGGACGTAAGTGCTACTGACATCTCCGTTCACCCGGCTAGGAACTCCTGCTGATGTCATTACAGTGTCCGGTCTCAGTGCCGCGCATACCATCTACCTCAATGGCGGAAACGTCGTTGTCCTCGATAAGCAGGGCTTCTTCGGTGGAAACTCGACAAAGGTAAGTTTTATTGCCTCAATTAGCCTCGTGCCAACTTAACTAATCCTCCCCGCAGGCCACTTCCGGCATCAACGGTGCCCTCACCAGGACACAGGTCGACCAGAAGATCCCAGATTCCGTCAAGATCTTCTACAATGATACCCTCAAGTCCGCGAGAGATAAGGCCAGGCCAGATCTCATCAAGGTCCTCACATACAAGTCCGCTTCTGCTGTTGAGTGGCTGCAAGACGAGTTTAACCTGGACCTGACTCTTGTCTCCCGTCTTGGGTCAGTAATTCTAAGCCTCATATTGGCATGTGACTCTCACTAACATTTTACCAAAGAGGACACTCCGAGCCAAGAACTCACAGAGGTCACGATGCCAAGTTCCCTGGTATGGCCATCACCTACGCCCTGATGGTGCGCCTCGAGGAGCTCGCCGAGAAGGAGCCCGAGCGCGTCCAAATCATCAAGAAGGCCCGCGTCACCGCCGTCAACAAGGAGGGCAACAAGATCACCGGCGTCACATACGAGTTCGAGGGCAAGCCCGCCGTGCTCAACGGCCCCGTCGTCCTCGCCACCGGTGGCTACGCCGCCGATTTCTCCGACACCTCGCTCCTCAAGAAGCACAGGCCCGACACCTTCAACCTCTCCTCCACCAACGGTGTGCACGCCACCGGTGACGGCCAGAAGATGGTCATGGCCATCGGCGGCAACGGCATCGACATGGACAAGGTCCAGGTCCACCCCACCGGCCTAGTCGACCCCAAGGACCCAGGCTCGAAGTGGAAGTTCCTCGCCGCCGAGGCCCTCCGCGGCGAAGGCGGCCTCCTCCTCAACGGCGACGGAAACCGCTTCTGCGACGAGCTCGGCCACCGCGACTACGTCTCCGGCGAGATGTGGAAGGAGAAGGAGAAGGGCAAGTTCCCCGTGCGCCTGGTGCTCAACTCCAAAGCCTCCAACGTCCTCGACTTCCACACGCGCCATTACGCCGGCCGCGGCCTGATGAAGAAGATGACCGGCGAGGAGCTCGCCAAGGAAATCGGATGCACACCCAAGCACCTCCAGAGCACATTCACCAAGTACAACTCCATCGCCGACGGCAAGGACAAGGACCCCTACGGCAAGAAATTCTTCCACAACGGCCCCGTAAACGTAGACGACTACTTCTACGTCGCCGTCATGGAGCCCGTCCTCCACTTCACCATGGGCGGCATCGAAATCAACGACCAAGCCCAAATCCTCAACTCCGAAGGCAAACCCTTCGAAGGCCTCTACGCCTGCGGTGAGCTCGCCGGCGGCGTCCACGGCGCTAACCGCCTCGGTGGATCTTCCCTCCTCGGCTGCGTCGTCTACGGTCGCGTCGCCGGTGATACTGCTGCAAACTACCTCTTCCAGGAGGCTCTCAGGAATGCCGGCGGCGCGAACCAGCGTTTGGGTCAGATCTCCCTGCACATCGACCCCTCGCAGCCCGGTCGCGTTTCCGTCTCCTGGGACGGCGCGTCTGGTGCCGGCGCCCCCGCTGCGTCCGCCCAGGCCCCAGCTGCTGCTGCTGCGCCTGCTGCCGCTGCCCCATCCGCACCAGTAAAGTTCTCCATCCCGGAGAAGGAGTACACCCTCGAGGAGGTGGCTAAGCACAACACCAAAGAGGACCTCTGGGTTGTCGTCAAGGGCGTGGTGATGGATGTCAGCGACTGGCTTGACGAGCACCCCGGTGGACCGCAGGCGATTATGAATTTCATGGGGAAGGATGCTACGGAGGAGTTTGAGATGTTGCATGATGATGAGGTTATTCCCAAGTATGCGCCTAAGCAGGTTATTGGGCGTGTTAAGGGACAGAAGGTTACGTTGGAGATCTAGAGGGTAGATACACATGATGGGAGGAAAATGAGGGGAGGGGGTGTTTGTTGGATTAAATTGTATTGATAGCAGGCCTTTTATTTGAATGCGATATGCCACTTACAGTACACTCATGTCTTTAGTCTTCTACTACTCTATAAACTGTGAGAATTATACAATTACATCCACTGAATCAAGCTAAGATAACACCGATACCACCACCCGCCAAGCCCCCTCCACCACAGATCCGTAGCTCTCATAGCCTCGCTTCAACCGGTTCGAACGGCCCCTTGCATAGCCTCGGCTGGCCCCGTTGTTCGGTCCTCGCAATCCAACCGGCAAGGAGGCACGGCTCTCACGCTCACAAACACAGACTCAACCTCAACCTTAAAAAAATACCCAGAGTCATAACCATCCCATCCCATACCCTAGTAAAAATACCACACCACTCATTTATGAATTCTAATACCTAAGCAATTGTGTGCCGTTTACCCCCCTCTCCGCGGCTCTTCCCACCCTCTCATCTACCTACCCACCCGCTCCATAGAAATGCCGAAACCGCCTTCCGTATAATGCGAATAAACCCAGACCCCGTCTATTTATGCAATCCCAACCCCAATCCCAATCCCCATGCCAGCCTTCCTCTCTGAAAAAAAAAAAAATGTATAACTCACACCTCCCTCTCCCCAACCTCCCACGCCGCCCTCAGCACAGCAACCAACCCCCCCTGCGTCTCCACCGTCCGCCCTCTCCCCCTCTCATTCGCATCCCTCACCATCCTCTCCCCGATCTTCTGTCCCCGCGCCTCTCCCTCCTTCCCACTCTCCATCGCCCGTCCAAAGCTCCAAACCCTATCCTTGGGGACGCCGGAATTCCTATAATCCACCGCTCCCTCTGGAATCTCTCCTCCCCCCCCCTCATTCATACCCCACGCCGCCGCCGTTGCAAGATGCGCTCCCCACCACATCCCCGCCTTGCCAGCTGAATCCATATTCTCCATCGCTGCTGCTGCGTTTCTCTGGACCCAAGCTCCGTATCCTCTGCATTTCTGCGCGTGCCAGGTCTTCAGTTTTTCTAGGGTTGGTATATCAACCGTCTCCCCAGGCTTGACGACGTAGGGAGGTAATGGCTCGCAGAATAGTGTGAAGTGGTGGAAAAATATGCCCTTGAAAGTCTGTCCGTCCTGGCTACAGGAGCCGTAGGCATCGCATGCCTCCTCCAGGATCCCGTGGCGGCCGATGCCATGCCACGTCCCCAGGCGCGGGCTACTGGAGTTATTGATCGCGGCTTCGGTATATACACTCTGGCTATCGAGATCAAACCCCGTAGCGTTAATAACGCTAGATACCAAAGCGTGGCCATCTTCAAGGTACTCCCTCGACCCCGTCGCTTCCCAGAGTCCTCTTTGGCCGGAGAGTAGAACGCCTTGGTTGTAGGTGTATACCATTTCATTTCGGATATCGCATTTCATATGCCGGTCTCCGGGGTGGCCATGGTGTCTGTTATGGCTGATGTGGAAGCCGTCAATGTATAATCCCTTCGCGTTTCTCATGTTCGACGAGGTGAGCCATTCGTACCCCACTATCGCTGCGTCCAGGAATTTGGAGTCTTTCTTCCCCATTGGCGCTCGCGAGGGGTTGCTGTCTTCGCCGGCTTGGAAGGGTGATGCGTTGTCGTCGCCGGGGAAGTGGAGGTACATAGATATAGAAGCCGTGATGAAGAGCTCGTTCGTGATTGCATTCTTATAAGGTGAGAGGTAAGGAGACCAGACCATGCCGCCGCCGCACGCCGATACATCCCAGCCTCCCGAAGCCAGGTCCCAGAAAATCCGGGCGCGGTGAGCGAAGCCGGGTATCCATTCTTCGCCGTACCAAGATGGCAGACCCTGGGCGTAGAGAAGTTCCGTTGAGTGGGAGTCGACGAACTTGATAGCTTCTAACCACTCTAGTACCACCCACAGCATGTCGTCGTACGCTTCGCTCCTGAGAGTCAATGCATCTTGGCCGAAGTAGAATCCCATCAGATGGGACATGAATCTGTTTATGAGCGACTCCGGTCCCAGAGTCAGAGCATAGTCTCCGAGGCCGGGCTGTAGTACGTAGTTTGTAGCTGATGAGACAGTGCTCATGGCGGCTGCTATGTGAGTCGCGATGACGGCTGACGTCCAGTCGATAGCTGTTGGCCAGAGTCCTGCCCATACCTGGAAGTAGTGGGTTTGCATAACATCGACTGCATTGATAAGTGGCTCCAGGGTATTTCCGTCTTTTTTGCTTCCAGGTATCATTGTTATATTCATACCCTGTTGTGCTCCATCATCTTCCCCGAGAGCACTGTTCGCCTTGACGAACAGATCGTCCGATCCGATCTTGGGTTCAAAAGCGGGGATTGAAGCCGTGTACGAAAAACAGATCAGGATGACAAGTAGCAGTATAACTGCATCTCGCCACTGAAAGCGCCATCTGCTTGGGGGTCTCAATGAGTGAGAAGTGAGTTTCCCCATGGTGATACAGGCTGGTGTGTATGAAGGCATTACGCTCGATTCTATGTACAATACAGAGCTAAGGCGGGGAAAGGTCGATATCCTGGGCCATGACTCAAGGGCTCCGGCGAGAATACATCTCGATCATTATAAGCAATTCGATTATCGACGGAAGGAGCAATTGTGTAACGTCTTGGTGTTGATGCAAGGAAGTTGGAGAGGCTCGTCAAATATCGTTCAGGTACAGCGCTTATCGGATCACGATAGTGCCTGCCTTTCTTATCTCGAATATGACGTCAAAGAGGGGAGTGATTTCGACTTCACATACTTGCGCGGACTAAGGGTCTTGGGGATTGATATTTACAATTAGGGTTGATTAAAGTCATCCCTATATATTAATTTATGAGTGTCTAGTTAGTAGTATAATAATTATAGTTCATGTGAATATTTTTGTATGTAATAGAATTTTTCCTTTCTGATTAAAATTTAAGTGACCAAACCATAATATAACACAACAGCTACTATTAACAAGCATTGCTGCGATAAGATCTGCGAGCTGTTGGTACCCCAGGAAACCGAATCGACATATCCCATTCAATGGTAACCAATCTAAGCATATATAAATACAAGTTAGAGACTGCCTAAAGTTAGGATATCAGACCTAAAACGGTCAAAATCTAGTATTTCTACTCGATTCCACGAGCAGCATCAGCGTAAACCTAGCGAGCGACTGGAGATAGGAACCATCCATCAGAAGTTCCGGGATTTCGTAGGTAAAAGAGGCATTATGGCAGCAAATATTTGGCTTCAAGAGGTTTCTCAGTATCGTACGACTACCTGCAGGTCTGTACGCCACCAACACAAACCCTAAGCGAAATGTATTCAGCTGAGCATCCTGCCGAGTATGGCGCCGAGCCGCGTTCGTAAGGAGAAGAGTCTATTGGTGGATCCGACAGTGAGTCTCATCTGCAATTCCGCTAAGGTAGAAGGAAGCACATTGCTCTACTGTAGTTGGCTGCCTCTTTACTATCCCCCTGTATGATTATAGCGACCCGCTATTACATTGGCAGAGCTTAACAGGATCGCTCACCAAAACTAAACGCCATTCTGCCTAACTTGGGTAACTTGGGTGCGGTGAAGCTGTAAAATAACGGATCATTACAATCATACAGGGGGGGGTAGTATAACAGCGGCAGACAGACGGCATGGCTGGAAGTTCAGCCGATGGGTCCCGTTGGGAACTTTGAAGTACGTACCCTAACTGAATGTGTAGTACTGTATATAGTATTCAAATGCCCTTCTTCATGATGGAAATCTTCGGAATACGTCTAGCCTACAGCGAGGCTCGAAGTCAACTATGGCCAAATATCTCGCCACTTTACAATCAGCCCCAGCTATAATGCTTCTGGCATTATTCTCTGGGGTTGGTTTTACCATCGGCCACCACTTCTTCTACCACAGCCTCGTTGGACAAGCAGTATCGAGCGGCTACCATGTGCCGGGGGTTAATTTTACGATATCTGGCCAACAAATTAATATTGCAGTTGGATCTGCATTTGCCTTCATAGTTAAAGCACTCTTTGGGGTTGCCATGTCATCTGCCTATAATCAAATAGCATGGAGAACTATCAAAGGCCGTACTAGCGAAATCGGAGCAGTCGATGATCTATTAGCAGGGACGACGAATGGTTTAGTGATATTCAAGTTTAGCCTTTGGAAACGATACCCTATACCAATGCTACTTGCTGTTATATTCTGGTAGATACATCTCATCATCGAATATTCCGCTTTCTAAAAAATGTCTAGGACTCTGCCAATAGCTTCTATCTTCCCACCAGCCACTCTAACAGTTCAACTCACTGGACTTGCAAAGTCTACCCTCCAACGCGTTCCTCGAGTAGACTTCCTTAGTCTGAACTTCGCCAAACTTCCCGTGCCCGTAGGAACGAGCCTCGCTTGGGTATACAGAGGTCCTCAATATTCTGTAGAACAAGTTGTCGCTGGTACTCTTGGGGGGGGTCAGATCCTTCCGATTTCTGCTCCTAGCCCGAACTCGTCTTGGGCAATCAATTTCTTGGGTCCTGCGTTGAAATGCAACCCTGTCGAATCATCGCTCCATAAAAGCATCATTCAGAATATAATCGAGGCAGTGAGTGCACGCGCATGTCAAGATTCTTACGGATATCTCTCCTGGGCACCACAGTTGAGCTCAGATGGTTACACCCTAGATTTGACCACAAATGGTTCTCTGCCATTTACTAGTAATGATAACGCGACATATGTGCTGCGTCCGGGAGCACTCGGCCCTAAACTAATCGATGCCCCTTTGTCTTTATACGTCGCTACAATTCCAAGTATGATACCATACGACCTCTCAAACAGTTATTCTTGCGATCAGGTTATCCCGACGCTTCAGAGTACAGCAATCCTCAAGTGTGATCTGTATAATGCATCGTATGTCACAAACTTCACTTACCTGAGTGGGGCACAGAATGTGGACATTATGATTAATGGATCGCATGGCGCTGTCCCATATTTACCTAGTGTGGGTGGTGCCTCGCCTTTCGGCGGACAATATGATGATGCGGGGGCGGTTCCTGGGACATTCAATTTGACCAGAATTGAGAATTTCGCCTATGAAGCCGTCATGGAGGCATTTGGGGCAGTCATGGTAGGATCTATTTCTAATTCTAGAATTGACGAACTTACATCGATTCAAACAATCAACACGACTGTTATGAGTAGTAGTTTGGCACATACGCCCGAATTAAGTTTTTTGGACTTATACTGGCAGGATTACTTATATTCACCAAGGCACCAGAGCATCCAGGTAGCTTGGCCTGGATATTCGACAGTTACTAGTAATAATGGTACTTTATCCTTATCCGAATCGATTGAGAATGTTTTTGCGAATATTACCATCTCTTTAATGAGCGCAGCAGCCCTTCAGTGAGTTCATATCCCATGCTCCAACACTACCATAGCATAGTGCCTTTACTAACCTCTCAACTATTCTTCGCCATATGCCCCTCCGGCGACGAATGTAACCGTCATCACACTACAGAACGTTTACGCTTATTCCCAGGAGATTCTATGGATTGCTTATGGCATCGCCATTCTCGTCGTCCTCATTGGTGCCATAGTTGGTCTCACATCACGAATCATGAGCGGGGGAAGCTACAGCTCAAAGTTTTCAACCTTTATGAGAGTGACCCAGGGGGCTCATCTTTCGACTTCAGTGCGAGAAAAGGATCTCGACGGCAAAGATCCTCTTCCAGAGTACATTTCAAAGGGTACCATTTCCTGGCCGACAAGTGAAGACCTGGTATATTATATGCCGGGAGGGAAAGGAGAGGCTCAAGGCGGAAGCGCTGCTCAATCTAGTCAACTACTACGAGAGTAGAGAGGATAAACAAGTTTTCACTCTCTTAATATAACTATCTTTATATCTTATGCAAGTTTTTATCTATTGGTGTCGTAAAATGAGATTTGACGGCAAATGTAGCCAAAAATAATTGCAAAATCGCTGACATGTAGTGTAAGTGTATTGTGGATAAAATTGTCAGTAACTAAACTATAAACACACAAAACTGCGACAAGACCTACAGCCGACGTATTCTATTTAATGGTAACCAATCCAAGCATATATAAATACAAGTTTCCATCCGGACTAGCCGCCGCATGCACAAAGTCTATACCATAAGCAGCCTCATAGCGCGGTTGAATACGAATGCACGACACCAACGCTACGAGCTTAGTAACCAATCCCCATATCACACTTAAAGCTGCACAGGAACGAATGCGGTTGTAGCCACTGCGGACTATTGATATGCTCGTATTGTGTGATTTGTAGCATTATGTTCTATCTACCTCATGGGGTGCCAACTGAAGCCACAACTGGGCATATAGCGCACTCTCCCATATTCCGACCTCCGCCTTTCTAAATTCCCATATTCCGTATTATCCGTGAATTCCGTTATGCGTTCATTGTTCCCCTTCCATGTTGCCTTGTCCCCCCTCCATGTAAAATATCCGGTAAAAACTCCGCTGACTGATTACATGCTGTTCATTTCGTAATGCCCCCCTCCGAGTCAATAATACGACGCCGTTATAATGCTGATTTTGTGATGTGTATTTGTTTCGTTATTTTGTTTGTATTTCATTCTCTTGCCGTGGCGATGTTCAGCCGCCGGAGACGTTCACGTCACCGACGCAGGAGCCGTAGGAGCAGCAGGCGTTTTTGGGCAGGTGGCCGAGGAGGATGCCATCGAGGGTTTTCTGTGTCGATTGTTAGTAAGAATAATCACTGTATTGGAGGGAAAGTAGACATACCTCTGCGCAAATGACTGGGCGAGCCGCCACCATTGATACCATGCCGACGAGGGCGAGTGTGACGAGGCTGGAGAATTGCATTTTGAGAATGTCGAGTTGGTGTCTGTCCACAAATTTTGCAGAAAATGTCCCCCGTTCTTTGAAGTAGTCCTCGAGTCAGGTCCGAATTCCCCCAACGATGTTGTTTTGAGAAGAAAACTTTGTTAAATCCTCTCAATTATTTTTTCCCTCTGGAATAGCGAATGTGTTTTAACGTAAGGCACGAACGACTTGTTAAGACAATATCATCACACAAGCCAGCACACCCAAAGCCGTCCATCCTCTATCTTATACCGTATCCCAGCAACCCCGCCTTGACATTTTCTTCTCTCCCGCCGCCCACAGTTCACTCGTCATAGCGGGGTCCCAGTACGAGGGAAGTCCGTTACCATGCCAGCAATCGGCGATAGCCTCTCAAATCGTATCGCTTGGCAGATACGAGGCTGGGTTTTTCGGTCTTGGCGACGACTGATTGGCTGCCCTGTGCTGATTTTAGAAACGCTGGTGGGGGGGTTGGTTTAGCGAAACTGGTATGGGATTGGGTCGTGCGGAGCTAAAGTAGTGCCGGTTCCGCGCCGCCCACTTACGTAGCTGTGCCTTGGAGGAGAAGCGAATGTTGAGTGTTTCGGGGCTGTGAGAGATGTGATGTTCGCGTGGCTGGGAGGCTCTGATTACGTCTGCTAGGGAGTATAGAGCTGAGGATTGGCTTAGAGGATTGTTTACTCGGCGCAGGAGGGGGACTATGACATGGCGAGATCTACGATCTTTCCTTATCTTTACGATGGGAGGTGGTTTTGAGGGTTCGTGCTAAGACATGGTGCCTCGTTTGGTGGCTGGAAACAGGAATCCGCTAGGCAAAACGCGTCTGAGAAAACACTGTAAACAGATTTTTGCTCCACTTTGCAGCCAAACCGGGATCGCGATGTGCCGTGCTTAGGATGGGATTGTGTAAACTTGCCACTTATCATGTATCCACCTCTTCAGCCCTGCTCCTGTCACCGAAATGTTTGAAGAGAGACTGTGCGCAACAGCGGCGTTTTACAGTTTACGGAAACTATGATTTAAATAACTGACGCTCAATCACTCAGGGTTACAAATAATGAGCCGGTTACTTAGAAGTAACGATAGAGGCAGATTACATGATCTTACATTGCTATTATGAAGCCTCAGCTACGCGACCACGCCGTCTTCTCAGTAGCTCGCCAAGAGGGATATCGTCGTCCTCTTCCCAATTAACCAATTCAGCTTCCTCATCCACCCCGTAGTCTCTCAGTCTATCTCCATCAGAATTGAACCATCCGTCATTTCCACCCGCGTCTTCGTCCTGGCCTTCGTATTCGCTACCTTCCCCCTCCCCATCGAGTTCAAGCCAGTCATAGCTCCCCGGCGCCCCACTAACCTGTCTGCTCCGCCCATCGAGACCCCTCCCAACCAGTCCCCTCTTCTCATAATCCAGCTGCTGCCGCCTCCTAAACTCCTGCACCTCATCCCCTCCATCCCCGTGCAAGAACCCCTCCTTCCTCTCCCCCTCTCCCCTAGTCCACGGCTCTTGCGACATACGATCCGGATCCGGCGGCGGCCATGTCACATCCGGGTCCTCGAACCCGTTAACCGGGAACTCCCACCCGGTCTCATTACCCGGGTCGCCCGCAAACGGCAGCAGCCAGGCCAGGACGTTCGGGGTCCCCATCCCCTGGACCAGGTTCTGCCAGATGCCGATGTCATAGGGGAACTCCTGCTTCCTGATGCGGATCCTGCGCCCGCCGGGGCCGTGCATGAAGCCGCCGTGGTAGCGCGCTTTGTTGGCGAGGGACTCGTGGCGCTCGATCACCCAGGATTCGATCATGGTGGTGTTCATGGCGAGGGAGTTGCCGGCGCTGACGAGGAGGACGAGGAGGATGAAGAGGGCGAGAGAGTTTGTCGCGAAGAGGATGACTAGGTGTGCTAGGGCGTAGGGGGAGGGCCCGAGGTAGGATGGCAGGTTGCGGTTTTGGTAGACGATGTAGCCACGGTTGAAGAGGTGGTACTCCAGGACACCCATAGATACTACCGCATAGAATACAAAACGAATGAAGTGAGGGAAGGTGGTGTGCGAGACGCAATTGGATGTCCACGGACAGTGATGGTCCATCTTTGGAATGCAGCTGTGTGACGGATTAGTGTCTAGTTTATCTTTGACAGTAGCCCCATTGCGACAGGACAGGCACTTACCGATTACACTGACGACAGTGATGTGCTCTAGGAGGCTTCACAGCTTCGCATTTCTTGCACCACTTGCCGGCACGTTGGACATTCGCCGGTGCATCCGCGTCCTTCGCCGTATCTGCCCCATCTCCTGCACCACCCTCTGTTAAACTCTTTGGCAGTCTCCCTGGATCAACTCGGCAAGCTCTTTCATATGTATACCATATGCAAAAGACGAGAGTGTTGAACCATGCTGCTTCTGTTGGCGTCAGCGGCCCCGGCTCGAGGTGGTAGAACAGATATTGCGAGCTGTATGACAGGAACACGATGAGACCGCATACAAATGGCACCGCAAGTTTCTTGAGGGCCGGCACGGTAATACCTAATAGCGCCATATGATCATTATCGAGGAAGGCCGTTGGTGTTGCCTTTCTGCTTTCCCTGGCAATCTCGGTGTTCTCGAACCCCGTCAGCCTTTCAGCCTTGCGACCTTCAGGAACCGTCGGAGCTAGCTTGCTTAGCTAATGATCGCCCCCTCGTCTTTAAATAGAACACGGCATTCAGTTCTCAGAAGCTCATGAATCTCTACCATATGGTCTACTATCTAATATATCCAACGTTATCTGCAATTAAAAAGCCTCAAATATTATTTCGCCCCTATCGTTCTTCGACTCCATCAATGCGCGGGCTGATCCTGACCCAAAACTGATAACCTGGAATACAGGTATCGATGGAAAGAAACGCTCACAAGTAATTAACCCAGACCAAACTCCAGCCAACTATAATAACAGCTGCCATCCACCTCGTAGTATGAAGGCCTACGCCTAGGCCCTCCTCAATTTGGGTCACATTTTGGGTCACATTTAGCGCCGCAGCACAGAATGTGGTAACATTTGTCTTCTTCACATCTTCCACCCAGCTGATATTGTTTCCTGGTCCTAGCACCATCTGATGGCTATTCTCAGCATCGACGTTGCCCTTAAATTTTATGGAGAAGGTACCAACTTCCCAGACTTCATCCGTCCGAGCTGGGTAATCCTGTTTGATAGGATCTGTTGAGAACCAGCCTTCAAAAGTTGAGAGCCATTCAAAGTCTGCAGACTTCTCATTAAAGGTTCCGCGCAGGGTGTTAAACCCATTGTCATCAAGGTACATGGTGTTCTTTGCTACGAAGGGTGCGATGTTCGGGTGATCGCAGCTGCTAATTGGAAGGGAGAACCGGCTGTAGTCATATCGCTCGTTTCTACTGTAGCGGCAGGTAAAGTTGTAGCCAGAAGCCGTACTTATATTTGCGTTTTCGACTTTGCAGGATGGCCAGAGGAGCTTAGTTTGTGGGTCCCAGGGTAGGAGGTCGACGCTTTTGAATCGGAAAGAATTTACGCTCTCCATCTCAACTTTGATGCCCGGTGGGAGATATGATGGATACGAGCGATTGGCTAAAAGGCTAGCCTGCGTTGTATCGAGAGCCCAGCCATCTAACAAAAAAACGAATGGATTAACAAAAAACCTCTCGGTTTTAAGGTAAGGAGCTGGTCCGGCATATTTGGCGTCGAGGAGAGACAAAACACCCGTGTAAGTCTCATTGAAATAAGTACGTTGTTTCCCACAATCGTCGTCATTTTGGACGTTTACTGTGACTTCCTGTAGTTGCAGTCGGAGTTAGCAAACGTACCATATATCTGCCATATATCGAGTAGGCAAATCTCGAAGATTCGCGTGCAATAGAACATCCACATACGATAGTGCCATTGTAATAAGTTCCAATCCACCGATGAAGCCAATAGGGGCTTGTTATCGTCGCTTCCTCTCGGCAAGTCCTGTTCGCATCGCTGAACCATAGTGGGTCATCATAGTAGTCAGGTACATATGCAAAGACGGTGGTTGCCAGAAGCGCTATTGTATTGAACGCCCTCATCTTTTACGACGAACTGAGACGAGATTTATCGTATCAAATGGCAACAAATGCAGAGCCATAGTGAAAGAAGACCCCTATAATGTTATATGCATAACCTCGAAGGTGGTGCCTAACCGACGAAAGACAAGGGGTATGCTCTAGCATAGCCATTTCGCGCGTGACCGCTCCTTCGCTCTTTGACACTCATTCGGCGAGGCCGGCCAGACGTGAAGGAAGCGATTCGGTTGGCTGTGATGTTTTAATTTCAGCCTTCCTTGCTCTAAAACTCGTATAAAGTTCAGCCTTACAGGCATCCCTGTTCTTCCCCGACTGACAGCGACAATCTGTGCCACTTATGGGATAGCTACTGGTCGAGTAGATTGAGGGTCATCACACTATATAATATGACAGCTGCGCCTATGATAAGTTGTAGTTAGCGCCAAGTATGAAGGATCCGAGTTGACTGTCTTGTATTGTGAAAAGTGATAGTGTACACGTATTGCATAAACAAGTATTATTTCATGCGCAACTATATTCAATCCACCACAAGTAGCTTGGTCCTGTTTAGAAACAATCGTAAAGCTGATGTAGTATACATCAACCGTATCTCTCTGTCATCAGGCCCGAACACCAACAAAGGCCTTCCTTCGTTCCCTTCCACTCACAACATCAACTCACCATTGTGGAAAATTATTGAAACCTTAGCCCTGGTCTTCCTCATATGATCGCCAATTCCTCTTAATAGATCAGTATGAGTTGCTTTTGTTTCTGATAAACGCAAGTAAAAACTTACATTGGGCCTTTGTTCTGCTCTAACGTTTACCACATCGGCTGATATCTTCGTTGGCACAGGAGGCACTTGGGCCATAATGGCAGCAACCGCTTTTGGAACACTCAAACACATCAGACCGTTCTTTATGCTCAATATCCCATATTTCCGGACACCAACCACAGTATTGGCCTTGAGGAGCCCCTGTCGTACATCTGCAACGGGTGTTGCCGTTGCATGCTGAATGGACCATGTCGACGCCAAAGGCGGCGCAAATCACGAGTATAAAGAGAACAGAACGCATCGCTTGAGATTCGACTGGAAGTATACCTTTTTGAAGAGGCAGTATTTGTGTCTTGTATTGGGGGGCCGATTAAGTTGGAATAAAATATAACAGGCTGTCGTTGATGTGCTAGGGAAGAGAGGAGACTCGGTGCGGTAGACTGGATTTATATACCCCTTTAATATGTCTTAAAGACTGAGATATGCTAGCACATATATTGCATTATAGCCTCAACCTCACTGTCTTTTTCTCTTTGTGATTGTTTTGCCAATATACTAAGATTCTTCGTTCGGGCGTCCTAATGTTTCCGTGACAAGTCCTTACTTCAATAATGAGGCATAGCGCAACTGGTGAAGAACGTGCGAGAAGATGCCGATATAGACTTCGATAAAGTCAATTTCAGAATTAAGATTCTATTACTCGTACTTCAAATACGGCATGATTTTTTGGGTTCTTGCCCAGGACGACGAGGTGTCGTTAATTTACAGACGTATACCCCACATAAACACCTGGCTGGACCCTTCTCCGCACCACCACGAAAGGCTGCCTCACCAACACATCTTAGTCAACGTGAAAACAAAACAAAACCCAACTCAGATTAAATTAGCCATCAGTCACCCAGGAGAAAAATTTGACATAGAGTGGGCTCATAGTGACACAGTATTTCCCCAGGACCCAGTGCTACAGGGCGCCATGACAGCACGGCTCCGAGATCGGAAGCCACCTTGACCTCAGAGGGGGATTGATAACCAACATGTGGCAGCCAAATGTAGGTAAGACGGTAATCCTGGGATGAGAAACTGCATATAAAGCCCTCGTATTTCCCTTCTCTGTTCGATTTTTTCTACCTCATATTATTTTCCTCCGTCTACCAGACGACTTGTCCTGTGATATCATACTTTAAGACCCCTCTTATCATAACCTGATCATAAACATCCACCATCAATCCACAACCAACTCCCATCACATCCATACTCAACAACAATGGCCACCAAAGCCCCAGCAGAGGACAACTGGTCCTCCACCGCCTACCAAAACGCCGCCGCCTTCGTCCCAAAACTAGCCACCAAAGTCGTCCAATGGCTCGACATCCAACCCACCGACAAAGTCCTAGACATAGGCTGCGGTGGTACGTCCCCTCCTCCCAAGACTCCTCCTCTCACTAACACCCTTAGACGGCATCCTCACCAACGACCTCGCCAAAACCCTCACCACCGGCACCCTCCACGGCATCGACTCCTCCGCCTCCATGATCAGCACCGCTACAGCCGCCGCCCCCGCAAACACAACATACGCCGTCTTGGACGCACGCTCTCTTTCCTCTACGCCTTCTCTCCAAACGGGAGCTTTCACGAAGGTCTTCTCTAATGCGGCATTGCACTGGATCCTCCGCGATGAGGCGTCGCGCGTAGACGTCTTCCGCGGTGCGCACGCCGCCCTCGCGCCGGGTGGGACGCTCGTGTTCGAAATGGGCGGTCAGGGCAACGTGGCCGAGATGGAGTCTACGCTCCTTGCAGTCGTGGCACGGCGAATCGGGATGAAGCGTGCAAGGGAAGTAGACCCGTGGTTTTTCCCGGATGAGAGGTGGATGAGGAATGTATTGGGGGAAGTGGGATTTGCAGTTGAGGATGTGGAATTGGAGTATCGACCGACGAAGTGTGAGGAGGGTGCTGGAGGGGGAGTGGAGGGGTGGGTGCGGTTGATGGGGAAGTTGTTTTTGGATGCGGTCCCGGAAGAAGAGAGGGAGGAGTGCGTGATGGAGGTCGTGGAGGCGTTGGAGACGGTTGTGGGGTCTGCGGCTGGGGGGTATTATTTGGGGTATGTGAGGTTGAGGGTTAAGGCGAGGAAGATCTGAGAGGGGTTGTAGATTGTTATATTGATATATTTGACTCCGTTATGCTAATTGATACTATACGCCGGCCAACATGCTTCTCAAGGAACCATTACAAATACCACCTAGTCAAGCGCTAATAATTGATACTTATCGTCTCCGAGCGCGTCCTCGAGCCTTTCCATGGCTGCAAGGACCTTCTCCTCTTCCAATCTTCGGCCTACTACTTGCACGGCGACAGGGAGGCCGTGCATCGCATCGGCGTCGTAGTGCATATACGCGCCTCTCGCCACACCATTCAGCTTCCGCAGACTGAAACTCGCCGGCAGGGCATCAAGCGTGCGGTCAACGTGGGTGATCGGAACGATACCGGCAGTATAGTCGATCTAAATTCAAAAATTAGCTTCATTCCCAATAGGACAAATAACAGGCCACTTACCAAGTTCCACAAGAATGTATAGCCACAGCTCGAGCATGCATCTCCCATAGCATCATGCGGTACCGCAGGCGTCGCATTCGGTGGCATAAGGATAAAATCAACCTTCGCCTCCTTCTCCCACCACTCATGCCAGCGCGCCTTGTACGCCTCACGCTTTGCGACCAGCTTCCACTGCTCGAACGCCGATTTCGGACCCCAGCCCTCCAGAATACCAGCCCACACAGGGTCACGGCGCACGTACCTAACATATGCCGCGTACAGCCACTTAATCGGCCGTGGGAGCCAAGCGTAGTAGCTCATCTGCGCCGCACCACGATCAACCCACTCGCCAGGGCGACGGAAGGACTCGAATGTCTGGCAACCGTCCGAGTTTAGCAGCTTTGAGGCGAGCTCAAGCGCTTCGTACATGTCTGGCATGCCGGAGAGCTCGGTGACTTCGTGGCCTTGGGCGCGGAGTGCGTCGGCGGCTTTGTCTAGGGCGCGGACACAAGCGGGTGATGGGTCAATGACGCCGTCGGAGCGGAGGATCCCGACTTTGAGGACCTTCTGCTTCTTGATGGCCTCTGAGATGTCTTTGCGCCACGGAATTGGATGGACTGAGTGATCATATTTCCATGGCTGCATGCCGATAATAGACTCGGTGAAATACGACAGGTCACCCATTGTCCTCGTCATGGGGCTGAAGATACTAGGCACGCCTTCTTGGCCAGGCATAGACGTGTCAGCGCCTGCCTTCGGCCAACGCCCGATCGAGCAACGTAAACTATAGATTCCTGAGAAGTGAGCGGGCGCGCGCACGCTACCCGCTACATCAGAGCCAATACCGATTCTGCCGCCACCAAAGGCGAGCAATGCGCCTTCGCCGCCGGTTGAGCCGCCTGGCGAATACTTCGAGTTATGCGGGTTCGTGGTGCGACCCCATAAATCGTTGGCCGATTCAAAACTGAGTAGGGTGATTGGAAGATTTGTCTTGACGTACGGCACCGCGCCAGCGTCTTTCAGCAGGCGCACCAACGGGCCGTCAACCGGCTTCTTGTTTCCCACCTTGCTGGAGTAGCCGAGAGTCGAGTCGAAGCCAGCGACACCATTTGAGTCCTTCAAGCTGACGGGGATACCTGCGAGAGGTCCCTTGAGGTTTATAGAACCATCGGCCAACCAGCCTTCACATGCACCTATCATGATCTCTGTTAAGCAGTTGGTTTTCTCCTGTGCCTTCAGTGCCGCCTTTCCGTATGCGCGGAGGACATCGATGGGCTGGACGACTTCCTTCTGGACATCCTGGACGAGCTCCTCAACCGACTTATCCAGGACCTGCCGTTCCGAGGCAGTAAAAGCACCATGATACTTTGTAAGTGCAGCGATCCTATCGGTGCGTTCATTTTGTTTCAGTTTGCTATCATGCGGTGCTCGTCAGCTACTTTCCCCGCACACCAATAGAATTGGAGAAACGTACCAATCCCTGCGGTGCTGCAGATAGCCAGTTATAAACACCATATCGCAGGGATAGTGAGCAGAGGTATTTGGAAGAGGCAAGTTAAAATTAGAAGTATAAATGGGGAATTTTTTAAGGGCCAAGGAGAGTAAATAGAAGAGTAAGTTGGAAATCGAGGGGTCCAGCCATTCTTATACTTCCGTAGGGACCGCATTTCCCCAAAACTGATAGGTCCAGCCGAAGGTATGCGATAGCCAGAAGGCGCGTTCTCCGTATTGGGACTAGACCGCCGGTTCTGCTCCGTGCTTTGGAGCCAAGAATGCGGGGTAGCTCCGCGGCCCAGGGTTTGCCTTATCGTTATCGTCAGTGGCGTGATCATCATTGCTATACGACAATCATCATCATCAGCGTCAACATCTAACTTATACAAACATACAAACATATATTTTTGTATATATATATATACCCATATACTCTCCATATTTTTAATTCCTCGCATATCCATAATTCCACCCACGCAATACAATGGCGACCACCGCAGACAACGACATCCTGTACTCCCGCGACGACCTTCTCATCTGCGCAGCATGCGGCACCCAATACGGCACCTCTAATGCAGCTCTCCTAACAAGCTGTCGCATCTGCGATGATCGTAAGCTTCCCCCCTGCGAAAATCTCACCCCTCACCTCCGCATCTCAAATACAAATCTCAGATCTCACCCCACCATGCACCCTCCTGCCTCGATCGATCATGCAAGCACCCTTCCTGAGGGGTCACCGCATAGCACCCCTCCTACCCTACCCCCCCTCACTCCTCAACACTTCTCACACTCCTAACAACTGCTAACCCCCTCTAGCCCGCCAATACGTCCCACCAACAGGCCAATCCTTTACCAACCTCCGCTCTCTCCGCCTCAACCACACCAGCTCCCTCTCGCCCCACCCCACCGCCCCCTCACTCTCCATAATCCACAGCTCTCCCCGCCTCGCCATTGGCCAACGCGCCCTCCTCGTCCACACTCCCGCTGGCAACATCCTCTGGGATTGTATCACTCTCCTGACGCCGTCTCTCGTCAGCTCCATACGCGATCTGGGCGGTCTGGCAGGGATCGTGATTTCCCACCCCCATTTCTACAGTACGCATCTGCTTTGGGCGGCGGTGTTTAAATGCCCGGTTTATCTCGCTGGCGATGATAAAGAATGGCTTGTTGAAGAAGAGCCGAGCCCGAAGGAGCCGGTGAGGAGGTTCATTGATGGTGATGGTGGGGAACTGGATATCCCCGGCCAAGATGGACAGAAGACGGGAGCAAAGGCTATTAAAGTAGGCGGTCATTTCCCCGGATCCATGGTCCTGCTGCACGATTCCCGACTCCTGGTGGCAGACACTATCATGCCTACGCCCTCTGGGGTCGGTGATTGGAGACCACACGAGAGGCCGAAGGGGATGAATAGTTTTGCCTTTATGTGGAGTTATCCAAATGTACGTTCTTTCCTCTCCCCCCTCCCACCCTTCAACATCCAAAACTCGCTACTCGAGCAATAACTAAAACTAACGACTCAAACAGATGATACCCCTCCCCCCACGCGCACTCGCATCCATGTGGCGCGTCCTCTCACGGTACAGCTTCACCGCCGTGCACGGCGGCTTCCCAGGCCTTGACATCGAGGACAAGGATGTGAAGAAGAGAGTGTGGGAGAGTATGGGGATGCAGGCTGGAGCGGAGGCGGGGGAAGGGGGTGTGGGGTTTGCGGAGGAGTTTGAGTTGATGGTGCCGCTGTAGTGGTGGGGTGGGGGAAGAGCATGAAAGACTACCAAGGTCGATTGGGTCTTCGAACCTTTGAGGGGTTTTGAAAGAGGGGGGGCTGTTTTGATAGATTCATTACGTAGCGATGGATCATCTGTTGTTCAACAAAGGATGTCCGAGAACAAGGCAATATCCACGTGAGCGCCCACCGTAAAGTTTGGAGAGTGTCATAGTACAGTTTGCTACGTATAATAACCTAAATATAGTCTCTTCGATCTTTGGACAGTCGCTTCCTTTTCAGTATCTACACATGGACTCTTTCATATTTACTACAGCCGGCTTCCTTTTAGCATCCGCAACATAGGCTCCTATGGACAGTAACAAAGTACAATATCTCCTATACAAAGCTCAAGATCATGTTGTTCGTCATGTTCAATTTCTTATTCACGAAAGACAAAGCAACTTTCCATTAATCCAGAACAACAGACATTGAATCCACTCCGAACAAAGACGTAGGCCCGATTCTCTCACAAAAGAAGAATGTTTCGAAAAGAACATCCCCCTTCTCCCAAGTTTCGCGCTAGAATAAACATATGACCAGGTCTATATAAGACGGCACGAACCTCGCTCCTATCTCTTCCTCTAACCAGAAGCACAGAAACACAGAATCTCACGAGCCGGCAAAATCGCAACCCAATCCAAAGAAAAAACATCATCAAAAGCTCTCACAGCTTCTCCAACCCCGATTTCGAGACAAAACCATCCCATCTCCTTCCCGCAACCATGACAGAACTAACCTCCTTCCCCAGATTCCCCCGCCTCCCCGCCGAGATCAAGATCATGGTCTGGAAATTCGCCATCCATTCCGCCCCAGGCCGCGACATAAACCTCCGCCACACGCCCCTCCCCCTCATCCCAGCACATCCAACAGACATACCTCGCACCGAGGTCACCTCCCTTACCCCCATCCCCGGGGTCCTGCACGCATGCCACCTCTCGCGGCTGCTAGCACAGGAGCGCTGGACGCTAGGCATGTCCGCCTATGAGGGTGCCGAGAAGAAGGTGTATGTCGATGTGAGGACTGATACGGTCTACTTCCCGAGTCTGACGTTGTTGGTGGTTTGGCACCGGGGGGCGGATTGGGAGGAGGTGATGAGTTTTGTTGGGGATGTTTATATTGTAGGGGATAGGAATAGGGTTCGCCTCTCGTATCAGAGTCCCGTGTTGACTCTTAGTTTTGCTATAGCCCCAGGGATAATGACTAATTTTAGGCGTACGATGAATTAAAAATATATATTTATACTACAGGTCTATGAGACTTTTGTGAGGAGGCAAAGCTGCGATACCCATTGTTCATGGGTCGTGGAACATGATTAGACGCGCTGGTGGCACGTGTTCTCTCATTGGCATAAATATCCTACAATCTCCCATATTCTCTCCATCAATGTACCATCAACCTACCATCTATAATCCTAAACTTTCATCGGACTGTCCCTCATTAAACCACCATCGTCCTCTGAACTTCATTTTGAAAAGCAAACCTCCCTTAAAAAAGTCTTGTTGCTTACACTGTGCAGCATCCGCCTCTAAGAGTCCATTACTATGAACCTTGAACGTCATCTGGAAGATTTGCCATGGTTGGGTTGGGGGGCAAACTGCAACGTCTATGAAGTTACCCCTCTCATCGTTGTAAAGGTACCCAAGCAAGGGAGTGACGAGAGAAAACAATTCCGTAAAGAGGTGGAGATCTTCCGCATCCTCTCCCTCCACCCGCCATGTCCTCAATTAATATCTTGCTTCTTGCACACTAATGATGGCATCTTTCTTGAGTATATGAGAGACATCTGCCTCTCCTAGCGCATTCAGCAAAATCATAGCCGAAACCGCGAAACAATGCAGGTTACTAAGGTCGAAAGGTTGGAACCACTCTCATTACGCATGACATGGATGAACGATCTCTCACACGGAGTTGCTTTTCTCGAGTCCCTCGGATTTGCGCATGGTGATCTCCGACCTGAGAATATTCTGCTCGATCGTGGCCGCCTAAAGCTTGCAGATTTTGACTGTACGGCCAAGCTTGGGTCAGAATTTGAAGCGTGCATTTCTCCATATGGACGAATACTTGGGTGCGAAGGCGGCGTCGACAAAGGCACTGCTGGCAACCTCAGTCCTCGAACAGAACAATTTGCACTTGGCTCGTTGTACTATCTAATTAATTATGGGTTTGAAATCTACGGTGATCGTTGCTTAGGGGACGCTCCGTCTGGGAAGGAGCATGGACCTACCGTTTTGGACCTGTTACAGAAGAAGATTTTCCCAGAGCTCCACGGAGACCCGATGACCGACTCTATCATCGAGAAGTGCTGGCACGGTGAATATAGAACAATCGGAGAATTGGCAGAAAATACAACAAGCCTCTGTGGTCCTGGTAACAGGGTTTCGGATGTGATGTCTTCAGACGAGCTTGCGTCAAAGAGGGAACTGTGCGAGGAATTAGTTGGACGTGGGATCCTTGAAGGGCTTGGTTCAATTGATCCTCGACAACGCGGCCGGCAAATTGAGCGTAGGTGGGTTAGCTGGGAATTTTTGAAGGCTTGATATAAAAAGATTGTACTCGCAGGTTGAAGCTCCGCCCATCGGCCAATCACATTTATAACTAACTACATGAAATCGGACCTCGGCGCAGCTTGTAGCAAAGTAATTAAATTAGCTCATACCAGAAGAAGAACCAACTATGGAACCAACTCCATGAGCAGAAGGAAGTATGTTTGAAGCACAGCACTCGTCGTTTTACCTCTCCTACGCACGATCAAAAAGTTGATGATATATACGATACAATATATGACGGTGGAAAATACCTAGATATAACTCGATGTCCAAAAGGCGCGGACAGATTCAACTCGATGCCCAAAAGGCGTGGACAGACAGCAGAGATAGAAACGGTAAGAAACCTCACGGTGACGGAGGGAACGGTGACAGCAAGAGAATGGCGACAGCATAAGTGGATAACAACAGCTGAGCTACTCGCCCCGCCTCTCATACAAACAAGTTCGAAGAACGAGTCTTTTCGCCAGAAATCCGGTATCCTTCCACCACCGCAAAGCTTCCACAAGCGGTTTTTTGGTGTAGCCAAGCCATTGTGTTGATTTGGACCTGATTTGTGGTTGTTCTAGCACATATATACATCCGAATAGGGGGTGTGTGGGATGTGTGTTCACACATAACACATCCGAGCCCCCCGCCCAAATCAATATCGGGCTCGGGGCCTCATTCAAAGTTGGAGAAAATACATGATATTCCCCCCTCCGCGCGCACAGCAGAGCTAGATAAATAATGGTCACTCCCCCATCCTTTCCCTCCCCCCCCTCCATCCCACTATCCTTCTCGCCTCTCCTGCCTCCACGTACCGGTCACTTATATACAACCCCCCTTTTTCTCCTCACAGCCAGCCCATTACATTAACCCCCACAAATTTCCAAACCCCATCCCATGCTCTCCAAGCTTTTTGCCCCTCCTCCTCCCCGCATTAAAATGGGCTGGTATATATCCGTCCGTAAATCTGTATTAAAAAAAACTGTCCCCGCCGCCCCGTTCGTTTGGTGTGTCGAATCGATCCGAGTATAAATTTTCAATCCAATCCAATCCAATCACGTTTCCAAGTCATCCCTGGTATCCCTCGTGCATCTTCATCCCTCGTATTGTTGTTGCCCCGTCGTAAAGGTGATCCCGCCTCCATCCCAGCTCATCACGGTCATAGCTCCGGCCCTCGTCTCTAAACCCATTGCGTACCGCCCAGCCCAGCTCCCAACCCGATTCCACGCCGGTGTGTACCCGTCCATATCCCTCTCTAACCCCCATCATACCCCGTCCAGAATATATACAAAACCCCCTTTCAAACCCCACCACAACTACCTCCTCTTCCCCCCCTCCATCCCCCCATCATACCCCCACCCCCTCTTCAGACCCCCCTCATACACACTCGCCACGCTCTCCTGCCACATACTCGGGCTCACAAACGCCGGCGCGGGCGGCGCCACAAAGTGCTGCTGCGCTAGGAGATGCTGCTGCGCCGCGGCTGCTGATCCCATCGGCGGTAGCGGAAGGAGGGATGTGCCCATCATGTCTGGGAGGGCGCTCAGTTCCGCGCCGGCGTTGGACATGTGGCGCATCGTGCCATGTTGCGGGGGGCCGATGGACATGGATGCCGCGTTGGGGGTTTCGAAGGTGGTGTTCCATTGGCTAGGAGTGCATTAGCAAGTTGCATTCACAGTGAAGACGAAAAAACAAGGGGAAATGGGGAAATACGCACTCAAAAATCCTCGCCGGATTCCACGCCGACGGATCCGCCATCGTCATCGCCGTCTGCATCCCCTGCGGCTCCGCCATCCTCCCCCCACCCGCCATCATAACCAACCCCCCCACCGCCGCGCCCTCCACCTTCATCCCCCCCGCCGACACCGGGCTCTGCTCCGGCGGACTGGTGTACGTGACATGGTGCTGGCTCGCGTGCTGATTCAAGCTCTGATGCGGGAGGTGGTCGACTGAGGACGTCGGTGATAAGGTGGATTGCTGGTATTGTAGTGTAGGCGGCGACGACTGGTTGCTGCTGGTAGGACTGCCGTAGGGGAAGCTGGGCTTGAGATCAAATGGCTTGCGGGTGTCTGCTGAGAAGGCTTCGCGGAGGGCGTCGATTTGCTGCTGCATATCTGGCATTGGGCAGGCGTTTGTACAGCGCTCGAGGAGTTGCATGTGGCGCGTGAAATACTCGCGGGCGTCCTTATTGAGGTCCGGGTCCGGGGATGTGAGAGCGACGAGGTGGAGAACGGTGCAAGTTAAGATACTATAGACGACGTAGTTGACGCCTCGCACCATGCAGAGAAGTCCATTCATCCCAAAGTTGTCCAGGACGGCTTCCTGGAGACGACAGAGCAGCTTCGCGTTCGTGTAAGCGATCAGCATGTGGCGTTTCCACTTTCCATCCGGGTTGCTGGGGTCGAGACTCGCTAGTTGGGGACGATGCAGCATAACTACGCCGAGGCAGAATTGGATATGTATGTTCCCCAGGAAATGTGTTGGGAGCCACGGCGGGGATCCATCGGGTGGGAATGTGACCTGGAGATCTTGCGGGAGTTCGACCATCCACTTGTCGAACGAGGGGTTGAGCTGCAGGAACTTCGGGTCCATGCCCACCTCCACCCTCTTCTTCTTCAGCTTGCTGTACACGACGGCCACGTTCCTTATATGCCCGACGCATCGCGCAAAGTACGTGAACTGCCGTTGGATGTGGTAATCAGAGTCGTCCGCCCCCGGCATCGGTTTCGGGATGCTAAAATCGACGGTATCCGCATCCACCGAAAGCAGGTGCGTCCTACCCTGCGGCGAGCCAACCATCAACTCGACAACAAAGATGACAAGCCATATCCGCGTCTTAAGAGCACATTCAGTATTAGTATTCCCACACGGCCTCCCTGCCTTGTGGTCCTCGTAATGTTCATCAAGTCCCATATCCCGCGCCATGGTGACGCATTGTACAACCGTCATCCACGACCGGTAGTAGTAGCCTCGTTTTGGTACAGCTTCCCTTGCCTTTAATATGATAAGCATGGCCTGCAGCGTACTTAATCGGGGGTCATCCATAAATGCAGTAGCATGCCCTGTGACCGTTAGCATAATTTCAAACTCCCCAAGGACGATCAAACTCACGCGTAGCTAATGCGAGCCACTGCTGCCCCTGCGACGGCTCATCCGCAAGTTTCCCCGCATGCGCAAACATCGCCTCCAGAACCAGCGGCGAGATTGCCTCCCTATCCCCATGCCACTGCTGGTAAAACATAGTCTTGTTCAGCACCGGAACGTAAGGGTGTATATTGTTGAAGTAAATATCAAAGTAGTGCAGCGCCGTTTCCTCGTCCGGCATTAACTCAGGGGGTATCCGTATCTTCGAACCTGGCCCTGCGGTTATCTGTGTAATAGCAAAATTATCCGGATCCTCAAACACCGCTTCCTCAACCGCCGCGGACTCCTTTTTCCTGTTATTCAAGTACGGTGCTGTCAAAACGGTTAGCGCTCTTCCACATCCCACAAAAATAACCAAACTAACCAGTTCCCGATTCATCCATCTTCAAGGCTCCTAGATACTCGGCAAGGTCTTGCGTGCCGTAGGGATCAGTCTGGTACATTTCCGGTGAGTGAGTTTGCGACAGCTGCGATTGTGACATCTGCCGTTGGGGTTGGTGTTGCATAGGCTGCTGTAACGGCTGCTGCATAGGTTGCTGCAATGGCCGCTGCAAAAGCTGCTGTAAAGGCTGTTGTAAGGGCTGCTGCTGGATTGCCGGCGGCATAGAGGTAAAAGTAGGCTGCGGCGGGTAATTGTTATCCATCAGGGGCGGCGGGTTCATCACAGCACCATATTGCATCTGCTGTTGCTGCTGACTCGAAGTTTGCTGGGGATAAGCCATTGGCTGCTGATAGCCATTATTCTGAGTCGAATATGAGATCTGCTGCGCATAGCCCTGCGGCTGACCGTTCTTGTCGATGGCCTGCATGTGCTGCTCCAACGAGGTGTAATCCTCGTCGCCGCTGCCGCTCTCATACTCTCCCTTCTCGGGCTCGAAGCCGTGGCTCTGGCCGCCGTCGTAGTTGGCCGTCGGCGGGATGCAGTGCAGCTTGAGGCGTATACAGGCCGAGCAGGGCCAGGTGTTGGTCGTGGCGGCATCGCACTTGATCTTGCGTCGTCGGCATCCTTCGCAGGCTCGCATCACTGGCAAAGAGATATATATCAGTAACATGTTCCAGGACCAGAAAAACGGCCACCAATGATTCAGAACTAACCCTTCAGCCGCTTATGGCGATTGTGTTCGTCCACGAAGACATAATCTACTTGATACCGTTAGCAATTCGCTCGTCTGCAAGTGCCTATCTTCTCGGCGGCTTACTCTTCTGCGCCTCGCGCGGAGCAAAGTTGTTGGGCTCAAAGGTAAAGGTCTGCGGCTGCGCGCTCTGAGGAAGCAGGCGCCGCACACCCGCTGGGTCGCCCGACATCGAGCGGGGTTGGAGCAGCGGCGGCGAGGAGGAGTAGGCGGTATTGTATGGATCCAGCGGCCTCTGGAAAGCGTCGCTGCCGTCGAGGAAGAGAGCGCCGTCGTCAACAAGCGAGTCTATCATGAACAGGACGGAGGCACCGAGGCTCGCCCAGAGCACAGGAACGCGTGTGGTGGTGGTGGTGGGTGTGTGGGATGTGTTTCCAGGAGTGTCGCTCCGAGGCAGGGCAGCGCAAGGAGGTGGCCGTTCCACGCAGGTCTCCGTCTAGTATCGTGCCGGGTATGTCAGACGTCGAGTGTTTGTCGGTGGGCCGCAGGAAGGAGTCGATTTGGTGGGCGCGAGGTAGGCGGTGGATTTTCCTTGTTCGCGAAGTTGTAGCAGGGGGCCTGGAGAGTGATTGACGGGGCTAGCTCGCGCGAACCCGCTCTTAACAGCTCTGGCTTGGTGGGACTCGTGGGACACGCTGCTCATACATGCCCTCTGTGGTCGAATTAAAAGCTGGCGATTGATTGTTGTTGAGTGAAGGGTAGTTATTGAGTAAGAGTAATAAGAGTAGGTTTTTGGCTGTTGCGAGATACTCGAGGCTCGAATAGCGGGTGGACGGAAAGTTGCGGTAGGCAGATTTGCGGCCGATGTATATTTCACATGTACTTACACTGGTACACTTCGTCCAGTACTATTTTCTCAATGGCTATGGTATGAGCTGATTCCCTACCAGTGTATGGAGAATTCTAGTCTTCCTCTCTCGTTCCCTCTTCGTCTTGCGTCTTGGCTTGTTCTGCCTGTCAGCTTTGTCAGTGCGAGTCTGTATATCCCGTCTCTTGCGTCTCCAAGCAGATCCCGTCCCAAGCAAGGAGGGCGTCCTCAGGGTCCTCACGCGCAGACGAGACGGGTCGACCTTGACCTTGGGGCCACAGGGAGGCAAGGAGAGAGGATCAGGGCCTGGGTGCGGGCTGGTAGTGGTAATATTGGGCGAATGTGGCACTCTTCTCTCTCTTCTTCTGGATCAAGACGGGTTCGAGGATCGATATCACCGTGGGGGAGTACCGTCAAGGGGGGAGTGAGGGGCGGCCGGGATGGTGGGTGGAGTTGAGTGGTGGGTGAGGGATTGAGGGATTGGGGATGTAGTAGCGTTGAGTACAAAGGATCAATTGGGGGAAAGAGAGGATTGTGGAGGAAGTTGAGGTAGAGAAAGGTAGAGTAGAGTAGGGTGTAGTAGTGTAGTAGTGGCGTAGTAGTGGTATTAGTTATTGGTATAGTAGTGGTATAATAGTGGCAGTAAGGCGTAGAAAGTAGGGTATAATAGGGTAGTAGGGTAAGTAAGTTAAGTAAGGGTAGATTTTAAATCCGGGATGAGATGGGGTTTGTGTAGGAGAGGAGTGTGGGAGAGACGAGGCTAGAAGCGGGAAGAGCAGCAACGCCTCTGGTCAGCTCTGGTCTAGGATTTACCAGACCGGTCTACTCTGGTAATAAGTGTGCTCTAGTATAGCACTATACGGACGGTAGTAAGTAGTATTGTAGTGGTAGGTAGCAGTAGTAGGAGTTAGTAGTAGCACTATCTATCCGTATGGCTGGTCTCTGTCTGGTTCATTCTTTTTCGCTTCTAGAGAGGAGAGGGAAAGGTGGCAGCTGGTGGTTCTTAGTTCCAGCTGGTCTAGATTACTAGTCTTTCTGTTGAAGAATGATGAGCGATGAGGGATGATGGAAAAAGCGATTTAAAGCCCCACTTCGGCACTGCGGCGGTATACGTACAGTACGAAGTTAGAAAATGTAATCTAGCCTATGTACAGTATTAGAGTAATAAAGCAGTCAGTTGTGGCCATGGTCATGGTAGTTGGTCGTGATCGTGGATAAGTCGTGGTTATGCATTTAGAATAAGTTGTACGCAAAGTACCCTTCCTAGCCAAGACAGCCATCGGTACGAGAAGACGACGTCTACCTGCAGTGCAGTGCAGCAGTGTCGATGCATCAGATACAAGTACCGAATAGTGGCATACGTAGTGAGGGTACATACACATCAGGACGGATGGCGGATAGAGTAGTGGCAGGTTTATGTCGACTCTTAACATATATACTATAGCATGTTATGCATATAGCCATGCCCCTCCCTACCTTACTCGTGCCCAAGCAAGTGAGCAAGACATTGTGTGTGGCATTAGCACGGAGGAGCCACGATTTTCACAGCACTACTACAGGGACAGGAAACAGTCAGAGGAGTCAGTTAGGAAGACTGTCAGTCGTCTGTCAGTTTAGTGCCAGAGTAGAAGTAGAGTAGACTACACGATACACCCTCCTACACCATAGTAAGCGGGCGTAACCAGGCGCAAAATAAGCACAGAAAGCGTAACTCGTAATGCCGTCGATTGGTAGTCAGTACATGCAGTACAAGCAATGCCCCGTCCAGTCTTGGTGTGCTATGCTTGAAGTCTGTTGATGCGATGCAAGTACCATGGCAAGTACTGCGTGGAGAGAACTGGATGCAGTTAACCGTATCTGCGTACCATACATACGATGGCAAGTACGAGTTGATTGATGCGGGTGAGATGCGTATGTGCAACCGACTTACTCTAACATCCTCTCCTCCTGTCTCTTCTTCCACTTCTGTCTTATACTCCGTACTGCCCCAACTCTCCTGTGCGACCTCTCCTGTCGGCTGCATCTCTCCTGTAGTATGATGTGTGTTACTACATGGCAAAATGTAATGTACATCCCACCAAGTCTTGGCCCATCTCCCCAAACTCTTGGCTGTGTCTGGGCCATCCCACTGTTTCTGGACTCCGTCTGGCCTAGCCTCTTGTTTCACTTTCAAATGCGATCTGGGTTTGCCCTGGTGAGATTGGGACTAGGACGACGGTGGTTGATAGATGGTCGTATAGAGTAAGTTAGCTTTGCAGCTTTGCAGTAGTATAATGTGTGACTAAAATATCATCCCCGTAACCCTGATCGAAAATGCAGTAATTACTGCGTAAACCGTCCCATCGTGGCAACCCAAAGGTCAAAAATCTGAGAGTGGTGTTAGTTAGGTAGAGTATCGTAAGAAAAAGGGTACTTCCTCTCCCCAGCCAATCCGCCTTCATCCCCTTGTACCCCTCAATCCCTCCCCTCCCCATCCGCCAAAAACAAAAACCCCACCACACCCAAGAAGGTACAAGGGACTACAAAGGGTACAACTCCCTCCAAAACGGGGAGCAGACTGAAACATCAAAAGAGCCCCACGACTTACTCCCCCGCCAATCGCAGACCGGAGATGCTGTATGCGGGGGTGCTGAGAAACATCCCAGAGCACGATGCTGTAGTGAGATTATGTACTGTGCTGTACTGGGCTGTTTTGTATGTACCCTATGGGGAGAGAGGATGGCGTGTGTGGTAAGAAAAGACCTGGGAAGACGTGGGAGTCGTGGGCGGCCACACGGTATCGTCGTGATCGTCCCAATAGAGTACAAGTACCACTATCCACTCCACAGCGCCACTTAACTGGGGATAACAGGGTGACTGGTGTGACTGGAGTGATTGTTTCCCGCCTTCATCAACTACCGTACCCAGTGGTTAGAGGAGAAAAAGAAAGGAGAAGAGGCGAAGAAGAAGTCAAAACAGTACTTTGACAAAAAACTGTACTGTACTTACCGACATATCTCACACTACCCCATCCAATAAATTCCCCATAAACGTTAATAATTCCTCAGCACCATCGAAAACGCCACCGTCAAATATGACACCACCACCAACCCAGCACCACCATCATATTGTCTCTCTCCTGCCCATCCCCCCTTTCACATCCAGCCTGCGCCATCAATAATCATGGCTCTGGAACAGGGACAAGACACTGTCTCGCTCACCACCCAACTTCCCCCCCTCCACAGCAGCGACCGCATGGTTTCGTCGCTTATCACATGCACTTTCCCGCGGCCCTAATCTGCGTCAGCAAATCACCGAGGCCCACCCATGCGCGATCGAAAGAAGGAGGAGCAAGAGAGAGACGAGAGAGGGGCTTTCGCATGTCTGACTTGACGCCCTGTTACCCGAAAGGAAACCACACCACACGCCTACCACACCAAATGACCGGGGGTGCGGTTCCCATTTCCGGAATGAGCATAAATTCAGGATTGGGATGGATTGGATGGGGTGGTTGAATTTGGCGCGGTAAGCTTGCATAGCCTTGCACAATTTTAAATTTTTGTGCATTGCGGATAATGAGATGAGGCTGCTGCATAAGCAAGGAAGCGCAGGAATCAGTCGTATGATGTTTCGATGCGGCGGCGACATACTGATTCGTCTTCCAGCATGTCATCTGGCTGAAAACCATCGCCAGTCACGGGGTGTGCGGCGTCTCACTACAGCCCTGCGCTGTTGGTAGTAGTACCACAGCAGTGGATTTGACATGTCTCCCAAACCTCCCTCTTCCGCATATCCGCGCTCCTCCTGCTGCTGGCTGCTCCTTGGGCCCAGATTGTGAAGCGGCATCTCCGCTCTGTTCCCTTCCTTTCCCTCTTTTCCCCCTTTCATGGAGATAATAATGGGACGATGATGGGGATGGTGCACCTGAGATGAGAGACATGGTACTGTAGGGGCAGAGGCAGGGCGAGACCTAGCCAATGGATGAGTGTGGCTGGCTGTCGTGGTCATGCCATGGCGGCCTGATCAAGAATGACTGCTCGCAAAGAGTGGCAAAAGAGGGCTGGCGATGGCCGCCAAGCTAACTAACTACTAATTGCAACAGTTCCAAGTCAGTAGTACCCGATAGAGCGTTCCCTTGCACCTTGCAAGTACAAAGTTGCTTAACCATGAAGTCTATCAAACCTTAGTCCTCTCCTTAGTCCGTCACATGCGCGCCTTCAGCGGCCTTGGGAGATACCCGGCTAGACAGAGACAATCCACCACCATACCGCTGAGCACGCGATTCACGTTACCACATACACATCGAGCCCGAAGCCCCATCGCACTATACCGCACTGCCTCCACGGTGAGTTGATGAGGCTGTAGATCCTCATGTCCCTGCAAACAGTAAACAATGCGGGGTGTGAGACATGCCGTCCCTATCCAGTCCAGTAACGGCCGGCAGATAGAGTTCACCCAGATCAAGTACTCGCCGTAGTAGTGTACTCCGTAGCAGTACCGTAGCAGCCTGGCAGACTCCAATGAAGAAAGGCAGATCAATTACCTAAGCCTCATCGCCCCAAAGAGATAGGCGCAACGGAGATCCGCTGCTCCGATAAGAGGGGGGAGCCACTACTCAGACAGAGACCGTTGACTGCCGTTGACTACCGTTGATCTTAGGGGTGCTAAACGGCTGGATTGGCAGATGAGTGTCGTTCATCTGTTTCGTTTCGTTTCGGTGTCGTTGTTTCGTTACGTTCGGCACCGCGCCACGGCAGTAACATACCGATCAAGCCTTGCGATCTTGCATATCTGCAGGGCATGCACCGTCGGGATGGCACCCTCTTTCGCGATTAGCCTCACGAATGCGGAGAGTATGCCTAAATCGGGCACACTCTCCAGACGTCTGGGATAAGAAAACGTGCGTTGGGGGGTTGTTGTTGGTTTTCTGTTGGTTGTACAGGGTCATAAACTTTGGGGGCCTTGAACTTAACTTCGTGGGACTGTTGGTTGTTGGTGCTTGGGTTCCAGCACAACTTGGGACCCACGTGACGTTGGTTGTGAACCTTATTTCCACCCGATGGGTGGTTTAGCGCGGGGTGTGTCGGTTCGCTTATCGATTAGAAATCGTAGTTGGGAGAGTTCAACCATCGATATCGGCCGTATCTACAGCGGCGAGTTCTGAGGTCTTTTGAGAAACCACCACCTGTCAACCTACCTCTATTCCTCCCAATTCCATCTCCCTCTTAATCGGGACGTAAAGCCGCAAATATGGCGATCGAAAACGCAAACCCCACAATCATCAACGTCGACGAGCTGCCCACTCGGCGGGGTAAACCAAAGTCCCTCACCAAGGACGACCACAGCATCCTCTCCCTCCTCGCGCCTACACCCAATCCAGCCCTGCAGATCTACCTCGATGGCGAAGAGCCTCTCTCCGACGTCGAGGAGGAGCTGGCCGAGGAACCGATAGATGAGCAGGAAATCTACGGTCAGTCCCCCAATATCAATCCGCCACCCCTCACATCTCTACGACCTAGTAAATGAACGAGCCCCAACTAACACCCCCCCCCCAGACCTCATCTCCACCATCTCCGACCCCGAACACCCCCTCTCCCTCGGCTCCCTCGCCGTCGTCAACCTCGCCGACGTCTTCATCACCCCCTCCTCCCCCAACCCCACCGAACTCGTCACAGTCACCGTCCTCATCACCCCCACCATCACACACTGCAGTCTCGCCACTGTCATCGGACTCGGCGTGCGCGTGCGCCTCGAACAAGCGCTCCCGCCGAGATTCAGAGTCGATGTACGCATAAAGCCGGGGACGCATAGCCAGGATGAGCAGGTTAATAAGCAGTTGGCGGATAAGGAGCGGGTGGCGGCTGCGTTGGAGAATGCGACGTTGTTGAAGGTGTTGATGACGATGTTGGAGACGTGTGCATAGGGGGGTTTAAATTGGGATGAGAGCGGGGAAAGGAAGGATTGCTGATGGAGACGCGGGATGTAGTGGTGCTGCACGGGGAACCCAGGGGGATGGGGATCTGGGGATGAGGATGGGGAGAGTGGGATTGGCGATGCCATACTCTACTGGAAGGACCTGTCGTTGCTCACCAACGTCCATTGGCGGCAGCTCGATGCGTCAGCGCCGCTTTCGGCCGTGGAGGTTGAGCTGAGTGAGCCGATCTACCTATACGACCTCGTGTTGCCAAGAGGGGGATCAAAGCTGGGCATGGATATACGTAACAGCAACCGCAAGCCATAAGCTGACATCCCGCTCTGGACGATCATCGATCCTCCAGCACCAACACACACGACCCCATGTTGCCCAGCACAAGCACGCGAGCCGCAGATATTGATAGATACCCAAAAATACATACATACATACACACACACACAAACACACACCTCTAGCACACCACTGCAGTGCATATAATCCCCCCCAAAAAACATATACCCTAAAATACCAAGCCTCCAACAAACATGCAATAACCTTTTGCCAATTACCCGTCTTGGCAGGACCGCTGCCCAGCCGCGCCGCGGACCGGGGATAGGACCACTCATGAGCGCGGCATTTCTGGTCATCGGGCCTTCTTCCGAATTTTATAAGATTTTTTCTCTCTCTTGCGGGCGTATGGATGGAGTGGGAGAGGTGGGATGGGGAGGCGGATGGCGCGGCTCGCGCGGGCGGGTGGGCGGTTAGGATGTCATGACATATATGTATGCACATCTACGTACTACTGTAGGTGTGCGTCCGCGGGGATAGGTGGTACCTATACCACCATCCTATTCCATATACTATATACCACACCTTAGGATCCGCGCAGGGAAGAAGCCACTCCTCCCCACCTCATCAGTTTCAAGTCCGCCAATCCACCGCGCTGGCGTCGAGATGAGGTTTTCTTCAGTGTGAAAAGGGGGTAGCTAACACCGTGCACGCACTCACTCGCTACGATCAAACGCCGCGCGCGGACGGACGACTGACGTCCGTCCGTCCCGTCCGGGCCGGGTGGTGGTGCTATAGCAGAGTGTGTTGTACAGGCGCCACATGGCAAGTTAGGTGTGTGCTTTGCGTGTCAGTGTCGTGCACGGTTCGCGGAGATTGGTCGTGGTATATGTCCCTGGGATCCGGCGAGGGTGGAGGGTGAGGGGGATTGAGATGGTGGTTATTTTGCCCCTGAGGACGTTTGGGCTTGTGGGGTGAAATGGGGGTGGATTGGGGGTGGGAGGGTTTGTGAGTCTTATTTTGTTGATATCTGCTCCCATTGCTGTCGTTGACGCCTGTTCGTTTGGGAGGAGTTTTTTGGGCTTGCAATGGCAAAAAGAGACCGGGTGGTCTCTCTATTTTGTTTTCAATGCAGCCGCTCGGTTTAGGCATTGTGTCAGGGAGTTCTTAAACTATTTTCTCAGGATTCACTTGTGGTTGCTAGAGTCCCCATCGAGTTTCACTTCAGTAACTCTGTCAACTTTATTTTCTCAATCTTGAGGCTTTTGCTTTGATTATCTCTCTCTGTGGGTTTCAATTCTTTTGTTAATACGGAATCTTATTTCTTGGGTCTTTTTACATATTTCTCAATTCTTCCCCAAACCAGAACGAAGTTCAATTCAGGGGATGTCTATGCCCCGACCTTTCTCAACGGATCATTTGATATCCATTGGTGACTTAGGACTACACCTGCTCTCTTATCCCTATGTCCGAACGAATTGCCTCGGAGCATATTTCATGAACCTCCACTCCAAATAAACATCTCCTATTGAGCACGCCCAAGCCTCAGCTATGGTACATTGTCGGCGAGTACATGGGACCATCGTACGGATCTCGAACATCATTTCTCCTCGGCCTATACTCATCATCCAAGCTACTCACCGTCCCATCACTCAACACGTACACTTGACAGTGGTTAGAGATCCTCCTGACCTCTCTCCTATCCGCCCTCCCCTGCCAATGCCACAACAATGTCAGACTGGGAAAGCACAACGAATCCGTATCAACATCCAAATACACCCTCTCTTCCCCACCCGCATACGCCCCCATACATAGATCCCACCTCATTTCCAGTGCCAGCATCCGCGAGAGGTGGCAAACATGGAGCAATGCAGGTATTTCAGTTGAAGAGCTCATCTCAGCCCATTTCTCGGAATTGGACTCTCGGTATTCTAGCGGATCGACGCGTAGTATTATGCCCCGACCCGGCGCAGCTTTGATGGCCATCTTCCAGATCGGGACCTGGATCTCGAAGGGGAGGTAAGGGAAGTAGTGGAATTCCTTCAGTTCCGGTGGTTTGGTGATCTGGGGACGGGGCCGGGATTTGATGCGGGTCTGGAAGCGGGTGTTAGAGACGTGGTGGAGGGGGGGAGGGTTCCGGGGGTTGAGCGTGAGAGGGCGGGGGTGAGATTTAAATCGGATCTCGAGAGGGCGGTTGGAGAAGCGGTGGAAAGTCTTCAGTTCTATGGTCTTGACGATTCGAGGGCGGAGGTATTTGAAGGTCCGGGGAGGAGATTTGATGTGCTGGAGTGCGCGGTTCATTCGCTTTAGCTTGCGGATCTTTTTTATTGCTGTGCGGAGACGGGCTTGTAGATGTTTTATCTTCTTCTTTTGGATTGCCGGGGCCTTCTTTGGCTTGGACATGCTGGTGGTGTTCTTCGGGAGGATGTGGGTGTCTTCAGTGTTAGGGTTGGGGGAAGAGCAGATAGGAGGGTTATTACGTTTTATATGTACTCGTTCATTTGCTTGTTCTGGTGGAAATATGGGATGGAATCAAAGGAGTGATTATTTTGGAATCATCTGTCGATGTGACAGGTTTATTCTGCGTCTTTGTCTTGAGCGGGCTCACTCTGCGTCCTTCTGGTTTTATCTTTGCTAAGTTTATGGCAAACGACAAGGGCGCATAACAGTCGGCCTGGTCTCATGCTTTGAGTCTTGCATGAAGGATATTATACAAATCCTATACGTTGGCAAAGGGGTTGTGATTGATGTGTTATATGCGCTATGTCTGTTTGGAGTAAGTAGAAGTATGGGCGTCTGCATGCATGTGCTAAATTATACCAGACTATATCAAACTATTCAGTACACCTCACCTCTCCCCTCTCCTTTAAACCCCCACGATTCTTCACCCACGATTTTTCCCTGCACCTGATCCTCCCATCCCAACACGAGTCATCCTCAGAGTCAGTGGAGACACAGCTCAAAGTAAGAAAGAGGGCAAATACACGAGCACGGTATAGAGGCATGGTATCTGAATTCCCACGGCGCCGCAGCTGCTACAGAGTACTAAGATATATATATTAAAGAGACCAGACTAAGCCAATGAGATGACCTACCTATTATTTCCTACCACTGATTCTACTGCCACCACTATTCTCCTGCTGTATCGCCGCGGCAGCCGCTCCAGCAGGCTCATATAAATAAAGATGACCCTCTCAAGCCTCTAGGTGACCTACCTACTATCATAATACCACTGACAACATCTATCCCAAATAGTGAACCCAATCCGTCTTCGAATCGACATACAACCTCCTCCCCTCCGCCGAATCACTAGGCATATCCAGCGTCCAGCGGTCCTGCGCCAGCAGCCGCGAGAGCTGGCATGTATGCAGGAGCGCCGGGATCGTGGCCCATGTAGGAGAAATGATCTCGGTCCACCGATTCTGAGCTGGGCGGCCTATCTGGAGAGCTTGGGGAAGCGAGGAGTAGCGGATGATGAAGTCGCGGCCTGGGACGGAATGGATGGCGTGCAGCCAGATCATTGCTTGGATCTCGACGGGGAGATCGGAGAAGATAGGGAAGGAGGTTAGTTGTGTGGGGGGGGATGGGACAGGCATCTTGAAAAGGGAGGGGAGGTGAGGGGGATCTTGATGACGTCCTACTGTTGGGTTGTTGTGCTGTTTTGCAGGGTGAGAATGTTGTATTAGTGTTCTTCTTAGAGCTGCTGAAGGGCTTTTGGTGTGCTTTGGTGGTTCTGTCTGGTTAGAAGAGGAGTGGGAGGGAGGTTCAAGCCGTCTTATATAGACCTGGTCATATTGTTTATTATGGCGCAAATATGAGATGAAACTTAGGAGAGGGGGGTTGTTCATTCGAATCATTTGTCCTTCGTAGTTGAATAAGTCTCCGTCTTTGTTCTTAGGCACCCTCTGTCAAAGAACATATGATCTACCACTATGTAACCCTCCCTCTTTTGGAACTCTCTAAGTTTCCAATTCTCAATCGACCTTAGAGGGGGTGGGCATAATGGTGTCTAGTACGAGGAGACGGGGATCGTGGAGCAGAACGAGGATGCTGCTTTTCTAAAATAAAAATAAAGCACGCAGTTTTTCGAGCTGTTTACTTGAGACGTCCAATCCTGTAGAGCAACACCTTCATCTGCACTAGCAGAGTCAATGGAGACACCGCTCAAAGTAAAAAAGGGGGGGAGGGGGCACACGAGCATGATACCAACCCCGCCGCAGTTGCTACAGGATTCTAGAATATAGTATTTTTAATAACTACCGTCTTAAGCCGACGAAATACCTACTTATTTTGACCTACCTATCATCTCCCAACTACTGGTTCCGCCACCATTGCCACTCTCCTACTGTCGCTGCCGTAGCCGCTTCAGCCTGCTAAAATATATAAAGACACCGTATTAAGCTAACGGTTTGATCTAGTTGCTATCGCCGTGCCATTCTACGTAATATTTTGGTATTTCTACTATCGCCTCTCCCGCCCTCACTACGCGTCTTCTCTTTCACCTTCCACTCGCTCTCTAGCAGCGCCGTGACCTGATACGGCCACGGCAGCGTCCACCTCTCTCTCCCGAGCAGGCGCGAGAGATGGCAGGTGTGCAGTAGCGCAGGGATATCAGCGACGCGCGTTGGCATCTCGGTTGGTAGTGTCATATGGGTGTAGGTGGGGCGGTAGATGATGGGCTGGCGAAGGACAAGGTCGGGACCGGGGTGGGAGGCTATAGCGTGTTTCCAGATCATGATGCGGAGCTCGGGGGGGAGGAGGGGGAAGAGGTGGAAATTGTTTAGTTTTGTGGGAGGGGGCGTGGGGTCTGGCATCCTGAAAAAGAAAAGGGTGGGGCTGTGGGGGATCTTGATAGTCTTCCTACCTTTAGATTGTCGCGCTGTTTTGTAAGGTGAGAATATGGTGTTAGTGTCCTTCTTGGGTTTGCTGAAGGGTGTTTGGTGTGTTTTAGTGGTTCTTCTGTTTAGTGAGGGGAGGAGAGTGGAGGGAGCTTGACGCCGTCTTATATAGACCTGGTCATAATGTTTATTGTGGCACGAATATGAGATGAAACGTGGGAGAGGGTTTTTCATTCGAATCATTTGTCCTTTGTGGGTGAACAAGGACCCGTCTTTGTTCTTAGACATTTTTGGTCGAAGAACATATGATCTACCGCTGTATATTAATTCTATCAAAGCAACCCTCTCTCTTTCAGAACTTTCGATGTTTCCAAGTCTCAATCGACCTTGGTAGACTTTCATGCTCTTCCCCCATCCCCCACCCCATCAAAGCGGGCCTCCCTCTTTAAAACCCCTTGGAATTTCCAAAACACGATCAACCTTAGTAGTCTTTTATGCTCTCCTCCCATCCCATCCCAGTACTACGGCAGCACATTCAGATAACTCAACATAAACGCAAAACCATTCATCCCCTGTAGCCTACTCCTAGCGCCCTAATCCCCGACTTTGGAGGGAGCGGGAATGATGGTGTCTGCTACGAGGAGACGGGAATCGTGGAGCAGAACGAGGATTCTGCTTTTCCGAAAAGCACGTAGTTTTTCGAGCTGTTTACATGAGACGTCCAATCCCAACTGACTACAGCACAACACCTTCATCTGAACTACCAGAGTTAATGGAGACACCTCTCAAAATAAAAAAGGGGTCGGACACACGAGCATGGTATAGAGACGTAGTATCCAAGATACAAACCCTGATGCGGTTAAAACAGGATATAGTATATATTAAAGACTACCGTCTTAAGCTAATGAAAGACCTGCTTGTTACGACCTACCTATCGAATTTGAAAAGGGGCAGGGGGAAGCCATCCTCCGTCGTAGATATATAGGGCTGAGGAGTCCAGATCATTTCACATACGACCATAGACTCAAGAGAATTGGGCATCCCGTCCGCTCTGCCATACACAAGCTTGAGATCGGTGGATTAGTATTTGGGTGGGTGACCACCAGCGAATACCCACTGTTGTATGTTTTTGCCTTTTTTTGTCGTCTTCCTTATAGCTACTTATTCATCCCTATTTTATTTACTATCTTAGCAGCTACTCCCTGCTACCGATTCTCCTACCGCTGCCATCCTACCGCTGTATCGCTGCTGGAGCTGCTCTAGTATCCCAAAATATAATGACCACCGTCTCAAGCTCCTAAGAGACAGACTTACCTACTATCACCATACTGATCGCTCTCAAACTGAACCGTCCCGCCCCACTCTCTACGGTACTTCTCCTTCCACTCACTCTCCAACACCACCGTAGCCCATACGGCAACACCAGCGTCCAGCGCTGGCTCGCCAGCATGCGCGAGAGGTAGCACACGTGAAGCAGCGGGGGGATGTCAGCGCGCCCGCGTAGCATTCGTGTTTGCGGGTTGAAGGTGTAGGAGCGGAGGATTAGGGCGGGCGTGGGGCTGGAGTCGATGGCGAACTGCCAGATCATCGTTTGGATCTCGACGGGGAGGTTGGGGAAGCTGGCACGGGTGGTTAGTTGTGTTGGGGGAGAGGTCGGGGGGGGGGGATTGGACTGGCATCTTGAAATGGGGAGGAAGGCTGCGGGGGATTTTGATGGTGTCCTACTTTTGGATTGTTGCGCTGTTTTGTGAGTGAGAGTGGTGTTAGTGTTGCTAGAAGGTGTTTGGTGTGTTCTGGTGGTTCTGTCTGGTTAGGAGAGGAGTTAGAAGGTAGGTTGACGTCGTCTTATATAGACCTAGCCATGACGTTTATTCTGGCGCGGGTATGAGATGAAACTCGGGAGAAAGGAGGTGTTCATTCGAATAATTCGTCTGTTGTGAATGAATCGGTCTTCGTCTTTGTTCGGGGCGGATTCAATGGCTGTTGTTCTAGATTAATGTAGAATTGCTTGTCTACGGCGAATGGGGATTTGAGAACAATAAATGAATGGATTGTGCTTTGTTCTTTGTGTAAGGGGTGTTGTATTTATGATATTGTTCGTTAGAGCCTATGTGCGGATGCTGAAAGGGAAGCGGCTGTGCCGAATACTCTGTATAAAGGAGCATATGTGTAGACATCAAAGGAAACGACTGTCCAAGGATGGAGGGCTATATTTGGATATTTTATGCTGGAAGTTTTTCAAGTTTTACAGTTGGAACTCTCGTGAGCGTTACCTTGTTCTCAGGCATCCCTTATTAAAATATCGCTGCTCCGTATGAATATATCAAAATGGCTCTTCAAAACACCTCAAAAATTCCTGACTCAATCAATCAGTCTGCATAGTCTTTCATCCTCTTCTGCATTCCTTGCTGCTTTCTTCCATTTATCACAAGGACTCATTTCATGTATGCCGTCATTCTCACCGCCATGTGCTGTTGTTACCGCCCTTCTCTTGCCGTCGACAACCCCCCGCTGCCGATGCCGCTGTCGGTCTTCGGTCTAGGTGTCGATGCCCCAGCCCTTTATGGGACATTTCGTATCCATTTCGTAGAGCATCGCTGGCAAAACGAGGAAAAGGACTAGGTTACATGTGCCTGATCCGATATATATGTGTGTCCTGGCATCTATCTGGCTTTTCCATAACGATAGCATATATACCCTATTAGCCGACAGCCTCCGCCAGAATTCCCCGAAAGAACTCGATCGGAGGGTACGAAGCCCCCTTAAATTGCCTCAGGAGGTCGTCGCAGGAGGGAAACAAGGGGGGTCGCAGAAATCACCTCGGACATGACAGATTCACTCGGATTAATCTACCCAAAGAGAGCTCTGACGCAGAGACGGAGAGGATACCCATCTGTGGATACGTTAAGTAAAGTTGAGGATGGGACAAGATCTGACCGGAGGACCGTCGACATACAGCAAGGGAAAAGGTATCGTAATGGGCCCTATCCCAGCGCCGAACCCGGAGCCGGCTCTACACAAAGCCGGAGGAGAATGTGTGGAGAAGGCAATGATAATGCTGGCAGTGGGTATCATTGTATTGTCGCTGTGTAGTGTTGCTGTCGTGTGATTCTCACCGTCATTCTCACTGCCATTGTCATCGCCATGTGTTGTTGTTACTACTCTCGACTTATTCCCCTGCCTGATGGTGGCATTGTTTGACTTTACCATTCTATTAGAGATATGTACTTATGCACAAGGCAGAGGGCTCCCAATGCTTTCTCTACAAACCTGCATCGAGCGGCCCAAGGGCTTTCGCAATATTGAATAATCCCAGCAGCCAGAAGTTTGGGGAACTCTTCATGTTTCCAAGGTGAGGGGGATGTGTGCACCATAGGTCCTAAATTCTTGTTCAATTACTAGTCTCTGTGAGACGCCTACTAATCCACCATGCCAAATGGGAATCGTATTCTCATAGTAGGGGTATAATATCATTCATTTCACATATTGTATAATACCAAACTCATCCGGTAATTCCAAACACCCAAGTCCTCCCCAATCACCCCCGTCTCCCACCACTTCCAGCTAAGACCTATCCCTCCACTCTTCCCCCCCAATCGGCGTAGCCTTCGGCGCCCCAGCCACCTCCGCATCACTATCATCCTCATCATGCAAAATCCTCGCCAACTCATCCGGATCTCTCATCCTCGCATCCGCCGCAATCGGGCTCCCCTCCCCCCTCTCCGCCGCCAAAACCTCATCATCAGCACTAACACTGATGCCCCTCCTCCCCCACCCCCCTGCTCGTCCCCTCGACCCCTCCCTCCCGGAAACATTCTGCTCATACTCTCCGTCATCTCCCAGCGCTGGCCTCGCTTCGTCGCTGGTTTCTTCGCTGTCTCGACCGCGACGGAGGACGCGCCGTAACATCCAGGACTTGCTCAGATCATCTGCGTCTACGATACCGCCGCTGCGAAGCTTGACGCGCTGGCGAGAGTAGTACACCCATGCGAAGTCGACGTATAGGAGTGTTTGCAAGACACCAAATATAACCGCCACAGCCTCTGGCTTCACGGGATCCGCAGACGCGTACCGCTCGATCCAGTTACAGATATACAGCGCACGATACGCGCCCAGCGCGAGTAGGTAGTACGAGTCGATGACCGTCGGGACCGTAGTCTGGCGCAAGAGAAGCAGTTGCGGTAAGACACACACGCTCTCGAGGATGAGGGAGAAGTTGATGACGATATAAGAGAAAGGAGGACCCCACGCCTTCTCGGCGATCATGGTGATGAAGGGGGAGAGGATGAGGGCGCCGAGGAGACTGTATGCGCCGAGGCGGTAGGAGACTTCGCGCTCGCGGGTGCGGGCGAAGATGCGGGTCATGAGGAGGAGGATGTAGAGCGAGGAGACGATGTAGAAGATTTTGAAGATGAAGTTCCAGTAGTTGTCCTTGGGGTTCTTCCAGAAGAGGTCGATGTAGCGGGTGCAGAAGACGAGGGCGTAGAGGGCTTGGGAGATGACGGAGACGCCTGGGGAGATGTTAGATCTTGTACCAGCCAGAGAATCGCACGGCAATGAGAGAGGAGAGGTGCTCAAGAGGGGAGGGACATACCTTCAGAGCTCCGGTTGCGGTGGATGGCGAAGATAAGGATGCATTTTGATAGGGAGTGCGTGAGGTCGGCTAGGATACGCCATATATTCATATAATAGAGCGCCTCGAAGCCATCGATAACGGTAGGCATGGCTGCTTCAGAGGATCTCAGCCAGTATCTCTCGGTATAGTGCTTGAGGTTCGGGATTGGTATGTCGTGCTTTGATTACGACTGTGGCGAGGCTGGAACGCTTATGACATCGCAAGGCTGAGTGAGTAACGACGATCCAGGGTAGCTCGACAGGAGCTTGATGCGACGATGGGGATGTTGGTGAAGCCGCGGGGATGCGAGTATATGGACGATTGGCTCAGCTGGTGGTGAGTTGGAGCTGGAAGCTGGACAGAGACATGCGTTGTACTCTGAGACAATTGGGATGTGCCACTACGAAGTGCTGCCTTGGACCCCAAGTGTAGTCGAGTACGATGGGCCAGGGTGGCACGTACTAAAGTTGCGGGTGGGTTACGCGTTATCGTCAATAGTGCGTACGCTATAAATACATTGATTATCGACAACGACGACTTTATAGGCAGGCAAAGCTGGTAACTACAATGATATCTAGCTATATAGCTTAAAAGTCATTGATTGTAGAAGAAGATGAATTATGTGATTAGCACCAATTTCCATGCTTTGGTTGTGGTAGATAATGTTACACGTCCTCAGTTCCTCAGTAACACAGTCCAGATGCAGGTGATCGGACAGAGGACGGCCCGTTGAAGAAGACTGACTGAAATACGAGCAGAACCAGAGTGGGTTGGCTGGCTATGTAAGGCCTAGATGCACTCATCTTACTCCAAGGGTGATAGTCGCTGTGCTCTGAATCACTTTAGATAATAATTCACGCCTCGTCGTGCACATATCAGTTCATTGAATACCATGAAAGCCAGATCTATTCAAGCCGGTATACTTCCCAGAACCCAGTCCAAATATCAACAAAATCTGCCATTTCCAAAAAAAATCCCTACTTCTTACATGCCCCCTTTTACTATTCCAAATATGCATACAAAAAATCCCACGCTGTCTATACAAGCGGATACATAATCATGCAAACGCACCTACCATTGCCATCAACGTAGCTCCCAAAATCACCGCCGTAAAAGCCTGAACCCTCTTCTTCCCTTGTAGTACACCATAACTCCCCTCACTGAGGAAGTCCTCCGCAAGCAACTGCACCAACCCCGCGAACAACAGCAAGCCGCTGCTAATCGCATTCATAATCCCCACCATGAGCAGCCCGGCCTGGCTCTTCGGGTCATAAAGCGTGTGAACGGCCAGGCCAATAGCCTGTCCGATAGGCGTCGTAACGCCGTAGGCGAGAACCATTAACCAGGGTTTGAAGGAGCCCTTCGGGAATTTAATGGCTGCTATACGGGAGCCTAATGCCATGCCCTCGAACGTCTGGTGGAAGGAGATGGCGATGAGGAAGACGACGAATGGGGGACCGGTCGCGACGGATACGGCCATGCCGATGAAGACGGAGTGGAAGATGATCCCGGCTTCGAGGAGCATACACTGGACCATGAGTTTCTTTTGTAATTCCTCTGGGCCAAGGACTTGGGCATGCGGCTTCGAGCCGGTACGTCCATTTGTTCCCGTCGCGGGATCCAATTCATCCAAATCGAGGTCCGAGTCCTCCGCATCTCCGCGGTAATCCGATGTCGTCTTGTCGCCGTTTTCCTTCGGGCTCGGCTCACCACTCCATGACCCCGCGCCCATCAGCCCCACGGTTGATTCCTCGTACTCGCGATCCTGCTCCGCCTGGCCCGGTTCGGGGATGGCGGTAGTCTCCGGTTCCCATGTTTCGAGGTGGGAATGGGTGTGTGCGACGCCTCTTGTGCGGAGGAACATCTCGAGCCCGACGACGACGAGGGCGGATATCATGGCTATTACGCCCGCCAGTGGCCGGTATCCGGTGTTGAAGAACCATGGGAGACAGGGGTTGGTGAGGGAGACGAATGCGGTGGGGAGGAGATGTACAAAGGCGGTTGCAATCAGCACTCCTGTGCCAAAGTGTTGCGAGTAGAAGACGAGATCGTTTGGACCTTTTTGTTTGTTCGCACGTTGGGAGATGAGGGGGAAGCCACAGCCTGATAATTGTTAGTAGCGCCCTGGAAATTGTGGTTCGGGTGTCGTTCGTACCAGCAATGCTCAGGACGAGGATGAGGACCAAGGCTCCAACATGGGCTGCTGTGCTATAGTCCCCTCCTTGCGCAGAACCGCAGGCTGGTCGCTCGCCCTCCTCCTGTCGTCGTGCCAGCTCGGCGAGCAAGACAGCCGTAGATTCCGTCGACCATAATGGCGCTGGGAAACGTGTTAGCAGTGGCACGTCATTCTCATCTCGTAAGATTCTTACTTGTGCCTGCTAAATCATGCTCGATCATAGTTTACGATGAGCAAACCTGTTGCCTAATAACATCGCTGGTGTCGTGGTGGTTGTGCTGGATTGCGCGGTTCGACATTCACTCCTTATCGGCAAATGGATGGGTGGGTTCGTATGTGGTTTCTTTGGACTTTCTCAGCCTTGCTCGGCGAGGTTGGCGCGGAACCATTAATTTGCCGGGTTACAATTTATGTACCTGTCCTGTCCCCTCAGCCCATACTGGGATATTATTCTACGATAGGTACGACAGAATAAATTTCGAGAATGTCAAGTTTACTTTCAGGAACTCACTATACGATATTTTATTGATTTGATTTAAATACTCTTATTTACTTTATTAGGAATTCATATTTAGCCACGTGCCTCGGTATTAGTTGACGTAATATGCCACCGTACACTGAATTTAAAGCCACATCACATCGTGGATTACTGTGCTACTACTCATGCTCCTCCTACGATTACTCTTCCCAACTTCCTTTCATTTGATACCCATTTGCTTAATTTTGTCGAGCGCGCAGCCGTCCGAGCTGTTGTTTATTTGCGCCTAGCTCCCATGCCGTTATTATTTCCATAGCGGCGATGCCATTGCGATGGCTGAGGCCGTCCCTGCCTACCTCATATAACACCAGACCACCTTCTCACACACGACCATGGCTTTATATCTTGCTGGTTGCTGCCTTTGTCGCAGTGGCAAATGCCATGCCCTCAAGGCGTATTGCCGAGTTGCGCCAGGAAGCAGTGGACATGTTCTACCATGGATACGACAACTACATGAACATTGCATTTCCAGATGATGAGGTACACCACTTCCTCATTGAGAGTTTCTATAGTCACTAACATTATGCGCAGCTTAGACCAGTCTCCTGCAAACCCTTGACACGAAGCAATAATCCGAGAAACATAGACCTCAACGATGCGCTTGGAAACTATTCGCTCACACTCATTGACAGCCTCTCGACGCTGGCCATCCTTGCTTCGGCGCCCCCGGACAACGAACGAACTGGTCTCAATGCGCTCCACGACTTTCAAGACGGCATTGCATCGCTGATTATCCAGTATGGCGACGGCTCAGAAGGGTCGTCGGGGCAGGGCCTCAAGGCGCGGGGCTTCGATTTAGACAGCAAGGTCCAGGTCTTCGAGACAGTGATTCGCGGTGTAGGAGGACTTCTTAGCGCTCACCTTTTCGCAATCGGCGAGCTGCCTATAAGAAACTACAAACCGCGAAGAGCTTCGAGTTGGCCTTGGAAGGCAGATGTGCCGGGCGAGGAAGCGCCGATTCTGTGGTCAAATGGATTCAAATACGACGGGCAGTTACTACGCCTTGCCTTGGACTTGGCGCAACGAATGCTTCCGGCTTTTTATACCAATACCGGAATGCCGTATCCCAGGGTCAACTTGCGACACGGTATACCATTTTATCATAGGTCCCCATTACACAAGGGCTCCAGGGCGAAGGACGGTGGTGCAGGTGCCAATGAGGTCACCGAAACGTGCAGCGCTGGCGCAGGAAGCTTGGTCCTCGAGTTTACTGTGCTCAGTCGGCTAACTGGCGACCCTCGATTTGAACAACTTGCCAAACGGGCGTTTTGGGCTGTGTGGTCTCATCGGAGTCAGCTCGGCCTTCTCGGTGCGGGCATTGACGCCGAGGATGGAAAGTGGATAGGTCCATATGCTGGTATTGGTGCAGGCACTGATAGCTTCTTCGAATATGCATTTAAGACTCACATTCTCACGTCTGGCCTTGCTCCACCAAATACAACGGTTCCGGCTGGCAAGAAGCCGGATACTTGGCTCGACCCGAATACCCTTTATAAGCCCCTAACTTCTGAGGAGAATTCCTCGGACAGTTTTCTAGAGGCCTGGAAAGAGGCGCACAGCGCTATTAAGAGGCATTTATACAGCAGTAGTCACCACCCTCACTATGTTGTTGCGCACCTGGCTACTGGGTCACCACAGACTTATTGGATAGATAGTCTTGGTGCCTATTACCCTGGTCTGTTGGCTATCGCTGGTGAGATAGACGAAGCTATTGAAGCTCATTTACTTTACACAGCGTTGTGGACTAGATACTCCGCGTTACCGGAGAGGTGGTCAGTAAGGGACGGCACTGTTGAGGGCGGGCTAGGTTGGTGGCCTGGCCGCCCGGAATTTATCGAGTCGAATTATCATATTTTCCGTGCAACCCAAGACCCTTGGTACCTTCATGTTGGGGAGATGGTCTTGAAAGATATCCAGCGACGATGCTGGGCGGAGTGTGGGTGGTCTGGCTTGCAAGATGTTCGCACGGGTGAGATGAGCGATAGGATGGAAAGCTTCTTTCTAGGAGAGACAGCGAAATATCTGTACCTCCTCTTTGATCCGGATCATCCTTTGAATTCTCTCGACGCACCCTACGTCTTTACGACAGAAGGCCATCCTTTAATCATTCCACGCAAATCAAGTCAGCAAAAGAGCACGCCTAAAGCGCCCAGAAGTTCCTCGTTAGAGTCTTATCACTCGCTTGAGAATGCCGACGTTTGCCCTGTTCCGCCAACAATGCTACCGCTTACAGGGTCACGCACTGCTGCGCGATCGGATATCTTCCATGCTGCGAGCTTGGTCGGACTTCACCGTGTCCCAAACTACAATGCCATGGATGAAATGGGTTTGGATACTACAAAGTCAGTGGAGAATCAATGGTCACAGCCAGCGAATCATTCAATTTACCCCTGGACTCTCCCTCAAAACCTCGTGCCGCCCAACGCGGTCTGCGCACGCTTACCTATTCGAGACACCTTTTGGATAGAATTCCCATCGAGCTCACAACTTGCAAGCCAGGGTTTCAACATAGCTGTGGGTTCTCAGCCCGTAGTCAGAGTGAACAATGAAGGTGTCCTCATCCAGAACCTTGCTGGCCTTACAGTGGCGATGATCGAGGAAGAAAATTCAGCGCAATTCATCTACGATGGAGCGCCCGTTTCCAAATCCTGGCGGATCCTGAATATCGGCACGACACCACTGGGTCGGGATGAGAAGGTCTTCATCTCTCGAGAAACGATAGGGCCAATCGTCGATCCATCGTTTACCCGCGTCCGTGACCCTCTCACCGTGGACCTCGTCATCCAGGTCGAGAACCCCCAACTCAACAAAACAGATGGGATGCCATCTTCGGGCCTTCCAACCAGCGGCAAGATCGAAGAAAGTATCCACGCCGAGACAGCACACGAATCTCTGCACCTCGAGGCGCTAGCAGACTTACCCTCAGACTACCGCACCATGTTCTCCTCCCTCCTACAACAAGTCACATCCGCCCTCCGCGACCCCGTCGCCACGCTCTTACCGCAGCCTAATCAGGAGCCAAAATACCAACTCCTATCCATCCGCGCACACTGTGCGGTTGGCACCGGCGCGGCACCAATTCCCGCCGCGCCTGAAGCGCCTGACTCCAACGCCGTAACTAATGACCCCCTATCCTGGACGAGCATCTACTTCGCCTCGCACAACTGCGATGGCAAGCTGCCCGACCGCGTGGTGCGCGCGTACAATGTGATCGTTATGCGGCGCGGCGGCTGCAGCTTCAGCGAGAAGCTGGCTAATGTGCCGGCATTCCACCCTACCGCCGCGGGGCTACAGATGGTTGTTATGGTGAGCGATGATGATGATGATGAGCTCATCCGGCCGCTGCTGGAGGTGGTGCAGAAGACGCCGGCGGGGATGAGACGCGCGCATGAGGTGCCGATGGTGATGGTTGGGGGAGGGGAGGCGACGTGGGGGGCGCTGAGGAAGGCTAGGAGTCTAGGGATCAGGAGGAGGTACTGGGTTGAGAGTGCGAAGGGGCTACGAGTGAGGAACTTGATTGTGGTGTAGATGAAGGTTGATACATGCAAATGTCACGGCAGCAACTATGATATCTGTAGAAGAAGCGGGGTTTGTAGATACAGCACGAATAACGGGCAAAATGATACCGATGGCCGGCGTTTTCGGCGATAGTGTCGTATAACGTATATATGGAATGAAATAGACTATGATGGCGCAAATGCCGATCTCCGACTTTTAATCGTAAATGCTTCCCCTCTATTCCAGGATCTTGGCTAGCAAGGCGGGGCGGGGACCGCGGGGTTGAAGCTATACCTATGGCGAAACAGTGCTACTTCGTACAACAGCGACGCAGAATACGTATTTTTGATTTCAAATCGCGACATCTGCACATCGCCATCCAACGCGGATTTATTGTCGGCATCTCTTGAAACATTGGGCCGTCTTATGGCTTAATAATTACCTTTTTTTGTGCAATGGCAATAGATAAACACCCGCTCAAAGACAAATGCGGGTGCTGGTGCATATGACAAAGCAGGGAGAGCTAATGACGTGCCGGGTGTTGGTCCCGCTGTAGTGGTGGTGTGATTAATCATTAATGTTACGGGACTGATTGAGAGCTCACAAAGGAAAGAGCTATTGGGGGTATCGTGACGTCGATTGAGACTGTATATAATGCGCCCTTTCCTCGCTGCTTCTTCTCGTTCACTTTCTACAACTTCACTTTGTGCACATATACCCTGTCGTCTTGTACGCTTTTCACTTCCACCACTTCAACCTCAGCTTCGGTACTTCACTTCTAAAAAAGTATCTACACATAAACAAACACATCATACCCGACAGCCTTCACGGAAAGGAATCAACATGTCTCAATCAATCTACATTGATGAGACGCCTGATGATGTCAAGAACGCAAAGGTATAGCTTTCCTGTGTTTATCACTTCTCACCTCTTGTGGTTATGTTATGAGACTGACTGGAACTCTCGGAATAGGGCCTCCACTTGGTGACCCAAAGCACCCCCAACGGCCAAAAGGTCCAGATCTTGCTCGAGGAGCTCAAGGACAAATATGGTCTCCAATTCACCACTACCGTGATGTCCGTTTACTCCGCGTTCTCACACTTCCAGCTCATCGGAACAACAAACTAACATCACTACAGCGACATCTCCACCAACGAGCAGAAGAAGGAGTGGTTCCTCCGTCTCAACCCCAATGGCCGCATCCCCGTCCTCGTCGACAATAACCAATCCCCTCCCTTCCCCGTCTTCGAGACCTCAGCCATCCTCCAATACCTCGTCCGCAACTACGACCCGGACCACCACTTCCGCTTCAAGGACGAGCTCCAGACCAGCCAGGCCGAGCAATGGCTGATTTTCTGGCACGGCAGCGGAGCTCCGTACCAGGGAAATACCAACTTCTTCCGCAGACAAGCCGAGCAGATTCCGTGAGTAGTCCCCACAGTCCCCACACTATTTCCCCGCACCATCCCACTAACAACAATTGCTAGTTTCGCAATTAACCGTTTCCGCAACGAGACGCTACGCGTCTATGAGGTGCTTGAGATCCAATTGTCGGGCAGATATACTGGTGTTGAACGCGAATATCTCGCTGGTAACGGAAAGGGCAGATACAGTGTTGCCGAGCTTGGCACTTGGCCATGGGTCAAGGGCTGGAAGAACAGCGGATTCACTGAGGAGGAGCTTGCAAAGTTCCCTCACCTGCTCCGCTGGATCGATAGGGTTGCCGCGAGGGAGGCTGTTCAGCGCGGAATCGGCGCGGCGTATCAGAAGAAGTAAAAGATACGAGTATAGGGCTTAGGTGCTCTGGGGAAACGTAACACTATTGCATGAGCTTAAGGCGTAAAAATATGATATTATTTGACCTACACAACCGTAGTCTGTCCTCTCGTGGTGATACACCTTATATAGTACTTATACACCCCGTCTTCCACGCGAATGCTGCACCGCAGCCGCCCCCGGGTATCCCAAAATCGCAACAACATAACCAATCCGTCTCCTCGACGGCCGCCAGAAGAACCGAAAGCACAAAACGCGCCTAGTAGTAAACACACATCCCAATCCCCGTCCCAACTGCCTATTCATCAAAATCCGGCATCTCATTCTCCTCATAAACCTCCGACCCCTCCTCATCCCTCTCCTCACTCACACTCTCGCTCCCACTACTACTCCCATTCCCATCCACAAACCCGACCTTCTTCTCCCTCCCCACCCTCACTGGCTTCTCCTCGATCACATCGCCCCCCCACGCCCAGCACTCCTGCACCACCTCTCCGCAGCGCAGACACACCCATCCCTCTCCCGCCTCCCCCTCTAACCGGCCTGCGAGGCACACGAAGCAGTACACGCACCCGCACGCTCCGCAGTACGGATTCGTCACATCCGTCATCCCGCCCGCCACGCCGCCCTGACCCGCCGCGCTCGCAGCGACGATCTCAGCTTCCGACTTGGCCTTATTCTGGTCCTCGTAGCAGATCGCGCATGTGCGTTCGGGGAGATGGGCTAGCGGACCTTGTTTCACTTCTGCAGGTCCGTCGGAGGGGGAGGAGAGAGAGGATACGCGGCGCCATGTGCGTGAGAGCCAGCGTCGCCAGCGCGCAATGCCGAGGAGGGGAAGGAGGAAGAGGAGAAACTCGGTGAATGCATGCCACACGAGTTGGCGATTAAGGTACTCGAAGGAAATATCCCTTGCGAGCTGGTTCGTGCGCGGTGCCAGCCTGAGGCGGAGCGCGCGGTCAAGGAGGGTCCTGTAGCGGCCGTTGAGGAGGAAGGCGGAGAAGGAGGCGAGGGAGGCGAGGGAGTAGACTGTTGTTAAGCGGGAGGTGATGGTGTTGAGGCGCGAGGAGAGAGAGAAGGAGGGGGAAGAGAGGTAGCGCTCCCACCGCTGCCAGGCGTAGGGGCCGAAGACGGTGAGGAGCCCGTAGAGCGCTTTTTGGGAGCGAGAGGGGGGGAGGGGGACTAGGCCAGTGTGGCGCGCGTCGGTGAAGCGGAGGTTTTGGAGGGCGGCGCCGTAGGTCGCGTCTGGGGGGTGTGGTTAGTAGGGGTCCTCATCGTGTGAGTAGGGGGAGGTCGTACCATGATCCCAGACGGAGACTTTGAAGAGCACGCCGCGCAGCGCGAGCCCGACTTCTTCGCCCCATTCTTCTTGTATGTCTCCGAAGTATTTCAGGCCCGAGGTGATCTGGCCGCGGAGGAGGGAGAGGAGCTCTTCGTCTAGGAGCTCGGCATCAGCCTGTCCGACGCGGAAGGCTGGGCTGGTGCCAGAGCGCCCGCGGATGGTATCCCATGCTGTGAGACCGGCGGCGCCGAGACGGTTGAGAGAGGGCGGGAGGTGCGAGAGGTGCTTGTGGAGGGGTGAGGAGGCGGGGGCGCGTGGTTGAGAAGCAGCGGACGCGGCGTGCGCTGCCCGACGGGCGGCGATGCGTTGTTGCGCGGCTTGGAAGTCGGCGGAGGACATTATGGGCGCATGGTATGAGGTCGTGTGCTGATTCTTGAGATCCGGTAAGGGAATATCGGGGGTTTGCGAGAGCGGCCGGTCGGTCCTTTGCTTGTGGGTGAAGCTGTGAGCTGCTGAGCCGAGGTCGTTGGGGGCTCGTTCTGATGGGAGGCCCGGAGCGGATTAACGTTTATCGCGAGGCTGTTGATTGTGGATGGTGGGGAACATAATTTCTAGGGTCCATGAAGCTTAATTCCTGGGAGGAACCGTCACGGATTTGAGCCCAGAAAGAAGCACTGTGACTACACAAGAAAGACAAAATACTGCTTCATAGCATCGCCCTCATATTTCCATTTATATATCACCGTTTCCTCCATTTCTTCTGTTGTCACGTCAGCCATGGAGGAAGCTATCGAGCTTCCTGGGGAGGCTGCCCCGCTAACTCCACAGCAGGTGCTTATGGCCTTGCAGTCAGCCAGTTCTAACCAGCAGAACCTGATAAGATCGGGGACCCAGCAATTGCAGACATGGGAGGGCCAGCCGGGTTATTACTCTTTGCTCCAGGTCAGTATACCACCCCATGAACCTGGCCAACAACCTCGCACCATACTGTAGAAGCAGCGGCTAACCATATCCCAGTCAGCATTCTTGGACACTTCGCTGCCTACAGAGATAAGATACCTCGCCGTCATACAACTTAAAAATGGAATGGACAAGTATTGGAGGAAGGGGGTGGCTAAGTGCATACAGAAGGCCGAAAAAGAGGAGATGAGATCGAAGCTGCTGGAGGGCGGTATGGCAGAGGCAAACGTACAGCTCGCGTTGCAAAATGCCCTTGTCATATCCAAGATTGCGCGGATCGATTATCCAAATGACTGGCCGGACGTCCTCACGTCTTTGATAGCACTGATGCGGGTTGCCAGCGAATCGAACCAGCTTCGTTTGCAGAGGGGATTGTTGATTCTGCTCCAGGTCGTTAAGGAGCTGGCTTCCGCTCGTTTAAGGAAGTCACAGACGGCCCTGCAGTCAGTTACACCGGAGATTGTTTTCTTTCTGAGCAATATCTACACGCAGAAAGTCAACCAGTGGTATGGTTTTCTCACCTCTGGCGGAGACGACGAAGGAGGGGCCATGGACGCGATGGACAGCAGCCTACTCGCCTTGAAGATTCTTCGGCGCCTGTTGATAGCTGGCTACAAGTCTCCTTCCCACGATAATGATGTCCAAGAGTTATGGGGTCACTCGCAACTCCAGTTCGGACAGTTATTCGGAATGATTTCCCATGAGCCACCGCTAATCTCGTCGCCTGCCAAGGACCTGGTGGAAAAGCACCTGCTTCAACTGTCCAAGCTACACCTCGAAATGGCAAAAACCCATCCGTCTTCATTTGCTGCCCTTCCAAATTCAGTCGAGCTGGCTCGCGGATATTGGAGTCTCATTGAGAAATACGGGGAGGCATATGGCTCTTCGACATTTACCTCAAAGACCAATGGAGACGCTGATGACGAAGATGGCCGCCATGTATTAGAGAAGCTGGCACTAAAGGGGCTCTCACTACTACGGTCATGCCTTCAGATGGTATTCAGGCCGAAACTGTCGTTCGTATACCGCAGCGCCGAAATAAAAGAGGCAGAAAAGGGGCTTATGGATGTCATCAAGTTTCAATTTCTCACAGACGAACTGGTTTCTAAGATGGCAAGTGTTATTGTCACCAAGTTCTTCATTTTCCGCCAGGCAGACCTCGAAGCATGGAACGAGGATCCATACGAGTGGGAGATACGGGAAGATTCAGGTGGCGATGGTTGGGAGTTTGAAGTCCGGCCATGTTCAGAAAAGCTCTTCATGGACCTCGTCATCAATTACAAGCATCTGCTTGCACAACCGTTACTTAGCTTCTTCCAGTCTGTAACCGGAACTGACAATGGAGACATTGTGGCAAAGGACTCGGTTTATACGGCTATGGGCATTGCGGCACCAGTTCTATCCGACAGTTTCGATTTTGACTCCTTCTTGGCTTCGACACTGGTCAATGACGTTCATAAAATCAGCCCAGAATACAAGGTCTTGCGCCGAAGAATCGCAATACTCATTGGGCAATGGGTAACTATAAAAATATCGGTGTCAAATAGACCCCTCGTTTACGAGATATTCAAGCACCTCCTCAACCCAGCAGACTCCGTCAACGATCAAGTCGTTCGCGTGACTGCTGCACGCCACCTTAAGTCTGCGGTAGATGACTTTAGCGTCGAAGTTGAGCAATTCTTGCCATTTGCGGAGGAGTTTCTCCATCGTCTCATGGCGCTTATTCGAGAGCTCAGCCATGCCGAGACCCAACTAGCAGTCCTCGAGACCATCCGTGTTATCTTCATACGTCTTGAATTGCAAGCTGCACCATTTGCCGACGAAATTGTCTCTCTACTCCCCGATCTCTGGACTGCATCGGGTGAAGAGCATCTCATGAAGCAGGCGATTCTCACCCTCCTCACAAATATCGTCATGGCCACGAAAGTGCATTCCGTGCGCTATCATCCTCTCATAGTACCACTGATTCAACGAGCCGTTGAACATGGCTCGGAGATGGCAGTGTACCTCCTCGAAGAGGCATTAGATCTCTGGTCCAGTATGCTGGAGCAGACACCAGCGGCGGAATCTGGCCCAGTGATACCGCTTGTTGACTCCGTTTTCCCTCTTTTGGAAATTGGCAGCGACACTTTAAGCGTGGTGCTCGGAATATTGGAATCATATGTGCTCCTCGCGCCTGAGGTCATGCTTGCCGACACGACTCGTCTTCGGGTCCTCAGTTATATGACCAATGCTCTAGATCTCGTGAAGCGCGATCTAGTCGGAAAGGTGATTAGTATCGTGGAGAATATGATTCGCCAGGCCGAGATCTTAGGTGGCACCAATGGCGTAGTAGCCGTGGCAAAAGACCTCGTCGAGAGCGGCTTCATGGAGAAGATCTTGACTGGGCTCCATGAGGCATGGGAAGCACACCAAACCACCGGCCCGAATCGCCGCTACCCCAAAATCAGCGACGTTGTTGAAACGGACTACTTCACCATCATAGCCAGGCTTGCGATTACCGACCCTGCGACATTCATAGGTACCATCTCGAGCGTTGGGCCTCTAGAATCCGTGTGGGGATGGTTGAGCACGGAGTGGTTCTTGCACTTCGATAGCATGGCGAATCCGCATCGTCAGAAGTTATCGTGCCTGGCGCTGACACGTTTACTGGAGCTGCCACCGCCAATGACGGGTTTGGTGCTGCAGAAGCTACAGGATTACTTAGCCATGTGGTCAAGCGTGATAGCTGAACTTCTCGATGGCTGGGGAGAGGGTCGAGAGGCCCTGGTATGGTCGGAGGAGACTCGACATGAGGCAAAGGAGTGGGATAGTATGGAAGATGGTCGAAAGAAGGTTCTGGAGAGGAATGATCCTGTGCATACTATTCACGCGCATCAGTTCACGAAAGAGAGATTGGGAGGGTTGGTTCAGAATGCTGGTGGTGAAGAGGCATTCCAGAGGGATTGGTTGGTCAACGTTGACGGTGATATAGTGAAGGCGTTTCAAAAGCTGGGGCAGACCCAAGTGGAGACGGAATGAGCTCTTACTGTTAAGGAAGATATCGTGCCTGGGAGGCAAGTCAAATGTTCGCCGAGAGCATGGCGTACTGGGTTAGGGAGTAGATTGGGAACTGCCTTTATGAAGATAAAGCTGATGTCGTGTCTGGGGTCCCGAATGCGATATTGGGATGGATGTCCATAGATGTTCATAGACGATTGCTAGCTGATATGATTCACGAAAAATAAATACGGAGAGATCGTATATTACAATGGCTACATGAAGCTTCGAAATTTATGTTATGAATTTGGGTATTATTACACTAAGGTATCTTCAAAAGAGAGCGACAGTAACATGCCTCAACCAGTCACTCATCGCTCACTCCGCATCCTCCACTCCTGAAGTCCCCACAGGTGTATTCCCAAAACTCTCCAATCCCCGATTCCTACTCGTCGCCTCCCTAAACCCATCCCCAACTGACGGAAACGCCATCGGATCCGCCGTGTCAACGGGAGGTAAATTCGAATCACCCCTCAGCGCCGAATACCTCTCCCCCGCCTCTCGCAGCAACCTCTGTACTTCCTGTTCCCTAGCAACAATCTCCGCCTTCTCCCTCACCAGCTCCCCCATCCTCCAGCTCCGCTTTGTGGACTCTTGTTCTGCCTCGCTCAGTGATGTCCGCAATCGCGCCAGACACTCTGATAAGCTCGGTATTGGCGTGACCTTTGGCGGAATTAGCGCTGCCGCCTGCGTTGCGTCGAGTTTCTTGAGTCCATCCATCCCCGCGCGCGTCTGCGCCGCTTCGTACTCTGCGCGTCGTTCAGCCTCCGAGTCGTCAGACTCCTCAGACGAGCTACCCTCCGCCTCCTGGATCGCCTGGGCAATTATTTTCTTCTGCTGTCGTTGCGCCTTACGCTGTGCTTTCTTATCGAGGGAGATACGGCCGTCGTCCACGAAGTCTTCAAACCCCTCCATGACGTCCTCATCATCTCGAACTAACCGCGTCTCCTTCTTTCGGCTTGGTAGCAGCGAGATTTGTCCTATTTGGCTCCTATCCCCTCCATCGTCGAGTGATATGAAATCTTGCTCCTGCGCAAGCCTTGCTCTCCGTTGCTTTTTCTCTGCGATCTCGGCTTCGGTTGGGATATATGCCTTATCCTCGTCGCGCCGCGATAATAACTCGCCACTGGGTTCTACCACCGTCGCGCCCTCGAGCTCGCTCGCATCTAGTCCCTCTTCCTCAGCATCCTGGGTGGGAAACTTCTGTAGATCCTTCGGCGTGCTCTTCGTGCTCATCTTCAGCTCCTCCAAGTAATCTTTGCTATAAGTCGGCCGCTCCTCCTCCTCTCCTTCTCGCCCCCGCTGGTAAGCTGGTAAACTCAGCCGCACATTATTACCCTCGATGCCTCGTCTCGGGGCTGCTTTCTTAGGCGTAAATGACTCGTCTTCTTCCAGTGCCGCCGCATCATCGCCAGATATTATTTCTCCGGGTCCAAAAGACAGCCGCGAAGCGGCGGGCTTCTTTTTGGTCTGTCCTGTCCGTTTGCCACCTGGTCGTGATGGCACAAAGTCAACCTCACGGATTGGCTTGGGTTCACTGCCTCCATCGGTGCCAGGGGTGTCCTGCGACTGCTCGTCATCGAAGGCGATACTGTGGCGCAAGGCTGATTTCTTGAAGGGTTTAGATCGGGCGTGTGAGGTTGTAGAGGGTTTTTCTAGGAGAATGTGTCAGCTATGTGATTTGGATCAGCAGAGGACGCAGGGAGGAGACAGAAAGGACGTACGTTCAGCTGTGGCCTTGGGTTCAACGGATGCTGGTGATGTTGTCTTCTCATCGTCGTCGTCGTTGACCAGGATTTTGCGCGCCTTGCGCTTTCCACCGAAGGAAGACATGGCGCAAGTAATGTTTCTATAGCGCCAGCTGTGCCCCTCAAAAGTTACAATTAATGGGAGTACAATGCTTATAAAAGGTAGGTCGTTGTTGAGGCGAAAGGTCCAAGGCTGATAAAAATGGTCGTTCCCAAGGCTACCTCACGTCTTTATCGCCACGTGACCTAGAAGACTCTAAATCCACAACCCACTCCAGCTCTTGTGCCGCCGCGTCTCAAGGTTCAGCAGCATATACACAACCCCGCCTCTCACAATGCCTCAAGCTCAGCCCGAGCTTAAGAAGGTACGCTCCTATTCCTAAAGCCCTGTCTCTATAATGAATTCGCCATGTCGGCGCATGCGACACGCGACCAGGCTGCGGGGAATCAAAGTGATGGGCTAGGCTAACTGAATACAGTACCTCGACAAAAGGCTCTTCGTCCAGCTCAATGGAAGCCGAAAAGTTATCGGAGTTCTTCGCGGATACGATGTTAGTCAATACACTCTGGTTTCGCATGCCCAAAGCTTGTGCTGATATTTTGCCTCTAGGTGTTCTTGAATATTGTGCTCGACGACGCAGTTGAGGAGAAGGACGGCGGAGAGAAGGTCAGAATAGGGATGGTGGTATGTGACAATCTACACGGCAAGAATATTCACGGACAGAAACTGATTGGTGTCTAGGTTATTCGTGGCAACTCGGTCGTTATGTTGGAGGCACTCGAGAGGATAGGCGGCGATCGCCAGGACCGCGGATGAGCATGCGGTAGGGCTGTTGGGATAATATGCAATTTGCTACGGAGGTGCGGCGTGAGCGGTGTCAAAAGGTTCGCACTGGACCTACACATACGGTGGGGTTGGACAGTGACGCATTGGGCGGAGGCGTAAAGGCTGTTAAGCTTATAGGCAACAATCATACGAATACCATGGGAAGACATCACGCCCACCTGCAACTCGCTTTGAATTCTTACGTATAGTGCAGTGACATGGTGAATTGTGGAAGAAAATCTGTTGAGACGTTAACAGCACACCGACATTTCGAATGAGCTGCAGGTACCGGAACGCAACAGCACACACAGAATCGTACCATATTCACATATGCGACTTTCTGGGGATGCCTGGAAGCAGGAGTATGTTGAGCAGCATAGCCACAATTACGCGGCCTACGGGTTCTATGTGGTATTAACCCGGTCAAGTTGTGTTTATTAATCATTAAATTTGAATACTGCTTCTAATTGTGCGCTACTTTTGAAACATACTCAACCTCCTGACATGCATCTAGGCAAGCTTGCGCGTCGCCAACCTCTTTTTGAGTCTGACAAAGCTCCATTTAAACAAGCTCAATGACCATTGCAGATGCTCCGCCACCGCCATTGCAGATGCCAACAACGCCGATCTTGCCCTTCTGCTCCTTCAGGACGTGAATGAGAGTGGTGACGATTCTTGCTCCGGAGCATCCCAATGGGTGTCCAATAGCAACGGATCCACCGTTGATGTTAACCTTGGCGGCGTCGAGTCCGAGAATCTTCATGTTCGCAAGGGCGACAACTGAGAAGGCCTCGTTGATCTCATAGGCGTCAACTTGGGATGCATCGATGCCAGCGTGCTTGATGGCCTTCGGGATAGCGAGAGCCGGGGCAGTGGTGAACTTGCTAGGCTTCTGCGCTGCGTCGGCCCAGCCAAGAATCTTTGCCAGGGGCTTGAGTCCCAGCTCCTTAACCTTAGCCTCGCTCATAAGCACAAGTGCGGATGCACCATCGTTGATTGGTGCGGCGTTAGGGGCAGTGATGGTTCCGCCGTTTGGCTGGAAAGCTGGGCGCATGGCCTTCAGCTTCTCGATGTTGAGGTTCTTGACCTCGTCATCCTTGTCAACAACCACGTTTGGCTTTCCACGGCCTCCGCTAACCTCCACTGGGACAATCTCGGCCTTGAAGAGACCAGCCTCAGTGGCCTTCTGTGCCTTCTGGTAAGAGTTGATCGCATATTCGTCTTGCTGCTCGCGAGTAATAGAGTGGTCTTGCGCACACTCCTCTCCTTGCATGCCCATGTGCTCTTGCTTGCCGTATGCGTCGGTCAGACCATCCTTCAAGACACCGTCGACAAGGGTCTGGTTTCCGTACTTGGCACCGTTACGAAGGACTGGGAGGTAGTGGGGAGCGTTTGACATGGATTCGGTACCACCTGCAACGACGATACCGGCGTTTCCAGTCATGATTGTCTGCGCACCGAGAATAATGGCCTTAGTTCCTGAAGCACACACCTTGTTGACGGTGGTGGCAACAGTGGACTCTGAGAGGCCGGCACCAATGGCGCATTGCCTGGCTGGGTTCTGACCAAGGTTTGCAGACAGAACATTTCCGACGAACACTTCCTCAACATCCTCTGGCTTGATTTCTGGGACACGCTCGACAGCGGCTGTAGTTGCTATTAGCATGGAATATTATAGGAAGGAAAGACTGCATTCGTAGCGTACCCTTAATGGCAAGACTTCCAAGCTGGATTGCGCTCAAACTCGAGAGAGATCTGTCGATGAGAAGTTAGAAATGTGTTCCTCATGCACGCGGGCAGAAAATGGTTGACATTGGGGGGGCTTGAGAACTTACCCCAAGAAAGATCCGACAGGAGTCCTGACGGCAGACACAATGTAGACTGGAGGGAATTGAGACATGACTGCAATATAATATCTGAAAGTTTACAGAATTGAGGTTGGGAACGTAGAGTTTGGTGGAGAAGTTGGAGAAGGGGCGAGAGGGTGGGGGGATAAAGGAGGATTTATCAATTGTGGTGAGGGGCAGCGACAGTCGGGGACTCAACCGGAGTGGTTTAGCTCCAGCATTTGGCGGTGTACCGTTGTCTGGGTTCCTGAAATCTTGGCATCAGCCCACAATCACACCAGAAGCTCAACCCAGTGGCTTGATCACTAATCGGTCCTAGCGTCTGGCCCAGAGCTCAAAACCCCAGCGAAGGTTGAGTCTGATCACGTGTGCGCGACGCGACCTTTCAAGATTCGCGAACATTTTAACAAGGCAGACAGAGGGAAGGAAGCCAGCCTCACGTTTCCTATTCTACACACTCCAATACCGCAGCCATGGACGACCTCTATGATGAGTATGTTCCCTTCCGATCTAGCCCAGCTACAACAAAAGGAATATGCGCTAACTGTCACCTAGGTTCGGTAACTTCATTGGTGAAGCAGAAGAATCAGAAGATGATTCTCAACATGGCATTGATGCGAGCGCATATGTCTACGACCAAGAATACCCCGAGGAGGAGGAGGAGGCGCCAGGAGTAACAGGGCAGGAGTTAATGGAAATAGACGAAGACGGACCATCCAATGCAGTAATACTACACGAAGACAAGCAATACTACCCAACTGCGCAGCAGGTTTATGGCGAAGATGTCGAGACAATGGTCCAGGAAGAGGATGCGCAGCCGCTCACACAGCCAATTATTGCGCCCGTCGAGGTGAAGAAGTTCCTGCTTGAGGAGGCAGACCTACCTCCAGTTCACTTCGACAGACCCTTCATGGCAGACCTCATGAACTTTCCCGACCAAGTACGAAACGTTGCTTTTGCTGGACATTTGCACCACGGAAAAACAGCGTTAATGGATATGCTGGTTCTGGAGACTCACGATATCGCCGACAGGCTCGAGAACAGGGTGGGAAAGGCACGGGACGAGCAATTACGATATACGGATACTTCTTTAATGGAGCGAGACAGAGGGCTGTCTATCAAGGCTGCGCCAATGAGCTTAGTTCTCCAAAATACCAAAGGCAAATCGCATCTCCTTAATATTATAGATACCCCTGGACATGTCAACTTCGTCGACGAGGTGGCAGCCTCCCTGCGACTTGTCGATGGCGTTGTCCTGGTGGTGGATGTGGTTGAGGGCGTCCATGTCAATACCGAGCAGATTATCAAGTACGCCGTACTAGAGGGTCTGCCTCTAGTATTGGTTGTGAATAAGCTAGATCGACTGATCTTGGAGCTGAAGCTCCCCCCTACGGACGCCTATTTCAAGCTGAAGCATGTTATCGAAGAGGTTAATACGGCCATCGAGAACGCTTTACCGGGCCAGGGCGAAACGAGAAGGCTGAGCCCCGAGAAAGGAAATGTTCTGTTTGCCTGCAGTAGCATGCAATGGTGCTTCACTTTGCAATCTTTTGCAAGGATGTATGCAGACACATATCCAGGAATTAGCGCTACGGAATTTGCGCGCCGGTTATGGGGCGATGTGTTCTTCAACCCAACGAAGAGATCTTTCACAAGGAAGGGGGTTGAGGAGCGTTCGAAGCGGTCGTTTGTTAACTTCATCCTGGAGCCGATTTACAAGCTCTGTTCACATACTATCAGCGAGAGCCCAGAGGATCTCAAGGAAACACTGGCTACACTGAACATACACTTGAAACCGTCACAATACAAGGCCGACGCGAAAGTTTTATTAAATTTGGTTTGCGCTCAGTTCTTTGGGCCAGCAAATGGCTTCGTCGATATGGTGGTTGAGCATATTCCATCCCCAGTGGAGGGGGCACAAAAGAAGCTCCAGCAATATTACACGGGTCCGTTAGATACGAAGGTGGCAGAGTCAATGGCAAAGTGCAACCAGGACGGTCCATTAGTGGTCCAGATCTCTAAGTTATTCAACACCAGCGACGCCTCTGGCTTCAATGCTTTCGGAAGAGTACTGAGTGGAACTGCCAAGCCCGGACAGCAAGTTCGGGTTCTTGGAGAGGGCTACTCGGTGCATGACGAAGAAGATATGGCGATTGCCACTATATCTGATGTGTGGATTGCTGAGACCAGGTACAATATTCCCACAGATGGTATTCCGGCAGGAAATTGGTGTCTTTTGGGCGGAGTCGACAATTCGATCGTGAAGTCGTCAACATTGGTACCACTAAAACTTGAGGACGATGAGGAGGCGTACATTTTCAAGCCGATCAAGCAGCTTACAGAGTCTGTTTTCAAGGTTGCTGTGGAGCCAATTAACCCATCGGAACTTCCAAAGATGCTTGATGGATTACGGAAGATTAATAAAAGCTATCCTCTGATTACAACCAAGGTCGAAGAATCAGGAGAGCATGTCATTCTCGGCACGGGAGAGCTTTATATGGATTGCGTCTTGTACGATCTCCGTCGTCTCTACGCCGAAATGGAAATCAAGGTTTCAGATCCAGTCACGAGGTTCTGTGAGACGGTTGTTGAGACGTCGGCGATTAAGTGCTACGCGCTATCGCCAAACAAGAAGGTCAAAATTACGATGGTTGCAGAACCCCTTGATTCAGGGATCGCAGGGGACATCGAGAGCGGGAAAGTCAGCATCAGAGACCCAGTCAGGAAGACTGGTAAATTCTTCGAGGAGAACTACGGCTGGGATTTGTTAGCCTCGCGCAGCATCTGGGCCTTCGGTCCGGACGATATAGGCCCAAATATCCTACAGGATGATACTCTTCCCTCCGAAGTAAGTTTTTACCCTATTCAGAAATCCCCATGCATGATTACTAATATTTGCGCAGGTTGACAAGAAATTACTTGCCACTGTCCGCGATACTATCCGTCAAGGCTTCAGCTGGGGTACCAGAGAAGGACCTCTATGCGAAGAGCCGATCCGCAACACGAAATTTAAAATCACCGATGCAACCCTCGCAGCCTCACCTATCTTCCGTGGCGGTGGTCAAATAATCCCAACTTCTCGCCGCGCTGTCTACTCTTCTTTCCTTATGGCATCGCCGCGCCTAATGGAGCCCGTCTATAGTGTAGCTATGACGGGACCTGCAGACTCTGTCTCGGCATTGTATACTGTTCTCGCAAGGCGACGCGGTCATGTCCTCAGCGATGGGCCAATTGCGGGGACTCCACTCTACAGGTGCCAGGGTTTGATACCTGTCATTGACTCGTTCGGATTCGAGACGGATTTGAGGATTCATACACAGGGCCAGGCGGCCGTGAGTCTTGTCTTCGAGCGCTGGAGTATTGTGCCTGGAGACCCACTGGATAGGGAAGTGACGCTCCGACCTCTAGAGCCGGCAAGCGTACAAGCAACGGCGCGAGACTTTGTGCTCAAGACGAGGAGGAGAAAGGGACTGAGTGAGGATGTCAGCGTGGCTAAATTCCTCGAGCCGGAGCTATTCTCCAGCTTGAAGGAGAGCGGGCTTTTGGACGGCTGAGGATGCAGTTTGTCTATAAAAGGGAAATCGGCGTTGCGAGCGGTCATTATAGGGCGTTGTGAGGCTGTAATATATGTATGTGGCGGACTTTATTATGAGTACATGTCCTCAAATATCTAAGCCAAAGGGGCTTGTTATTGTAGCCAAGATACACATGAAATAAACTAATACCATTTCATCATTATTTGCATCTGAATTCCTATTACTTGCGAACCAAATCAAAGCATGATAATATACCAACATGAGCGCCGGAACGCAACGTGATACTTTTGGTAACTATCACCATAACTATGTTTATTCCACTACTTAAATAGGAGAACCAGTCGTTATAACCAATTAACCAGCTTATGTTGTTGTCATTCACTGTGTTGATCATGACGTACAAGACTTAGCTTGTATATCAACTCTGACGTCATATTCTCACAACAAATCTACAGATAAAAAGAGCTGGTTAGATAAATCTAACCTGCTCGGCCGTAATTAACATTAAATATTTATTCTACTTAAGCTCGAGACTTTGAATATATACTCGAAGTAATAATGGCAGCATCACAGGCTGCTTTCAAAGTGGAGCAAGCCGTCGGCCACGATGGCAGCGCCGCCACACAACAGGATGTGAGCAATCCAGCACTCGATAGATCAAAATATGCCGATCCAAGCGGCGAGATGATGAAGGCTTTGGTATGGCTTGGAAAGAACCATGTGGAAGTTCGTAAGTTGCACAAATGTTTTTATTTCTGCCAGAATAGATGTGGTGCGGGTTTTATCATTTCGAAACGTATTTGGACTATGCCACCCACCATTCCCAGGAGATATTTAATTATTTTCATCTGTACACAGAGCTCCGACTAATACACCACGCAGAAGAAGTCCCAAAACCACGCGTAGTGGAACCCAAGGACGTCATCTTGCGAGTTACTGGTTCTACAATCTGTGGCTCCGACTTGCATCTCTTGCATGGTACCATCGTGGAGCTGCAGAAGGGCGATATCTTGGGCCACGAGTTCTGCGGCGTCGTAGAGTCTGTCGGCCCACAAGTTACAAAAGTTAAGCCTGGCCAGCGCGTGGTGGCCAGCTTCCAGATCGCATGTGGGGAATGCGGACCTTGCAAGAAGAAGCAGAGTAGTCAGTGTGAGAAGACGAATGCAAATTCGCTGGCGGCTGCTATGTATGGGACGCAGACTGCGTGAGTTATTAGCCCCCTTAAGTTCTTAAATTATTGGAGAACCCAAGGCTAACTGTTCTGATATAGTGGTCTCTTTGGATACTCTCATTTCACGGGCGGCTTTGCAGGCGGACAGGCAGAGTACGTCCGTGTTCCATTCGGAGACGTCAACCTCCTAAAGCTACCAGACAGTGTACCAGACGAGAAAGGTTCGTTCTAAAGCCCTTTCTTGAAAGCCTACAACTAACATCCAAAGGCCTCTATCTATCCGATGTCATCTGCACGTCTTGGAACGCCGTCGTAGACACTGGCGTCGAAAAAGGCGACGTCGTTGCGATTTGGGGAGCAGGACCTATAGGCCAGATGACTGCCGACTTCAGCCTTCACAACGGTGCCTCCCGCGTCATTCTCATTGATAACAACTGGCGCCTCGCCTACGCGAAGTCCAAGTGCCACCGGGTCGAGACGCTGGACTACACCGCACTCAAGCCTGGCACAACAGTGACCTCCAAGCTGCGGGAGATGGTTCCTGGTGGCCCGGATGTGTGTATTGAGTGCGCTGCGGGGGAGTACGCGAAGGGCTGGGCGCACTACTTCGAGTTGATGCTGGGGATGGAGACAGATACATCTGAGCTCGTGAACGAGATGCTGACGTCGGTGAAATCGTATGGACGTTGCGGTATCACGGGTGTATACACAGGCTTCACGAACCACTTTAACATCGGGGCGCTGATGGAGCGTGGGATTAGGTTGATTGGTAACGGGCAGGCGCCTGTGCATATGTATTGGGAGAAGTTGCTAGGAATGATTGAGAAGGGGGAGATTGACCCATTGAAGATGTTGACGCATCGGGTCTCATTGGATGAGATGGACACGGTGTATACGAAGTTTGACAAGAAGGAGGATGGGATGCAGAAGGTGTTTGTGCAGACAAAATTCAGTGCCCCGCCTGCGAAGGGGAGTCCTGCGTTGACGACGTGGAAAGAGTAGAGAACAGTTGCAAATAGTGGGAAAAGTTAATTTATAAAAGAGTACAAACCATGAACATTGCAGTGCTTTTAATATTGTAGCGGATGTATGGATAATATGAAATTTTTAATAGTTAAAAAAAAACATTTTAATAGTTGTTGTGTATCAAAATTTCGTATAAGCGTATTCAAATGACAGCCTAGGTGGCTCCTAGCCCAGCCCCCATGTGTATATATCTTTGTGCCACCTCGTTTGCTCTAAGACTAGTCTCGTCTCCCACGAATCCGAGCAAAGCTGGGCTGCATAGCTTCCATAGGTACAGAAATCTGCCGGACGAAAGTCGCTAGAATGTCTTGCCGTTCTTCAAACATCCATTTAAGAACATCGAAGCTTTCGGCCGCCGTGTAAACTGATTGAAAAGCGGGATTTTTAAGGAAGTCATTTTCAAGATGAGAAGGCTGTTCGCTAATATTCCTATCAGGCAGTAATGGAGATCCTCTAGAAGGCTGTAAGTTCGCTGCAGAAGCTTCTTCCCAATGGGTATGGAAGGTATCCTCTTGGATCAACTCTGAAATTTTTAAATCGATCTTTGAAGTTAGCTGAGCAAACATCTCCTCCCCAATGCCATAGTTGAGAAATTCGCCAAAGTTTATAGTGATAAGATCCCTATGGTCCGGATGTTGTGGTGGATAGACAGCTTCAAAGGATATTTTGAGAGCCGGGTGCATAACGCGAAAGTGCGAAGATTCACTGTCTGCTTTCGATGAGGAAGTTGCGATAGATTCCAGTACGTAACTCTCACTCTCACACGCGCGAATTGCCAACCAGCTCTTGAACATATTGCGCTTGGTTCTCTGTAGAGGCTCGTGTGTAGTGCTGATTATGTTCATGATCTCCTCAAGAGCAGACATATGATTATCCACAATTCTCGTTATCTGCTCCTGGCTAGGAGCTAGTTGTTCATGTTCTTTCGTGTGTCGCTGGGTTACCCGAGAGCCACACCGAAACCCCTGAGCATTCCACGCTTTTTCTCTCGTCTTATTGAACATCTCTAGTTCTTGTTTAGCTCTCTCGAACCGCGCTCTACGCCGGACTACAACAAATGATTTGGCGTGACCGAGTGAGTAAGATGTAATAATTCGATGGTGGTCTCGAGATAGGGTCCCAATGCTCACTCGCCACGCTATAGTTTCAGGCCACGTCCTCTTGCCTCTCTTCTCCCTTGGTACATAGACATTGCTGATATCCTTGTGTGGTGCGTTCTTTAATAGGCTGTTCTGAGGGTAGGGTATCTTAGCCCGATGCATGCTTTCAGCAAAAGGCGAGTCCCAGCACCGTGACTCGTCGCAGAAGACAACAGCCACTTCTGGGCTAATAGGAAGAATTAAATGAATTAAGTCTTCTGTAGTCATCCATATAAGTTGAGACCCTGTTTCCTTCACTTCTGTTCCTAAGAAGGATTGTGTGTCGCCCTCGAAGTCGACTAGCCTGTCGTTGAGGAAAAACTCGTAGCCATCTGCTGCTTTCCAAATCTGAAGGGCGTATTTTTCAGTGAAATGCTTATATGTGTATGCTGAAGGATTATTGTTTGCTTTTCCAGCATCTGCGAGGAGATCCTCGTGGTTGCTCTCCAAGAGATAGAGCAAGTGGTCGAGCCAGAACTGACCCGGGTCGCTAGATTGACCACTCTTCCTCGAGGCTTCAAATAATCGTTGGAACATGAAGTCGTTCTCGCGGTAAGGACTTTTGATATCATCTCTGTACTGCTTCGAGCGTCTCATGGAAAGGTTCATAAACTTAAAGAGAATATGAATATCCTTCTCAAGGATATCGATATGATCTAAACTATTAGTTACAGCGGTATGGATCTTAGTAAAAATGTCGCTAGTTTTGGACTCCAGATTGCCAAAGAGATTCTCGATTCTCATCGGTTTTGTGTCGTTCGCGTTGTAGTAGAGATTTTGTTCGCCGCAGGTCTTACCAACTTCTCCGAGGTTAAATTCTTCACGAGACAAGTCGAATACATGTAGGATACCATCTGGACTCCACATAGAACTACGTCCTTATTAGTTTATGATTTAAATTAAGATATGAGCATTATTGCCTCCTTGTTTTGGCATTTCTGTGGGCAAATTGCTTTAGGATGAAGCGAGGTATGTAGTGCTGGTATTGATTTGCCATTGTAAGGCTTTCGAAGTGAAAGACCGGTTTAGCATAGATTAGGTCGGTGGAAGCCAGGCCTAGTCATACGAACTTCCGATATCTAAAAATTTGGATAGGTGAAGGCTTAAAAAGCTATTGAAGGAGACTGGCATAGGATGGGTGGTATGTAGAAGATGGGTTGTTCTCTGGCAAGATTGCCACAATATGAAGCAGCACAGCCTTACGATGGCGATGGTGGTGGTGCATGGTTGGGCGCTTAAAGTGCATATTGCGGACTAACCCACACAGTGAGCTATCAAAGTGCATTGGGTAGGAACTGATGTTGGGCCGCAACAGGAGCCGTGATCAGTGCCTTTAGATCAAGGATTTAGTGGGAGGTAAATGCTGCGTAAAGCAGCAACTGCGCCTAGCCAATCTTAGCAGCTCCAACCTCTAGAAGTAGCTTTATTGTATAAATATTTCCCCCCAAATCCTTATTCCTTTAAAACAAACCCAACCTCATCCCGGTAGTCGTCAACAATCCTCCCCCATTCAAGTAGTAGCCTAAAAAGATATACTTTTGCATCAGCCTCTCTAACCATACTCTCTGCCCTCGCCTTCCCTTGCTCGGCAATCAACTTTGCTTCCTTCAATTGGGCGTCCATGCTGACCTGCTCCCCTTTCACTATCCCAGAAAGCCCCATAAAATATGCCATAGTACTGTGAAGGCCCTGCCAGCGCATGTCGAGTGGTATATAATGTATCCAAGGCGTAAGGCGCTTTTCGTACCAACTCTTGAAGATCCCAGACCGTACGGCAACTGAGCCGGAGACAACGTTCTTTAAAAACTCCTTTGGCCCGGAGACATCGGTCGCGAGTATGTACCGGCTAGAATACCTATCTTTGTCGCTATCACCGAGCGTCGCATTGGTACCAAAGTGTTCGCGCTGTGCCTGGCACTCTTCTTCCCGGTGACAGTTCTTTTCCGGCACTCCAGTAAAACCAGCATCGACATTTATTTGGTCAGAGATCGCCGCCAGTCTGACATACCCATATTCATGTTTTTTGCCCTCAGTGTCAAAAGGTAACAGGATAGGGATCTTAAAATTGGACGGCGCCTGGTGGGCTAGTGTAACGAGGCGCTGCTCGCTGACCCCTTGCCAGCCATGCACTCCTAGCCCGGACGGCGGAGCCTCGCCGCGCCAATATAGCACATCGCGCAATTCGGCGAAAGGTTTTTGCCCTGGGACAGAAAGTGAGAGTTCTGGGTTAGAGGCTGGGCCAGAGGGAACATATGTCCCTGGAAGCGGAAATAGAATGTCGTTATACCCCTCGATTTTCCTCGAGCTGAATATGGGTATGAGGGCGTCGGCAGGATAACCCGTGTTAGGAACTGTGGCTGGCGAGGAAAGAAAGGAGGAAACCGTGCGAAGGTCAGACTGCAGGCAAGGATCAAGTGAGTGAGATATATCGCGCATAAATTGTCCGACGGAATAAGATGCGAAGCATGAGGTACAGAGGAGGCGAGATGAGTGCGGATGTGAGCGGGCGGGTGAGGATGAAGAGCACGTGGGTGCCATATAAGCGTCCCATCGAGAAATATGCCTAGCTATTGGCGGCACTGGCGGTCCGCTTTCGGCGACCGTCAAAGGGCCCCATTTTGATAGTGTAGCCCATGTGGTGATAATTGTCTCCCTTTCCTCAATATGCTCAGATTGATGCCCAGCAGATTCGAGGCTCGCTAGAGAAGAGCGAGGTAATGCAATCTGTGGCGACGGGCTGGGGTTTAGGACGATTTGCATTTGAGGGAGCCAAGTCGCAAAAGATTTGATCATGTTGATGATAGGATCGTCCAGGTGCGAGTATTCCTCCGAAACGTGTACTGTGTTCACTTTCCCCTTATCGATCTGGACGCTGATAAAGCCACTATCTTTGCGCATAATAGTAGACTGTTTTCTAATCAAGGCAGGCTTCACACCCCAGAATGGGAGAAGGTCTTCATAAATCTGGTCGTAGTCGTCAATGGTAGTGCAATTCCGATCTTTAGCATACTCAAACCATTTATCAAAGTTTGGAGGTGGAAGTCGATGGTATCGAGATTTGTACTCGTTAACGGCCGCTGTAAGATTTTTGCTCGAAGAGGCTTGTCTAGACCAGGCATTGGCATTAACCTGACCTTGGTACACAAGCAGGCGGACAGGGTGGAAGCCTATGGGAGGTGTTAGCTAAGGTATTAATATGATTGACGTGAAGCCAAAATTCTACAAGTTTTTGTGGACTTACCAGCCTTATTACTTCGCCAAATAAAGGCTGTTTCCGTGTAGATAAACGCCGCACCCAGTAGGATATATAAAATAGCATGAACTCGGTTCAAGATATTCTGGGGTTGTTTGGCAGCCTCCCCGTTCTTATATATTATAATAAAACTCATGTATCCAAAAAAGAGTGAGGCAACTCCTAGAATCCTGGATGTATCTGACTGTGGCGGAAACGGGCGCGTCTCCGACCAAGCATTAGCCACCAATGGGGCCATAACCGTCGTGAAAACAATGGTCATGACAACTGCGAAAGGCCTAAGGTCCGAATTGAGATAGGCGACACAGAATATAAGCGCTGTAAGCGCCATTCCATCGATGAAAATGCTGTACTTGAATGAGGATGGCGTAGAAAGTATTGCCGTGATTTGAAAGGGGTGAACAAATAGATACAAAAACGCTGCGGCTGAGAGTAAAGCAGCAGATGCCATCATGATGTATCCAAGCATACTCGTTCTCCGTTTGTCATCATTGCAGCCAGCTAACAGCTGCGACAATACAACAATGATAATGCAATCTAAACCAATGCCCATAACTTGGAGACAAATAGTATAGCCGCGCTGATTCAATACTTCGGAACAGATAAAAGCAGACGGTAAACGCGAAGAGGTGAGATATATTCCCAGAGTTAACAGGATGGTAGGAACGATATAGCGGATCCGTGACCATCTTATTGTATCGAATAGGTCCTCTAACGCGCTGTTTGAGATAGAATCTCTTATATCATCCGCATTATAATTCGGCGGACTTGTGACGAAATCATATATGGCGAATATAATAGGGAGAGATATAAGCTGTTTAAATTAGTAAACGTATCAAAATACTTGCCTGGCCAACCTCTATGTAAATGAGGTAGTGGCTAGCTACTCCGCATTGAAAATAAGAAAAAAAAAGTCGATCTGTAGGGAAAATGTGTAGAGAAGAGCTGATATTCAACAAGATGCTGAATAAGGGACGAGGACGATTGGAATGCGTGCATACCTCGAGATCTCTCGCTGAGCATTGGGCTGCTTCGGATATTTTTCTCAACGTCCCCACACGGATAACAGTACAGAAAACAAGAAGGCTGAAGACTAGCCTCCGCCTTTGAGGAGTGAGCTGTGTCGGGGCAATAGCAATTCGAGCTGGCGTAGACGTCATTGATATGCCGCCGCCATGACTCCTATACTCTCTACCAGCTCCTCCACGTCCTCTTCCTAAACGGGTAGGAATATTGGTTCTGCTAATTGCCAGTAGCACAATGCCAGCAATGAAAAACGCAGTGATAGCCGCATGAACGGGATGAACTAGCAACTGATTAGTAGCTGCCTACGGCGTCATTGGATTGCCGTACTCACCGAAAGAAGGATGCTCTTGCCACGTGATAGGCAGCCATGTGATAATTATACAAAAACTGTATACCGTGTTAACTTGGGGTCGAGAAGGGAGTGAAGGGACGCGACGAATATCGGTACGTACCATAGTCCAATGGCTCCCACAAAGGGGCCATTTGCCATTGCGAAAACCAAAAAAGAAAAAATACAAATATACGAACGGACTAGTATGTCTAATTCATCGCATGTTCTCCTAGCAAAGCATGGGGGGAAGGGGTGCTCTATAAGCTTTCAGGGGCCGCGAGTCCGAGGATGAACTTGGTCATCCTTCGTATCCGGTCACGTGAAAATCCTTTGGATTTCTGTTAATCCGGGGTAGGATGCGCTAGGCCGAATATAGCATAGTCGTGTTCCATCCCTGCAAAAAAGTTCTCGAGGGACGACTTTATCGCAAGGCTCGTCTAGCTTAATCATTTCGCAGCCTTTCGAACTCTCTGTTTTCAGTCGCTTCAACCCAGGTTCATATTGCCCTTCACAGGCAATTAGAGCACTGATAACACCGAAGATATGGTTCGCAAAGCAGTGTATGTCCCAAGCTTCCCCTGCATGCAAAAAATATGCTCAACTGACACTTACAAAGGGATTCGCGCATCCCCGCGCTCATTCGCAATGGAGTCCAAGAAAAGAAGAGAAGCTTTATCGTCGTCGTTGGCGACCGATCCAAGGATGTCATTGTCCATCTTCACTATATTATGTCGAGTATGGATGTAAAGCAGAACAAGTCGGTGTTGTGGGCATATAAGAACAAGCTGTTGGGCTTCACCAGGTTAGTACACCCATTTTTTGCGGCAAGCACGAGTCGGAATTGACCTTTAGATCTGCAGTCATCGGAAGAAGCGCGAGCTGAAGATTAAGAAAGATATTAAACGAGGAATCCGCGAAGCCAATACCGAAGACCCGTTTGAACTTTTCGTATCATTACACGACATCCGCTATGTTTACTATAAAGAGACGGAAAAGATCCTGGGGAACACCTACGGCATGTGCATCTTGCAGGATTTCGAAGCGATTACTCCCAATCTCCTCGCCAGAACAATCGAGACTGTGGAGGGTGGCGGACTCGTTGTACTATTATTGAAGGGAATGAGCAGTCTGAAGCAGCTGTACACCCTATCGATGGATGTCCATTCGAGATACCGGACAGAGGCTCACGACGATGTTACCGCACGATTTAACGAGAGATTTATCCTGTCTCTGGGAAGCTGTGAGTCGTGTTTGGTTATCGATGACGAACTCAACGTGCTTCCTATTTCCGGAGGCAAAAACGTGAAGGCGCTACTACCGCCAGACCTCGATGAGCCGAAAACTGAGAAGCAGAAAGAACTTGACAGCATGAAAGATACATTACAAGACACTCAGCCCGTCGGGTCGCTGATAACGTTGGCTAAGACCGTGGACCAAGCCAAGGCCCTCTTGACCTTTGTGGATGCCATTGCGGAGAAGACATTGAAGAGCACAGTCACATTGACGGCGGCTAGAGGTCGTGGTAAATCGGCAGCGTTAGGTGTTGCGGTGGCGGCTGCTGTTGCACATGGTTATAGCAACATTTTCATCACTTCTCCAAGCCCAGAGAATTTGAAGACGCTCTTCGAGTTCATCTTTAAAGGATTCGACTCGTTGGGTTATATGGACCATGTCGACTACTCCATCATTCAGTCCACGAATCCCGATTTCAACAAAGCTATTGTCCGTGTTAACGTACATCGCCAGCATCGCCAAACCATCCAATATATCAGACCCCAGGATGCACATGTTTTAGGCCAAGCTGAGTTACTTGTTATTGATGAGGCAGCAGCTATTCCTCTGCCTCTTGTGAGAAAGCTCATGGGGCCTTACCTGGTCTTCATGGCATCAACAATTAACGGTTACGAGGGAACTGGACGTTCGCTATCTCTGAAACTGATTAAGCAGCTCCGTGAACAATCGCGGGGAACTACCAAATCTACAGGAGAGGACGCAGAGATGGATCGAACAAGCGGCAAGGCCATTAAATCCGACAACGGCTTTACAGGCGGCCGTTCGCTACGCGAAATCACTTTATCAGAGCCCATTCGTTATACCCAGGGCGATCTGGTTGAGAAGTGGCTCAACAACCTCCTCTGCCTCGATGCTACCCTCCCTCGCTCAAAACTTAACACTCAAGGCTGCCCTCACCCATCTCAGTGCCAACTCCTTAATGTCAACCGCGACACCCTTTTCTCCTTCCATCCTGTCTCCGAAAAGTTCCTGCAACAAATGATCGCTCTATACGTCGCTTCACATTACAAGAACTCCCCAGACGACCTTCAGCTCATGTCCGATGCACCAGCTCACCAGCTGTTCGTCCTCGTCCCTCCTGTGTCTGAAGATAGCGCTCGTCTTCCTGAACCCCTTGTCGTCATCCAAATAGCCCTTGAAGGTCAGATTTCCAAGCAATCGGTACTGAACTCTCTTGCTCGTGGACAGCGCGCCGCAGGTGATCTCATCCCTTGGCTGGTATCTCAGCAATTCCAGGACGAAGACTTCGCTGGCCTTTCTGGAGCTCGCATTGTGAGGATTGCTACCAACCCAGATTACATCGGAATGGGCTACGGTGCGCGGGCCATTGAGCTCCTCAACGACTTCTACGAAGGGAAATTTGCAAACCTCTCTGAGGACGCTGCTCCACTATCGGCTGAACAGTCAATTACCCGCGTCACAGACGAGGAGCTTGCTAATGCTACCTTACTGGACGACGATATCAAGGTTAGGGACATCCGCAAAATGCCTCCGCTATTCAGCAAGCTCACAGAGCGTCAACCTGACAACCTCGATTATATCGGCGTGTCCTACGGTCTGACTCAGCCACTGCACAAGTTCTGGAAACGCTCGCAGTTTGTTCCCGTATACCTCCGTCAAACAGCGAATGACTTGACTGGTGAGCATACCTGTGTTATGCTGCGCCCGTTGCAGAATGGGGACGACAAGGCTTGGCTGGGAGCTTTTGCTAGGGATTACCACAAGCGCTTCCTTTCTCTCCTTTCGTATCAGTTCCGCGACTTTGCCTCTATCACTGCGCTCAGCATCGACGAATCCGCCCGCGGCGGCTTCAAGTTGGACCCTGAACATGAGGCTAAGGCACTTGTTAAGACTGAACTGGACGCTCTTCTCTCTCCATTTGACTTGAAGCGCCTGGAGTCATATGCGAACAACATGCTCGATTACCATGTTGTATTGGACTTGATCCCAACCCTCGCGGCGCTGTATTTCACTGGCCGCCTCCCTATGCTGAAGCTTACTGGCGTGCAATCCGCCATTCTTTTGGCTGTGGGCCTGCAACGCAAGGATCTGACTGCTGTAGAGAGCGAGCTCAACCTGCCAAGTAGCCAGCTGTTGGCCATGTTCATCAAGATCATGCGGAAGCTGTCGAGTCACTTTGGGAACCTAGTGACTGGAGCCATTGACGCCGAGCTGCCAAAACAAGAGACGCTTGGTGTAAGCCGTGCGGATGCAAGTGCCGCACACGACGATGAGATCGTTGACGAGAGATTTGTGGCTCTTGAAACAAACCTGGAAGATGAGTTGGAGGAGGGCGGTGATGAGGCTATGAAGGCATTGCGGGAGAAGCAGAGGGAGCTTATCGATGCGCTACCATTGGATCAGTAAGTCACGTTCTACATCGACGAGTTGTAACTCCAACTAACGCAGTCATAGATATGAGATCGCATCTGAAGCACCGGGCTGGGCACATGCCGAGCAAGAAGTCCTCAAGGCGACGAAGAAGGGAGCTAAGCCATCGGCAATTAGTGTAAAGACCCTTAAGTCAAAGAGGAAGGCGGGCGAGAGCGCGGCGGAGATTTACGAGGAGGAGATGGGAGAAAAGAAGAAGGATCGGGGCAATAAGAAGGCTAAGACTGGGAAAAAGCACTGAGGGTGGTAAAATGGGGTGTCATTCGGCGTTGGCGTGGGTAGAATGTAGAAATACGATATATGAAGGATATATTATCTTTGATACTTCAATTCGGCCACAGTGAAATGTTCCTGTACTGTATATTGTGTATCCGTGGATAGAGAATTTATAAAGCGGCAATATGGGTGCAAGATGTGTTGTGGCAGAATTGCGGACTGCCAAAAACCCTTTCAACGTCATTCACTTGCATCGCTGGGGATAGTGCATACAAAGTAAATCATTTCAAACCTCACAGAAACAATGAGTATTATAACAGACTTCGCATCGTCTTCCTAATATCCTTCAAAGCCGTGCAGTGCACTTAATCGCTATGTATACATGATTCTACATCAAAACGCCAACCCGAGCCCTGGCTTTGAGCTAAAACAAAACGTAGAAAGCAGTGATTCCGGTTTCACGTCATCCCGCCGTTTACCTTCCCACCGTCTACCTTGTCTTCGCCGCAACTCCAGCCCCAATGACTCCCGGCAACTTCTCGGACCCAATGCTGAACATCATCCCAATGGCATAGCTTACAATCCCGATCAGGAGAGCACTGAAGCCGGCGATAATCCAGAACTGCGCACTAATGTCCTGTTTCTGACACGCTGCACCTCCCCAGTGACCCTTCTTTGTTTTGTCCGTTGGGTCTGGGCCATAGCATTTGCAGGCAAAGCAGCTGGCGCCCGACTCTCCTTTGGCGGGACCGAACTTACGGAAACACGCCCCATGCCCTGAACAGTTTTGCGTAGACGAGGTGCAAGACTCCAGTGTGTTGTAGCAGAGCGGTGGGAGACGACCGATGGGGGTAGAAGTAGGTTGAGGGCCAGAAAGAGCAGAGGAGGATGAAGAAGAGACGACGTCGGACAATGGCGGTTCTTGTTGTCGTTTCCGAACATCGGAGTCAGAAGCCGGAAGCGAATACGATCCCCAAGGCTGCTTCTTGAAGCGGTTGGTCTGTCCTGGTGTCATCAAGAGGAAAGTGGCCTCGAGATCTCCTTTTTCGATCGCACTGAAAAGAGAGTCTTGGCTCTTGACGAAAGTATCGAAATCGGACTGGAATATGTCAGTGGAGGTTGTGAGATGTAAGAAGACATTACTTACGCTATCCTCGGTGAACTTGTGCGTGATATGGCTATTCCTGTTGGACCAGCATTCAGAGGCAGACGCATCTATGGCCTTCGTAAGGGTACATTGCTCATCAGCAAGCTCCCGTGGGGAAATCTGATGTTGAATGTCTCGAACGAGAGTGCCAACGGACTCAGAGCCTGGACTTCCTACCATCACAAATGATGGCTCGGTCCGACCCTTTTCACTCCATTTGGCCTTGAGGGCCTTGCTTCCCTCAAGAGAGACGTCCAGGAACACCACCAGGTGCTTAGGGGAGGTTGCCCCTGCAACACCCTCATCGAAGAGTTTAGGGTGCTGTCCGCCAAACGTGTTGATGAGTTTCAGATCCTTTTCACTCCTGTCTCCGGCACCTAAGCTATGGTATTGGGTGACATCGAGTTGTTGCGCCAGGACAACCCTGACTTGCTCTGGGGTAAGGGAAACGGATCCAGCATCCAGTTCCTTCGATGCTGTGAATACAAAGCCGTCGATGCGTGAGGAAGTAGCATGCGCTACTCCAGCGATTGCTGGCAGTAGCAAGCCAAATGAGAGCCTCATAATTGCTGTATGAGGGCTTTCGTACGGATAGAGGCACTGAACTGTCGTCTACCTTGCGAGTCGCGATAGCGTCGACGAGCTGTAGCTCATTGGGCGCGGTTGCGCTAAACCGAATACATAAATATTGCCACAGTGTACCGCCCTCGGGGGGCTCAACTTTCTAGGCCTCGTCTGGGCCACGGCGCCGATCAGAATAATCAAGACAACATGCGCCTGACGTTATTGCAACTGAAATATTGCATACGTCAATACGATTAGATTTTGGATGAGACCTGCAGCTTCTGACGCCTAAAACAACACCTCGTTATAAGATAAACGCCCTACAAGGCTTGCTAGCCCCCGAAGGGGCCCCTGATGGCCCAAATGTTCAGGGCATTTCGTGCCACATCAAGCCTTTTCAGGCTGAAGCGCGTGCCTTTATCGGTTTACACGCGAGTACAACGGGATGGTGGTAATGCATTAGTTCAAGGGGTGCGTGTCAAGAAAGCGCCTATGAGCAGGAGGTAAATTCCGTCCCCGCCACAAACTGTCGGTCGTAAACTGATGGCCTGTAGATATATGCTCGGTTCAGCAATAGGAATACTTTTGATGTATAATATCTTCACCAAAGTAGCTTTTGCACCGCTCGATAAACTGGCAGATGAATTTGAGAAAGAAGGAGCCATATCGGACAGCGAAACCCCGGAGGACCTGGAAGATGCGCTTTTCATACCATTCCCAGGCACAATCAAGCAAATCCCTCAAAGTCCGTATCAAGGCAACGATCCGGAATGGCAAGAGTATATAAAGTTCAGCAAAGATCTTGCGCTTATTACGAAAGTTAGAAGTAAGGGTTATCATCTGTTTGAATGAAGGCTTGCTAACTGATTGTGAACAGCTGAACTTGCCGAGATCACTAGACGATCGGTTGAAAACACAAAGGGGGGCAAAGGTGCTCGAGTATTGAAACACTGGCTGGATGTCATCTACCCTTCTAGCCCTCCACCAGCATTCGTGCATTCAGGGTACGCTATACAACCCCTCTTCTGCCTCTCCACACATTACTGACATTTATCTGGCTTGCAGCATTGAAATTACGGACGAGTTCGTTTCCTGGAGCACCATTCCCATCGATCAAGAAACTGTTTTGCGAATCCGCCAAGCTTTATTCCCTATTGCTGTAGCAAAAGCTACTTGGACGTTTATGCAAGTTCTCTTCAGCCAAGATCCAGAAGAGAAAACACGCAGCATAATGCGTGCCCATTATAGGCTTCCTGATCCTGCCGAGGTTAAGAAGACATATCCTGCTCTAGCCTCAAGCGACAAAAAAGTGACCGAAGAAAAGGTTAGGCAAGCCAGAGTTACAGGCGGGGTCGGTGTCACGACACAGGCTGGCAATTTTAACCATTCCACGGAACAACAGACCCAGGAGTCAGCTAACAAGCAACCCGGCCACATTGGCGAAAAGGCCCTACAAACCCAATCGGACGCATCGGCAGCTAAAAACGTGAACCAGAACAGCAGTGAACAACCAGAGCACAGGACAATCAGAGATACTCACATGTATAAGATGATGGTCAGACGCACTGCTCACGCCGTTTTTACCTTCAAATTCACCAATACCGCCAATTGGAAGCAAGTGAAAGTTATACCTAGGGGCAGCATCGTGATTACCGGGTGGGTAGAGATAGAAACGCAACTTGACTTTGTTACTTTGGAAGTTATTGGAGTATGGGACCCCAAGACGAAGACATATGATGCCAGGAACTGCCAGTTGGGAGTACGCAGGGCAAGAAGAAAGAAACAAAGCCCGCGATCTTTTTAAGATAGGATAGTTTCGACAAAGAAGGATGAATATGGAGATGTGAGGGTTTCGAATTTGCGAATGGGAAGGCATGGGATGGGCATTCGAGGCGTTCAGCGGCATTTGCACGGCGCTTTGATAATGGGCGATAGTTCAGGAGTCGGCAATGAAGATATATTGCCGGTGGGCTACCGAAGGGAGGGAGACCACTGTTGATGGGCGACTACTCGACAAGGTAGACAAATAGACCATTGTATTATAAAATATCATTATAAAAATATGAAAATCCAATAACTGCTCTACTGCTGTAGTCTTCCCCATCCATTAATGCGAAGGGTTGGACCCCTGCATTTCGTATCGTCCCGATAAGCTCCCTAACTCCACCCCCACATTGCGTCATGGATGATGGTTACATGTTGCAACGCGACGTCCAAAGTCGCAATCCAGCGTTGCAACCCACGTCCTCCAAGAGCACACAGAGAGACTTTAACAAGATATTTCTGTTTGCTAGAACTACTTCGTAGCATATTTCAAAAACATGGCACTCGCACCGAAGTTCTATGGGCAGCTTTTCTCGTCGCTTTCACATGCACCAAAGGTCCATACGCTGGAAGTTTACTTAGACTATGTCTGCCCGGTAAGATATCCACAACTTCACGTAACCTTGCAGGACTACCGGGCAGTTATCTAACTAGATTTCAGTTTTCCAAGAAGCAATTTGAGACCATCTATGAGAAGGTCTTTCCCATCATAAAGACGAAGTACACAGGCAGGATCAACGTCGTCTTCCGCCAGCAAGTCCAGCCATGGCATCCCTCCTCAACCCTCGTCCACGAAGCAGGCGTTGCAGCACTTCGACTGGACCCCACAACTTTCTGGGCCTACTCAGCAGTATTGTTCAAGCATCAAACTGAGTTCTTCGACGTTAATGTCGTGAACGAAACGCGCAATCAGACATACAGGCGCCTTGCCAAACTATATGGTGCCTTGGGGGCTTCTGGGCCCGGGACCCACCAAGCTGATGAGGAGAAGCTCTATGAGCTGTTGGTTGTGGGAGAGAAGGCTGGCGAGGGAGGAGCGTTGAATATTGGGAATAAGGTCACAGATGATCTGAAGTTGCTTATCAAGCTGGGACGGCAGACAGGGATCCATGTTTCTCCTACTGTGCTGTGGGACGGTCTTGTGGATAACAGCATTAGTAGCTCGTGGACGGTGGAGCAGTGGGATAAGTATTTTGAGGAGAAGGTGCACAAATGATTGGAGGGAAGGCTGTAAGAGGGTAGCTTTATGACAGCAAGACCAAAGGTCTGAGATAGAGCTATACGTAATGACAGAAATCACAGCAACTATAATATTCACTCAGAGTGACAATTATAAGCAAGTTACTGGTAGATGGAAGTGAAGAGATAAGTTCCGAGAGTTTAAATAGCTGATATTAACGCTGCTATATGCAAACCCTCCTCGGACTTTGAGCGACACGAGTAGGCAACATCAGAACTTCCTCTTCTTCTTCGCAGGCGCCTTGGCTTTCTCCTCCAACTGTCGCTTCAACTCCTCTCGTTTTCGCTGTGCTCTCTCTTCCGATGTTTCTCGTGGCTTCTCTTCCTCCTTCGCTTCCGTCCTTCCTCTTGACTCCTCATCAGCGCCAGGTTCTTCTTTGGGAGGTTTGTGTCCTATCCGGCCAAGTCTGGACTTCGTGGCTTTTGGTGGGGGTTCCGATTTTTGAGCGGCTGGCACATCCTCCTTTGATGGAGACGCAGGAACTGGCGGGGGATCATTTTTCTTGCCTCCGATCTTCCCAAGGCCTCCTTTCTTGGCAGCTTTGGCGGGTGGTTTTGGAGGCGATTTCTTATGGGGCGTAGTGGGCTTGGACGGAGCATTCGTGCCCTCGTCCTCTGTTTCGGTGTCATCGTCATCGGCATCGTCCTGTTTCTGGCTTCTGGTTGCTCTTGTCACAGGTTCGTCGTCATCGGCATCATCCTGTTTGTGGCTTCTCGTGGCTCTTGTGACAGGTTCGGGCTCTGGATCTGGCTCTGGCTCTGCTTCCGGCTTCATCTTGGTGGCTGCTTTTGAGGCCTTTTTAGCCCCCCTAATCGCCCCGATCTTCTTTGTTGCTGGGCGCACTTCCTCTTTTGGTGCCGGGAAGCTGTCACGAATGGTCACATTCTGAGACTGAGATGCACCGAGGTCATCTGAATCGTCCGTACTGTCGTCTGACGGTTCTTGCTTCCGAGTCGGTTTGCGTGACGATGAAGGCTTGGCCCTTGAAGACAATATCTGTTGACGAGGTGGTGTTGCTGCGACTTGGAAATCGTCCACTTCCGCGTGACCTTCTGTGCCTTCGTCTTCGGTTGTATCCATGTCTGCGTCTGCCGGTTCAGCCTTGACATCCTCCACGCCAGCATCAGCGCCCTTCTCTCCATTTTGCGGCGTTGACAAAGGTATTGCCCCATCTTCCAACTGGTCCCACCATTTCTCAAACCTGCCCTTGAGATCTGCGCCATGGGCAAGTGAGCTAACATGAGAATTCTTAGTGAAAGCACCTTGAATAATGGTTTTCACATCAGAATGTTCATCCTTAGCCTCGGCATTACGCATGGCGTTGCGCCACTGCTCTTGCGCGAACACCTCCAATCCCTTGACCTTCTCCTCAACCACTCTTCTTGGGATTTTCCTGCCGCCTTTCCCCGCAACACCAGGGAAAAGATGCCCCAGCTCTGCACCAGTAGCCTCCAACTTGTCAACAAGCTTCTGGATGACATTGTCTTTGTCGCGAAGCAAGCCAACCAGGCTATCCAGCTCTTTGAGCCTGGCATTCTGAGCACACAGAAGGGGTATGGTGAAATGCGTGGCAAAGTCACTTTGCGTGCAGGAAGAAAGCCTTATTGTCCAGTTCAAAGGCTGCAACGGCTTGGGCAGAGCAATGCTCATATTTATTTCCAGATTTCTCGCCCCCGTTGAACTTTCCTTGCCCGCATGAGTGTCAAGACCGAGGAGCAGGTCAACATCCTTCCCTCCCTCAAGACCCAGCGAGATCTTATCGAGGAAGAGCCTGAGCTGGCCAGCATCCTCGCTCGGATCTATGCTAGTGTCCTCAGCGAGGCTTCGGCGCAAAATAGAGCGCCGGTCGAGATCTTCGCACCAAAGATGAGCTAGATCTGTAAGGTATATCTTGTATGAGTCCGCGGTGAAGGTAGTTGAAATTAGTAGAGGGGGCATGCGGGAGTCTATCGCTGATATCATGAACGGGCGCCATGATACAGCCATTGCAAGCACCTAAGCTGCGCGTATTGACTTCAGATCGGTGAATACTGCGGTAGCTTCACAGCCCCGTAATCTGGACACTGAAGCAATGAGATGAGAGTGCTCTAAAATGACGTTGGGTGCATATATCATCTGATACCAAGCGGCTCTATGGCTGATACTGGAAATTGTACAGTCGAACCAGGCAACCACGAAATATATAACGTCGTATGGTATCAGGCACCAACGAAAGTTCGAAGTAATAGCATCGGTATTATTAGTCTGAAGCTGAGGCGCCAGTGGAATATATATTGGAGCTTTGACGTTCACTTTATATGCTAGCACGTGACGAATGCTATTTTGTCAGCCTTGCATATCTGCCTGGAAACCGAAGCTACCAGCTCCTCCCCTGTCTCACAAACAAGCTCAACTTCGTGGCCAGAGACAAGAAAAGAAAATCTCAACTACATGGGATGAGAATTACTTCATAATGGCAGTACCTCCTGCAAGCTCGCCGGCTGGTACTGTGCCATTAGTATCCACGGTATGTACTGTACAGCTATTATGTGTCGGTGGTGCGTCTTGCTAACAGCTATATCAGGTTGAACTGGCCGACTTCTACACGAAGCACTTTTCGGGACATTCTAAAGACCACTTCGCCACCACTTTCCTAGCTGAGGGAGTCGCCGAGGAGGAAGATGACAACTTAGGATACTACGAGGATGGTGTTAAAAGAACCTTAACAGACGAACAAATCGCTATGTTTCGTCACACTGAGATTGAAACATTGCTGAGGAAGAAGAGAAAGTCTGATGAGGCCAAAGCGGACAAGGCAGAAAGAGCATCATATTTGGAACGAGAAACTGGGGAAGATCCTGAATTTCAGGATGCATCTGTGCCTGGCACCCAAGCTTCAAAGGTCCCATTCACTCAGTCAGAAGCTGGACAATCATCACAAACGAAGCCCAGCACAGAGGACAACAAGAAGAAGAAAAGCCATTTCAAGAGGAATATCAAACCCGACTTGAGAAAGAGAACCTGGGATCAGGTTGACCATGGCTTGGAAACCTTGGACTACGAAGAAGATGTTGCTCGGCCTTCACCAAAACGAAACGTAGGACCTCAGCGAAGAACAATTTCGTACGACGATGTGTGAAGCCAGTACTATAACTGCCGGACTTTATAAATCAGATGCTATCTGCGACGAAGCTGAAATTATAGCACGCATCACTATTCGAGTTGCCAGTCCCCGTGGTATCATGGGATCTTGTCATGGACGAGACTCCCATCTATTGTAAGTCTCACATACCCTCTTCTCTCAAGATATTACCATGATGAAATCCATTGTATCGTCATCCTTAGTCGGACTCGTGCGAAGTTAGCTTGACGTTTGCCTTCAGTTAAGCAGTCGCTCCAAATTGGGGGTGGGTGGCTGTGGAGCTGGTGCAAATGGATTGCAGGCTTACGACGCGATCATGTCGAAACACAATCTTCTCTCTGAATCACATATCTCATTGCTACAGTCTCAGTATATATATTATATGGCCACTGCTGACACTGAGAAACAGGAAAAATAATGGCGATATCAAGTTCAAAGGATCATTGCTGAGGGCTATGAAGGGGGGGGGCATTTCTCCAAGTCGCCCACCAAGCTAGAATTGCGACATCAGCCAGGGATAGCATGAGCATAACCATGTGCATTTTTTCATGGCTTTGCCTTTTCTGCTGGGCCTGAAATGAATTGGGAATACATCATTTGGAAGTTTCTGTACTCCGCCAGACCACCTTCCACCGAGTATACTCGAGATGTAACCCTCTAGCAACTTCCCAAGCACCAAGTTGTACGTGCCTGGGTGACCCAGTTGGCGCAGTGCTAGGTCGCTAGTTGAACTATAGCTTCTCTAACCAAGCACTCTGGAATACAATGTGTGGTTCTAGAAGACTACGATTTGTTCTATGCTGTCTCAGTATTGCATCCTTGTTATCACACCAAGACTAATGCGTGGATTTAATACGTCAAACGTCGACATCTATCCAGAAGCCAACATCGGTGGCGTCGGCGCAACATACAGTACATCATCCCAAACAGGGCTTTTTTGTGCAGATTACTTTCTAAGCCAAGATATGGAACGGAGACCGGTGGGATATGGCTGGCTGAGGACACTATTGTCCATTTCGCCACCAAGACTAGAGTGGCAATGTGAGGAGACGTCTATGAATCCTGAATCTGATATGTGATATTGTTGATACGGTGCATTGACCGTTGTGGTGATACTTGACCTGCATCGGCTGAACCTACCTGAATGTGGCTGACACCCAGTCGCAGCCTCGCCGGGGACGATTTTGGAGGCCCGCGAGTGGCACAGAACCACGGCCGCCGCCTTCAAAACGGGTAAGCGTTCACTGTCAAACGCACCTTCGAAAGGTCGTTGGGTGTCTTCTAGAACGGCACGGACCGTGGGGGGCTTGCTGTGGGCGGCCGTATTGCAACCCTCTATGAAGATGTGATAGAGTGATAGGTGAAAGTCTGAGACAGGAGCTGAAGTGACCTGTCAACTAACTAGTAAACAATGGGCGTGTGTGGGATGGAGTTCTTGTCTCGTGGCTTACGGAACCTGGCACTGGCCAGCTGCATGTTCTACCGACATGGGCATAGGTAGTCGCTCCTCACCCCTTGCATGCAGACGGTCAGGGATAAGAACCCTTCTAGAAAACCAGTTTCGGAGGAATGTTATTCGGGCTGCATGATAGACAACCATCTTTACCCATTTACTCATAGTACAGCATGCATCGGCGTTTGGATTCTAGCTAAAGCAACCAATATTGACAAAACCCGGGTAGGGGAGAGCATCCCGGGGCACTGGTCACCAATTCTTGAGAAGGAGGCGCTTGAGATCTGCAAATACCGTACCAAATCGCTGAGCGGAAGTAGTCTCATAGCCATGCACTGTAATCCATCCGCAGTATGTACTGTACGAGTGCTCACAAAGTTCATTCTTTTAAGTTCCCGCAATGAGATACTCCTTTCGTGGCTACCGCCGCAAGGCACAGTTGCGGCCCGACATCCATCCCCGCATGCATCTACGCGCGCCATCTCCTTCCTCTTCTGATAATGCGGACGTGAGGGGGCGCTTCGCTATCTACTAGGCGCGGTCTGCTGCAGCTAAATCACTTAGAAAAGACGTGGGGTGATCCCCGTACTCAAGTGTGGTGACTATCGAGTTACTACTCGCGGCTTCGTAAAGGCTTAGAAGGCTTGCACACCACCAACTCCACAATACCCCAAATCTTAGAATGCAACTACTGCAATGGGGTCACACAATAAACCCTGAATATAACTAGATCTTCGTACGAGGTCGGCCAATCGCATTCTGTCTCATACTAGCCCATACCCTACTTTACTGTGGCTGCCGCGACGGCGTTCGTTTGCACTCTCTCACTGGCCACCTCGCCTGTGCCATGTCTAGGATACGCGCCTCATCGCCAAATGCCCGACCCAGAGAGGTCTCGGAGACTATCATGCGCCGAGACAGCGATGGGATGTCATCCCGCATGATTAGAGGGCCTTGGATGCATCGAGGACCGCACTAGTACTCGTATCTTTGGGGGTGAAAAGTGACACATGAGGTGAAGTGATGGCCGTCTGTGAGATGCGCGGCTTTCCCGCTTTTAGTGATGCACCGAGAAGGCCTCCTTTCACGATGGCGGAACGATCTAAGATCTGCACTCGGACAGGGGCAGGGGAGGCTGGCATATGCACGCTACGTGAAGGTTGTTGGTTGTTGGGTGCTGGTGATGGGGGGCTGGCCAAATGCACGCACGACGATGTGTGAACTCGGTTGCAGGTAAGACGCAACATTTATCACTGTGGAAGATGCCAGTAAGCCGGATGGACAATGTCGTTTGTGCTGCTGCAAAGTGCGTCAAGCACACCCTAAAGTTACGATCTATTGAATTCCAGATGCCCAGCCCAGGACCATTATCAACACTGACCCTTCGACTGCCAAAAGCCCCGCTCCGGTAGTCGTGGGGGCTGCCACTATTCAAGCCACCAAAATCCCCAAAAAGCAGCGACCAACATCCAAAATCCCAGACATCCTCCGTAGATCTTATCACGCGAATACATCGCAGCCTCTCCCAAACATCAACCAGTTGTTTCCGCCACCTTACTTCACTAGTACCCATGCATCCCTGGCCATAATCCCTCACCGTCAAAGCTGGGTAACCCATTGTGAGTAAACACTGGCCCATCATCCCCTGTATACACACCCTGTACATGGCCCATATCATACACCGCCACATCCATGCCTTCAAACGACGAATCCTTGAAGTAGTACGGATTGGCGACGTTCATCCCAGCTGCGGCTGTTGGAGTCGTTGGCGAGAACGGACGCTGTTCCAGATCCTCCTGCGGTGGCGTTGCCATGGTGCGTAACTGGTGATATCTCCTCTTCTCTCTGCGCGCCTCTCTGTCCCTCTCAGCATCCCTCGCTCGCAAGGCCTGCCCATCGAAGCCTAGGCTGCGACCTTGGGTCATTCTCAGGGTCTTCGTTCGACCGGCCATGCTTCCCCCTTTCTTGCCCGCGTTCTGACGTGATGCGTTCATGGCGCCGTGCGAGTCTGGCCGTGTTGACTTTTTTGACGTGGTCTTACGGTAACGAGTCGTGGGAGTGACACCGTCTGCGACGGCCCAGTCTGCGAGAACCCATTCCGACGTCTTCTTTGCTGGTGTATCGGATGGCGAGGCGACTGTGCGGTCTGTTTTACAGAAGGCCTGGGTGATGTGTGAGTACAGTGAAAAGGGTTGTAATATGATGAAATGATAACTTACTGCGTTCATTGAGAGGTTGTGCCGTATGCTGTTGCGCCAGCCAGATCCAGTTGACGACCCTTTCTCCGTGTTATCAATGAACCACTGGTAAATTTCCTGCAGAGCCATGGAGTGGCTCGGAGCGCCCATCAAGGCACGGTGAATGAGCTTTGCGTAAGGTTCTCCGATTTTGCTTTCTTCTGCGTTCGAGGCAACATCATCTTCAGCATCGTCTTCGGCCTTGCAAGATGCAGCATCTGGCAAAGAAGGTGTTCGGGACATCGAAACTTGTCTGCTGTAAAAGCCACCCGAGTTTCCGATTCTGAGGGTTTGATCCCCATCACGCAGCTGGCATTGCAAAGACGGATCTGAAAGGCCAAGGCCTTCTATCGTCTTTGGGCTGTATGATTGCTGGTGGTTTCTTGGACAAGCCGTTGTGCCATTGTAGAATACGTCCGTATTCTGGTTGGTATAATCATAGTAATAGCCTCCATGGGAAGTATTTGAGTAATTTGGACCGCCGAGCCCAAAAGAATTCATGTCTGGCGACAACGGTGAGACTTGACGAAATAGCCCGTTGAATGATGAGCCTTGCTCGTTCATATAATAGTGATCTTGCTGAGATTGTTGAAGATTGTCCAGAAGAAAAGAACAAGAGCCTTGCGTATAAAAGGGAGATTCTGGGGAATGAATCTCTTGATCATGAAGAGGGGAGTCACCGAAACTTTGCCTGGCGTTTTGAAAGTTGTTTGCGGACATGATGATGGTGATAGCTCTTCTAGAGTTACACTCGGGAATCTTGAAGTAATAACTGAAACGTGTGTCCAAAACGAATATATCAGACATGGAGATCAAGACATTGAGATCTCGGATAAACTAGAAAGAAGTATTCTGGAAGAGGAACAAGGAGACTAAAGCAGCCCATAGATATGGGACGGAGCAAGAGTGGCTTGTGGCGGGGCCAAGAAGCCGACAGATAGGAAACGGGGATGCCATTCTGCATGCGACGTATTGCCAACTCACAGGGCGGTCCTGGTGTGTGTGACTGGAGGGGCAAACGGGGCAGGGCGCGATATGCAGCAGCCGGGCCCTGGACGAAGGAGGTAGAGAGGTAAACAGAGAGTGCCCTACCGATCGATACAAGCTGGTCATGAAAACAATCAGAGGATTGCACGGCGGGACGGAAATAGGCTTGCAAGTTGCATCTGGGCGACCAACCAGCTCACCAGCTCACATGGTGGTAGTACAGTGATTTGCGAAGCGGGATGAAGAAGCCTACATGCCCGCACATGCAGGAAGCCATAACTTGCAGGTAGCCACAGGAAATAGCGCCAGAAACAACGTACCAGAGGCGTTTTAGGTGGGTTCCGTCGCCATTCACAGATTCGCTCCGGAGGGTCTCTGCATTCGACACAATTGGATGACCCTGGTGGTCTTAGAGTTACCATCTTCTAGAACAGCGCTAGAAGTATCAGGGTTCCATTGAGGGGGCGGTTGGATGGCGTCGGGCTGGAGATCGGCGGCGGATTCTCATTGACTCCACCGACAGAGAACGGGCATCATAATTTTATGCTCGTGAGCGCCTCAATATGCAAGCGGATGCAGCAACGGAGCAACGACGCAGCAACGACGCAGCACACTCACACGATTTAAAAAAGCAAGCAGCGATGAAAAGGCTACTAACGGAGCAAATATTGCATCACGAATTGTTTGATATACAAATGTCGCGTAGTAGTCATTGCAAGCATATGTAACCTACCCACATCCCCGGCAAACCCCTGCGATCATCCATATCATCGTTGCCATATAATAATTTCAAGAGCAGAGCCACCTTGTTTGTCCTAAAGGCCGTGAGTCGCCCCGAAAAAGCAGCTACTTCTGCCCCAGGTCCGCCCTGGCTGCAGCTGCCAGTATCTAATGTACAAAGCACACGTTTCCGCTACTTCCTGTAATAAATCTTTTTGAACTGGAAATGAAGTGAGAGAATGCCCTGTATCAATGTCAGCGATTGGTCTTCACCAAGTAAGGTTCCGGGTGACAGCTCCGATGTCTCGGATACTGGAATAGCATACCTTGTCAAAGCTGCTTTTAAACCCTCGGTCTCTTTTAGCAGAATAGTCCCATTCTTTGTCGACGATGCGGAAAGCGATATCTTCATATGGCGGGCCGGCAATAAAACGGATTAAGCACGTATCTTCTTCGCCCGCTGGGGCAAATGATTCTCCTCGTTTGCGGCCATGCTCTCGAATGATCTTGTACGTTGGCGCCTTCACTTTGTCGATGAGATCCGGATAAAAAATATTGAACTTGTAGCCTTGGACCACTTTTGGGGGAGGATTATCATGGTCGTAATGAGTCTGGTTGTACTTGTTCCATTCGTAGCCCATCTGCACCCGATTGAAATACTTTGGCTTTCTTGGCCGATACTTGTCCGCCCATTGTGGCACCGATGCCGTCGCAACGCTCTCTTCTGCTGTGAAAATCTCCTCATTCTCGTCGATTCCTCGGGCAACCTCTCTTTCATATAAGTGCTTCGTAGCCTGGGAGAAATCTTCATTGACCAGCGTAGAAAACCTTTGCGTGCCTGGTGGGTGTATGCCAACTGTTGTGCTACCGCTGGGCTTTACTGTGTGACTTTTGGCTGTCTCGGCCGCAGTTTGCGGCATTGGCACATATCCCAGCTTGAGAATCCTAACCCGCTCGGCAGACACCTTGCGTAAAAAGTCGGACTCATCCAGGATCTCGGTTTTATGTTCAGTGCCAAGCTTCAGGAAAGGCTCGGGATCGTAAACTTGAGAGTATGGTATCTCCGCGACGGTAGGCACCCCAGGTTCTACTGCAGAAATAATAGACTGCAGCTTGTTGCAAACACCTTCGGCATCCTCTTGTTGCTGCTTCCGTAGGACCTCCAGGCGACTATCCAACACTGACTGATAGACTTTCTTTAGCTTCGCTTTTGCCTTCCATATGAGCAAACTCTTCAATAGTTGTTCCCAATAATCCACATCGATATCTTCGTTCGAGCGTAGTTTTGATCGGATCTGCTTCTCGAGAGCTTCTAACTGCTCATATGTCTTCGGTCCAAGCAGCTTATCAACGTCGGCTGCCACCGAGCTAACTGCTCGTTCCTCCGGGCCTCTAGGCTTCAGCTTCTGGCGTCTATCGTTGCATATGATCTGCATCGTCTTCCAATACTCCTGGTTCCTCATGTTTGTTTCGAGCGTAATATATGACGTGATGTCTTGCTCAAGCTCAGCCAGCTGAGCATCATCCAGCCCTTCAAACACGCCCTCTGGGTCCACGACATCGGCTTGTACCTCCTCTTCGTCATCGTCCAAGAGATCTCGATCAGGATCAATCACTCGCAGTATGACCGCCAACCAATCGACCGGTTTCGCCCTGCCTTCTCTCACACGAATATCCGCTTTCTTTTTCGCCTGCTTCAGCACAAATTTGTCCTCCTCTGAGACCCACTTGCGTGTTTGTTCATCCTCTGTTGTTTGGTTGCGGCGTGGTCGAGCGTCTTGGAAACTACGACTGGGCTCTGCGCGTGATGGTTTCGATATGCGATTGTTTGGGTCTTTTCGTGGTGCGGTGATATCGTGACGTGGCGACTTTTCTCGTCTGTAGCCGTAGCCACCTCTCTTACCGTCCATATTCGGGGTAATATTTCTGTTTGCCTGAAGCTGCTGCAAGTTTGGGAGGAATGATGTGTTTGAAGCCTAAAGTTTTCAGCCTCGACGACAGCAAGGTTGAACAATGGCTACTTGGTCTGTGCAGGGTGCGCTAAATCGTCGGTGTGGGGACCTTGACAGTTCCGAACCTCAGCCTTGTCGTACCAGCTCGAGCATCGTCAACAAGGCCAAGTTGGCAACATGTCTGCGGCATTATAGGAATGGCGACAGAAGGCTCGCGGCCTTTATTGGCGCCTCAAACTCGTCGGCTACGGCATCTACAAGGCATATACCTGCGCAACCTCACCTTAGCCCGACCGCGCGGCCATACAATTGACGATGCGACTCTGAATAAGACTCCAGAGAAGCTTGAATCTCTGAGGAGATCTCTCCATGAACCCTCACTGCAACACTCGGCCTCTTCAGATGATTTGAATGCCAACATCCGGCCAAGTGGGAGGCGGAGGAGAAGCACAATATGGGCTGGGCAGAGTCCGGATTACAGGCAAAGGAAGCTGGAAGACGTCATTGACAACGGGATGGTCGATGCCTTCTTTTCGTTGCATTGTGCAGGAGAAGATGAGCCAATATACATATCTGAGGTCACTGAAAAGGCTATGGTTTGTGCCATTGTTTTTTACCTCAGTCTGGTGGATGCTGCCAAAATATATCTGCCAAAATATATCTGCCAAAATATATCCGGCCTCCCGCCGTTACCTGCCACGAGAAGCCCGTAGCAATACTAATGGTATATAGAACCCAAATTTTCGATTCTTTGATCTCACTAATTATGGACCTTCTATAACACGGTTATCGAGATTTACAATTAAATTATGGGTGAAGCGGAAAGAGTACTCGTTGTTCCTCGAACAGGAAATTGAACTTAGCTCTCTACATTTCCTCGGATCGGTATGTGATATCCTCCTTGTTCGAAGATGATATCTGACGAGTGCAGTTGAATAATCGCCAACTTCCACCTAACTGTGTCATCTTTCACCTTATCGATGGTATCTATGCTTTAGACCTGCCATCGGTTACCCTCCCTCCAAAGCACTTCCCGCCTGTATCCACATCTTCATACAGCGCTTTGATGCGGCTATCCAGTCTGGATGACTCTATACAAGATGCTTTGGCTACACGCGAGCGACTTGCGGCTCAAATAAATACTATACTACAAGAGCAGCCTGTGGACGAAACGCCGCTGGCAGAAGAAGAGGCAGCGCTAGCTGCCAAGTACCTGAAATCTGAGCAACGGCTTGTGAAGCTCGCCATGAAGCAGCGTGACGAACTTCAGGCTTCAATTGCCGCAAGGAGGAGAGCAATAGACGAAGGCACCAAGTCACAAGCCCAGGCAGAGATTAAACTGGTATCTATTCAGCAGCAAGTGGAAGAAATGATGGTTGCCCAGAAAGCGAACACAGAGCAGATACATGGTCAGCGCCGGCGAATATGCGAGGAATTGCTGCATATATTCCCCATTGAACCGACTGCACGATCTCTGACCTTCACAATCTGCGGCTTACTGCTTCCAAACACATCATTCGACGATTCCGACGAAGACGTCGTTGCTGCGGCACTTGGGCACGTTGCCCGATTAGTCGACATGCTCCAATATTACCTATCGGTACCTATCCCCTACCCAGTCATGCCGTACAGCTCTCGCTCCATCGTGCGCGACGAAATCTCCACTCTAGTGGATACACAGCGTACGTTCCCGCTGTATGGCAAAGGCACCATCCGTTTCAGGTTCGAGTACGCCGTCTTCCTCCTCAACAAAGACATCGAATGCCTCGCCGAAAGCCAGGGTCTCAAACTCATCGACATCAGACACACGCTGCCGAATCTCAAATACCTTTTGTACGTCTGCTCGGCCGGGACAGCGGAGCTCCCCGTCCGGAAAGCCGGGGGCATCCGCGGACTGCTTACTGGAAAGGTAACGCCCCTACCGAGCAGGAGGGGCAGCGAAGAGGGGTTAGCGGACGCGGCGCGGAAGGCCCTGGAGCACGGCAGCAGCGCGAATGGTGGGACGAAGGGGAATATGAGTTTACAGCTCCCCTTTGACGCAGAGACGCCGACGAGCTTAAGGACGCGAGGGCTGCGGGAGAACCGAGCGCGCTGAAGATGGCACGGTGCCTGGTGTAGCATATGCACATGTGCTCTGTGGGATTTTGGGATGGTTGCTATTCTTATCCACCACGAGCTCGTTGTGCAATCAGGGATGGTGGGGGGCAACATGCAGATTACCGGGATGGGGATGCGTTTGACTGTATGAAGCTTAATTTAACATCTCTTAAAACATGTGGTGATGGAGAACGTGAGGCATGACACAACGTCAACATGCTGCGAGCCGGTGCTGGGATAACGGCCCGATTGAGAGGTCTTTTTCTTCCGTGTCCCCGGATTGACAGGGAGGGTTTGATGATGGTGATCTTGTGTTTTGGATGGGAATACAGCACGTGGGAGTTAGTCTGTGTCGACTTCGGGAACAGAAACAGGAAACGCGACAGGGTCTCATGTGGAGAGCCGCAGGAGGGTAGGATATTACATTTGGTACAGGGTGCACAGGGCTGAAACATGGGTTTGTGACAGCGGGTGGGGCAGGATGACGGGCTCAACTTGTGGTTTCATGAAGCTGGAGATGCATCAACCTCCAACACTCCAACAACAGACGTGCCGGGGAACCGGAAGAAGCTGCGGGTGTGTGGAGTGTTCATCTACCGGTCAACGACAGAGAAGGGTGAGGGTAAGAAAGTCACCACTGTAATTGACCAGGAGAATTGGTGGATGGGCTATGCACCTGGCCGAAGGGGTCCAACACGAAAGCTGGGCATCCAGCCTCTCCTGGGCACCGCGTCCAGAGGCACCAATCAGCCTGACAGCGTTACACCCGCGGTTACAGGCGTCTGCGCCTCCTCGTTTACACCCATACTGTTCGTCGTCCATATGTGTACTCTAGTGCAGGCAACGAGCGAGCGGGATAGGAAACGGCCTAGTTGGGGAGATGCTCTGGGCGGGCTGCGTGCGTGCAAGTTCAGTGTTGGTTGTGATGGTCGCTCGTGTATGCGGCCAGGGCGTGTGATGGGCTGCTTCGGCTGTTTCACTGTGACAGGGCTTGGGAATGGACGGTGAGGTTCGTATACGGCAGAGAGACCCCAAGCCATTCTGAGCAAGAACTCAGAGCCGGATTCGTACAGTATGATATGTACGGCAAATCCCATACTCTACTACTACAGTACTGCTCCTGGTGTTGACGTCGATGAGAGAGTGACGTCTGAATGAAGCCCTTCTCTATGGGGTCACAGAGACGGCTACGTATCCAACTCCGTTCTCTAGGTGCCGGTTATAGACTTCGTGGTAGTTGTTCTGTGGCAGAGCTGTACTATCCCAAACGGCTATCTATTTATAGATTGCTTGGTGCAGTATGGTACAGAATTGGCCCATGCACGCTCCTCCTCTCCGCCAATCATGGAGGGTGTGCGGAGTACGTACCTGACACTTTTTGCCACTTGGGTCTAACATGGCCTCCGTAAAGAGCGATCGGCCGCAGCGGCGCTTAACGGGGACCGCACTAAGACCATGTACCCTTGTACTTCTTAGTCTGCGACTACCAAGGGACCACTCACACACTCTCGAACACTAGCGGTACTTATACCCTCCACCTATTTACACCAATTTACTACGTGTTGGACATGTCACTCTTTTTTACGGTCACCCATTCGCGCCCACAACGCACCCCCCAAGAAACCCTTCCACTGCACGAGAACACGCCGCCTCCCTCCGCCGCAAGAACCCTTCTCTATTATTAGCATCAACATCATCGCTCAGCCCAAAAAGTGCCGACTGTGCGCCAAAGTATATCACAACCTCATAAACTCGACCATCGTCGCGGCGAATACCCCGCCATCGACTCTCGTTGGTAATTATCGAGACTCTGTGTCTCTAGAGAGGGCCTGCGACCGGCTCAATTCTCTACTCGACCGACCTGAGAAGCTTGGGAAACCGATCTCTCAGTCGAAAATCGTCGAGGATATACCGAGTCTGCGAATACCCACACACGAGCTCGGGACCGAAGGAATAGGATTGTAGGATATAATTTCTGGTCGCGCGAAGGATCGATAGAGATTGAGGGAGTTAAATTAGACGCGTCGCTAGGCTCCAGCACCACTACGATACCCATTTATCGACACCTTCATTACGACTAGCCGGGGACTCGGCGCGCATTCATCATGGGTCGTCGCAAGATCGAGATCAAGGCTATCAAGGATGATAGAAATCGCTCAGTGTACGTCGTGGTGATGATTTCCCATTCGCTGGCGCTGTTGACTGACAAACCCCTTCTAGAACGTTTTTGAAGCGTAAAGGAGGGCTGTTCAAGAAGGCGCATGAGCTTTCCGTCCTCTGCTCCGTCGACGTCGCAGTCATAATATTTGGCAACAACAAGAAGTTATACGAATATTCGTCCTCGGATATTGGAGAGATCCTCCAACGGCACAACTTTGTGAGTAGCGCACTGCGCGATCAATAATACGAGCGTGGCTAACATTCTCGATCAGTATGGCGGCGCAAACGAGCACAAGGGTCCATCGGACTTCAACGGCAAACGAGACGACGATGATGAGGATGATGAAGGCTCTGTTATGGACGAAGGCCACCCACCGGAAGGGCCCATGATGCCACCGCATTTCCAATCCCAGGCGGCGTTTCAGCACATGCGACAAGCTCCCTCGGCTTCACCTCCTATACAGAACGGCGCGCATTTCCAAAATATACAGCGCCAGCACACACCTCAGCCGCCACCGCAGATGGGGTCTCGTCCGGCGTCGCGGAATGCTCCTCATCGCGTAAACTCGAATATGGCGCAACAGCATATGCAGCAGGGTCCTCAGCCTTCGCCGCCTATGAACGGTTACTCGTATATGCCACAACCGGGGATGTACAACCCGCAACAGCAACAGCATGGGCAGAACATGCCTCCACATGGACAAAATATGCCGCCACATAGCCAACCGCCGCCGCAGCAGCAGCAGCCATCATATCAGTATCAGCAGGGTCCGCCACCGCCGTCTCACCAGCTTCAGCAGGTGTATATGGAAGAGCAGCGGCGATCGCCAATGCCTCCTGTGTTTCCAAAACAAGAACGTCACGAATCAGGGCCTATGAATACTCCTCCGCAACCGCAACAACGGCAAATACCTCCCCAGCAGCAGCAGCACCAACAGCAACAGCAACAACAACAGCAGCAGCAGCAGCCACAACATCAACTAGCACCTCCACCTCCCCAGCAACACCACCCATCACCCCAACAACACCACCAACCGCCGCCGCAACCCCAACAGTCACACAACACGGGGCAGATGCTCGAGCCCAAACGGCCCTCCGTTAAGTCCCGCAGCATCTTCACCCCCATCGACGAATCCCGCTCCATCCTCTCCCAGCACTGGATCTCATCCACCTCCGCCCCCGAGTCAACGCGCGGCGAACCCGCACTCACCAACCGCGCCTCCTCCTCCTCCCTCGACTCCCGCAACGGCGTCATCAAATCCCCCCCACCGCCGCACCCAACAAACTCCATCAAACCCCCGCCCTCCTCTGATAAATTCACTCCCCCCGCCGGTCCACCCTCCCGCACCAACTCCGTGCAGCTAAGCGGCAAGCGACCCCGCCTCACCGTTCAGATCCCAGATGAACCATCAGATGGAGGTGAAGCGACAGGCGCCTCGACGAACTCCCCCCGTGAGTCAAATGACACCGGTTCTCACCCCTCGCGACGCGGCGGGCCAGGAACAGACGCAAGCCACAGCTCCGGCGTCGTCCTCCCCCCCCCCTCCCCCTCCGCCTCCGCCCTCCTCAGCGCCGGCGCCTCCGGCCCCCCAAACCCCTTCGCGCGCCCCCACCCACCCAACCAAGGCGGTGGCGCCCCCGGTGGTGGTCGCGGCGGCGGTGGACGGGACGGGAATGAAATAGAAACTCCTGTGTCCGCTCTGCCTAGTCGATTTATGACGAATGAACTCCTGCCTAGTCCGAGTAGTTTCTATCCCGAATGGAATTTTAGGGGGGGTGATGGGAATACACTGCCTAGTCCGCTGAATTTCGCGACGCCGGTGGTGGGGAGTGGACCGAGTTTTTTGCATGATCCGATAGGGCCGGGGAAGAGGAAGAGTCCGGATGCGGATGATGGGGGAGGGGGGGAGGCGAAGAGGGTTAAGCATGAGCCCTGAGTGTGAGGGGAAAAGAGAGGAGAGGAGAGGGAGAGGGAGAGGGAGAGGAGGGATATAATACGCCGGACTTATAGTTAGCACGGCTGAGATCGATGAGGATACCCCCTGTTCGGCAATCGGAAATCATGGCGTTAAAATTTCGCACTTCTTTCCCCCTGGTCGCCGTTCTATACGTTGTTTTTTATCTTGTTCTTTTTTAGGCTGGCAACACACACATCATTTTACTATACAGGGCAAGGATGAGCCTTTTTTTTTTTTCTTTGCATGGCAAAATCTACGATGCGATTATGTATGGCTTTTCCTGATACCTCTCGAGGGTTTGGGGGCATTTATTTGGCTTTGGCTTTGGGAATATGTGTGGGATCATGGGATGGCGTTCTTGCTTTTTTTTTTTTGGTTGCTTGTTTTTGGTATTTTATAGGTTAGGCTTGGTGGTGGGAAGGGGGATAGGGGTAGGCGGTGGGAGGCTTGTGCTGAGGGGAAATCAAGTTTTTATATTTGTCTTACTTTGCCGTTCTATTGTGAAGCTTCTGTGATTATTTGATTTTATCTGAGTGATGGCATGTGTGATCTACGATGCTCTGTTAATTATTCGTGGTTAAATACGCGAGATATCAAGCTATTTCGCGCTCTTCCTGTGGCGGCTATGGATCAATGGGGCGTATATGCCTTAGTCTTGAGAAAGATGCCCGACCCCTTCTTTATATCGGATAGTCGCCATGAGCGTCAACTCAAGCTTGGTTTACGGTCATGGTGGGGGCATCTTTGAGCTGGGGGTGACAGCAGCGGTATGACAGCGACAAGAAGATGTTGCTGTCGTGCTGCTGCTGTCACCGCCGGCAGCGGCACCCCCACCACCGCTACAGCCTTCACACGAGCAGCAGCGGGAGCAGCAGCAGTTCACGCCATATAAAAAAGCAACGCGAGGCCATGGGCAGCAGAACCTCATTCCATAGTCCTTGCTTTCTGATTGTATGGCCCAGAACAAAAACGTAAACGCTGCCTCCATGGTTATATAGAGGACGCGGGACCTTGGAATTCCCGCCGGTGGCGGGATCGCAGACGGTAAAAGGACGGCGCTATGTGGGAGACTTCGTGGCCATTTCGTAGGGCTGCTTTGACAAGACGAGGAGAAGCAGTAATCCAGGGATATTAATGAAGGCGATGGCGAACACCCTCCAGAGATGCCGGATCTGACATAGATGAGGGCCCAGGACGACATATCCGCCTCAGTTGCTGCTTCATCTAAGGGGCTATGCCGCCTCCCATCGATTTTTTCAAGGGACTCTCTCTAGCGGCTGTTGGGCATTTCTACATTGACGAAGAGGTCGGTGTCAGCATCGACCGCATTGTCATCTCTATCAAGCACAAGCTCGACCTCGGTTTTTATCGACGCAAAGATAGAGAGCCTTGCAGCTGATATGGCCGCGGGCAAAGATATAGCTGCTGGCAATGGGGTTTGATTACGGTCATAACGGGAGTATGCTTTACCTTAGGGGGCTTTCTTGTCGCTGTTGTCGTTAAGGCTGTTGCTGTCGTGCTGCTGCTGTCGTGCCGCTGCTGTCACCGGCTACACTCCTACCACCCCGAGGCCATTATCACGGCCATTACACGATCAGCAGGGGCAGCACCACCAGCAGCACCAATAATTCACGCCGACTACGCCGGCAGAACTTAGACCCGGAGGCAGAGCTGTGTTGGTGCTATTCAGCGTGGTAGGAGACCATCTTCACGTTGAATTCTGCAGCGGCCTTTTTGAGCTGCTCGGGCGAAAGCCCGAAGTCTCTAGGAATCAAGCCCACCAGGGGGCTATGGCTACATAAACCACCATGCGAGAAAGAATGGCGAGGCCATGGACAACAGGAACCCATGTTATAGTCGGCGCTCTTTGATTGGACCACCCGGAACAGGTAAGTGAATTCCGTCTCTATCGCCACGTGGAGGACGCGGCACCGGGGGAGGAGGATCAGGGCCCAGTGAAGGCCAAGGTGAGCGAGAATTACTCTTGAGTCACTTGTTATATATTCTCCCGCAGGCACAATGCACTGGCGGCTCACAATAAAAGCAAGCGGCACTTGAAAAAAGTCGCCAAGGTCGCTGTGGCTCAAAAGTCCCACCGGCTACGATAAGTTTTTTTTTGGGTGATCTTGGGTAGAACATATATGTATCCCCTATTAATTGACAGCCCCGGGAGAAGTCGACAGGTGGGGGCGTCACTTGCGATATATCCTGTCTAAATTCACTGACGCCACTGGGAATCCCGAGCTTGCTGAGGAGATCGACGAAGCTGAAGAAAATTCTAAAGACGCAGATGTCGCACCCATTATTAATGATCACGGGATGGTCGAGCAAGGACGGGATGCCTAGGGGGAACTAGTAGGAGAGTCTGGAGAATCTAAGAGGGAATCTAGGGAATCTGGGGGAGAGGCCACTACCAGCGAGGAATCAGACAGCGAAGTAGAGGAGGACCCATCTGAACTCGACAAGTGAATCTGGACATTCCAGAAAACAGTCGGCTCATAATGCAACTAATGGCCACTGAAGCTTGCTGCTGCTGCTGCTGCTGCTGTGCATGTTAAGGTCGCAGCGGTGGTGGAAGTGCGGCGGTGACAGCAGTGGCACGACAGCAACAGCTTCAGCGACAAGAAAGCCCCGAAAGAACTCGACGGGAGGGGGTGCAGCTCCTCGGATGGCCTCTTGGAGGCCGTCACAGAAGGAGAACGGGGTCGTAGCATCTCGGATAATACATCCTCCCTGGGCAGAATCAGCCGGGAGAGGAGCCGGGTGTTTTTGGCAAGAACTATTAGGCTGACTAGTACATAAATGCCCCATCTATGGGCACTATCAGAGGTAAGGTTCACGAAGAAGCTGAGGAACGGTAAGTTGATTGTTGGGAGTATAATTTTCATTTAATATCTAGTTACTCTGTCTAAATCCCAAAAAGCCCCTTTCTATCCCCCCGCTCTACAGAAAGGGGTATACTCGTTACCACATTCCCGATCTTAGCTTTGATCTCGGAAGCTATGATTCGTGTGGACGCAGAATTCAGTTTCGCGATTTCAGGGGCACTGGGGTATTTCGGGGTATCTGATGTCCTTGGCGGGGCGGTGAGGGTCCATGCTATGCTGATGTGGAAGGAGGATGAGAGGTCTTTTTGCGGGGAAGGTGAGTTTGATGGTGGTTGTGGTGCTAGTTTGGTTTGCGCCGGGGTATCGGGGTCAGGGGTCGCGGCGGCGGCGTAGAGGGGAGGCTGGCCATGTGACTGGACGGTGTCGTTGCATACTCGTAGTAGCTTGTTCAGGTTATCTTCTAGCGGTTTTGCAACCTGCAGGGCAAGAAACCAGCGCGTCCCTTCGTAGTTGGACGCCCAGTCGCAGTCATTGAATGTGATAGGAAAACTAGGAGTAGTTAGTCATGTGATCAAGTATCTCACAACGGAGGTGGAGCTCACGGATTAATGTCACTATTTGAGATAGCTGTTTGGATAGAAGATAGAAACGCGTCTTTTGTGGCTGTGCTGAACCCAATAGGTCGGGATAAACTGATATGCAGCGGGAGAGGGGAGCCAAGATCACTAGTGAGAAGGGACTGGACGTCCAGATCTCCCTCGTATTCACTCCCATACCGTGACTGGTCGCGGAACGAATCAACGAGCGACGTGAGGAGCTCGTAATCGGCGGGATTCGGATACCCTGGGATTGTCAGAACGCGGGTATCTCGGAACGGGAATGGCGGGGGGCGTTACACTCGATGTAGAGGTGGGTCGGCCAGTTGCCTTGGATATGCGGCGTGGTGCGTTTGCGCCCGCCGTGGAGGGATGGGTCGTCGCGGGCGCTGGCGCGGGCGTTGGAGGCGTAGAGGTCGAGGAAACGGGAGGGTAAGGGGGGGAGGGAGGAGGGCGGCGCAGCGTCGTGTTTCCGCTTTAGGGTATTTGGTGGAGGTTTGAGGGTGCCTGGAGTGTTTGTCGAAGGGGTTGCTGCCATTGGCTTTCCCTCTTCGTCGGCTGCGGAACCATATTCTTCTCCATCCTGGGGCTCTTCATCGTCGCTGGAGGAGTTATAATCGACGAGAGCCATTTAGTTATAGTTCATTCTGATATCCCTAGTTATTCGGAGAATGTCTCGGCCCTTGGGAGCTGTCCAAGAACAGTAAGCCTTCATCGCGATAAGGCTGCGTTAGGGGCTGTGACGTCTGCGATAAGAACCCTTAGGTGGCGTAGTCATCAATTACGTCGCTGGGTTCTTGGTGGGGTGTGTAGGTGTGTACGTTAGGTACTGCGACGGCCGTTGGTGGGGTTGGATAAAAATAGCAGGAAGAGCCAACTGGGCGGCGCCGGACGCGTGTCGTGCCAACATCTTGGTCCGGAATCTGAAAATGACATCAGGAGTGACTTCAGGTTGTTGAAAATGGAAAGTACCATCCAGCAATGCCCAGCACCAAACATATACCTGTCTAGCTTGGGTAGGACAAGTACAAGTACGTGGCTGGGCAGTCGGATCGGTGACAAGAGTCCAGCCCAGGGCCGGATACATCTTTTTTACCTCCTCCCCAACTAAATACTTCGTCACACCCACGTTCCATCCCATTCTCACCCATATATCATATTGTATAGACACTCCTAAAAAGTCCAATTTCTCTCCATAATCTCTCTGACTCCGCCATCTCGATTCAACTAGAATATCCATTCACTGTCTCTACAAAAGAGTTGCTACCAACCCAAGAAACCTGTGTGAGAGACGCCATCAGGCATCGGATATCGGGCATTGAAATAGGCAGCTCTACTCGACTCGTCTACGACATCATATATTGAATTCAGCACTCCGATCAGCTTCTACTCTCAGGAGAGCTGCAAACATGGGTAGCGCATCTGAAGATAAGGACTGGGTAAGCTTCTCTTTCAGTTCTTGCAGATGATAGCTTTGCTGGCAAGAATCGCTGACCATTTCTATCCTAGGCATCGAAGTATCTCCTTGACCCTCTCACGGCTCCAGAGCCCAGCCAACTCACAGGTCCTGGAACTCACTTTGGATCCACGCTCGACAGGAAACCTATCCCAACTCCTCCGGCCTCGACCAGGTCATCTCAGTCCAAGTTGTCGTCGAGAAACCCATTTCGTGATCCCCAACCCCAGCAACCCCTCATCGACGTCGGCCAGCAACCACAGGGAGGCCAGGCACCCAACGACAAACCACTTCCGAGGGGACCTCCAAGACAACGCCACGGCTCTCTGAGCCAGAGGTATCCAGGAGATGTGTCGCACCGACCTCTGGATGTGATTAGGAAACAGAATAAGTTAGCCAGCCAAGCGCCACATCTGAAGAAAAAGCATCTCCCTCAAGCAGACATCATCGATAGCTTGGATGCTTCCATGGACCAGCTCTATCATCACGAGGGGCCTTATGATGCAACTCTCCTCGCAAGGAACACCAGCAAGTACCAGAGTCCTATCGACGCAGTTCGTGGATCAAATGCAGAGGCATTGAAAGCTACTCCCCAGGAGAACATCCAAGATGCGCTTAGGAGGCACGTTCCATTGCAGGGGGTTGGTATTGTGCCTCCTGGGGCACGACTTGCATCCGGGCAGGTCATGGACTACACCGAGGGTGACGATTTGATGAGGGAGTCTGACGCGCCTGGTGGGGCATATAAAAGATGGGATGGAGTGGTGAGTCAATTTCACATTAACGTGTATACCAAATAGGATCACTAACGATGAGACTAGAAATACCTACCAGAAGATTATAAAGGAAAAGGCGAGCCGTCGTTTTCTGCCGACGCAGCAAGGGACAAGAGGCCTGGACATAGGAGGATTGCCTCGGAGGACAACTTTGTCTACGAAATGCAACCAACGCCCAGGTCAGGGCGGTCGTCTCATCAGCGAAGTACCAGCAGCGTTGGACCTGAGCAACGGGGCTCGCCAGCGGATGCTGCGAGGTATCCAGAGTTTGAGAGAAACAGGAGACCAAGCAGTATGGGGCGCAAATTCGGTGATGGTATCAAACGCCGGTTTGGGAGCTTGAGAAAGAACAAGAAGCCAACTGAAGAGTGAAGTGTTTAAGACGCATTGCATGTATATCAGCTCCTATAACTGGTTCACTCTTCAGTAGGCTTCTATGCCATGGGTGTGCTTTATAGTAGCTCCCGCAGCTCAACTCACTGCCAGGCACCAGCGGGGTCATGGCTCCAGAACCGTCACTTGGGGGTGGGGAAAAGGGCGGGGTAGGCAAGTGAAGTACTTATAAGAGGATTTGGATGGTGGGATATGAGATCGGAACATTCTTTCCTACGTGGTACTCACTCATATTCGCACTACCCGTCGTGATGTACGATTAGTGATGGGTTGTGGCACGAGTGAGACAATATGAGAAGAAGCCACGTTGCTTTTAGAGCTAGTCAGCTAGAATTATTTGAGCATTCTTGAAGTCCGCGGGGAATTGTATTACTATTATTACGTCGTTTGATTAAATAAATATGAAAATAGCCATGGTGGCAATAAACAATAAGTTCCATATAAGTTAACTCGTTACACTACTGAATTCAGGCACGAAGGGTTTACGAGTAACCGTGGTTGGATCATCTGAGTCGAGTGATTGGTTGGTTGGTGATCGCCACTTGGTGGCTGTTCTACTGCCGGAACCTTTAATCCGTCGTCCGACCCTCCCGCGCCTTGAATCAGATTATCAGACGGTAGGAATGGACACGTTGAAGCGAAAGGTACAGGACTAAATTACCCTGGATTTGTAAACACAACATTTCCGATTTGAAATCACTCTTTTGTATTTATATTTTCCCCATTTTCAATACCATGCCGACCATTTATGATTGAGAGTTTGGCTCCGTACTTTTAAGTGACTTTCTCGAAAGTTATACCGCTTTGAGCCACGCCCCAAATTCCTGGACCTTCATTGGATTGGAAGCACTTTCTTTAAGATATTTCGACAAGTTCTAAATTGAGGGATCAATAGATATATACAACTACCAGTCCGCTAGAAACTTTACAATCTGGAATCCGCCATCTGCGTCATTTCCAGAGACTCCGGGCGCTTCACGAGTTCCCAATTGTAAAGGTGCTGGCCTTGCGTCGCCAGAAAACTTCCCCATCGCCACCATGAGGACAGCAGCACAACTCTTCTACCTCGCTGTGTTTGCGCTCTTGCACACATCTGATGCGAACAGCGAGGCAGTCGCTAGAAAGAATGTCCCTGAAGCCGCCAACGAATGCGCCGTATGTCCAGCCCATCCCCTGCTTTCCGTCCTTGCCTTTGCCTCTCTGACCACCTACAGATCCACCCAAAGGCAATTGTCTCCGATGCATGCGCCTCCTACTCTACAATCGATAATCTAAACAAGGCGATCAGCCCTGCGGTCGAGGACCTCACCAAGCATACCGACTTTTTTGCATACTACCGCCTCAACCTATTCAATAAGCAATGTCCCTTCTGGAACGACGAGGGTGGCATGTGTGGCAACATTGCCTGCGCCGTGAACACGCTCGATAATGAGGAGGATATACCACTTGTCTGGCGTTCGGAGGAGTTATCAAAGCTGCAAGGACCAAAAGCCGTTCACCCGGGGCGAAAGCAACAAGCCGAACGCGGTCCGGAGAGGCCGCTCCAGGGCATGCTGGGAGAAGACACAGCGGAGAGTTGCGTGATGGAATACGACGACGAGTGCGATAGCAGGGATTACTGTGTGCCCGAAGACGAGTCCGCCACCGGCAAGGGCGACTACGTGAGTCTCGTCGACAACCCCGAGCGCTTCACCGGATACGGCGGCGCGAGCGCCAACCAAGTCTGGGACGCCATCTACCGCGAGAACTGCTTCAGCCGCTCGTCCTTCCCCAAGTCCGCGTCGCTCGGCAAGCCGAAGACGGCGAGCATGCCCTTCCCCGCTGCCAATGAGCTCAAGTTCGTGATGCAGGGCGGCGCGAAACACGCCCCGCTACTGGGTAATGCCCCGAGCGCTGAGACGGGCTTTGAGAATGAAGATGAGTGTCTGGAGAAGCGCGTCTTTTACCGCGTGGTTTCGGGTATGCACGCGAGTATCAGCGCACATATCTGCCAGGATTCGCTCAACCAGTTCACAGGCCAATGGGGCCCGAATCTGACCTGCTACCGCGAGAGGCTGCACGAGCACCCGGAGCGTATCTCGAACTTGTACTTTAACTACGCCCTTGTCGTTCGCGCCGTGGCGAAGCTGGGTCCGTACTTGAACGATTACACGTACTGCTCAGGTGACCCAGCGCAGGACGCGGAGACGAAGAGTAAAGTCCTCGCTATCTCTGCCCAGGCGGCGCGTGAGCCGAATATCTTCGATGAGAGCCTGATGTTCGTTAATGGCGAGGGACCGAGCTTGAAGGAGGACTTCCGTAACCGCTTCCGCAATATTAGCCGCATGATGGACTGTGTCGGGTGCGACAAGTGCCGTCTGTGGGGAAAGCTGCAGACAAATGGGTACGGAACGGCGCTAAAGGTGCTGTTTGAGTTTGACAACCCGCACGCGCTGGAGGGTGATATGCAAGTTGCGCCGCAGCTGAAGCGGACGGAGCTGGTGGCGCTGTTCAACACGTTGGCAAGGATCAGCAGCTCCCTGGACGCGGTTGGCAAGTTTAGAGATCTGGTTGATGCTGAAGATAGCGCAGCGGGGAAAGGAAAGGGGGAGAAGTATCATGTGATTACCGATCGGGAGAGGCTGGGGAGGCAACAGGTGCCGGGGAAGAGCTTCAAGGATACGAGTGAGATGACGGAGAAGGAACGCCGAGAGGCGGCTGAGGATGAGGATGAGGATATCCAGAAGGTCATTGGCGATCATCGTAAGCGCCGTGATACTACGGAAGAGACGGCGTGGGAGGCGATTTGCAATGAGACGTGGATCATTTACCGAATCGTGATATATATCTTTAAGCAGTGGATTGGGTTTCCTAAGGTTGCGTAAGTTTGCCCCTTTCCTCCTTTCACGGATATCGTGGAGCTCTACAATAAGTTTGATGACGGAGGACTAACACCAAAACAGATGGCAGATCATCACAAACGAGCTCAGTCGCCTATGGCACAACTACATCGGTCTCCCCATCCCGATGCGCACCTGGGGTTGGAAACGCGTCCCGAGCCCTGAGGAGTTCTATTAGGCCGGCTACTGCGCTCGCCCTTCTACGTTCATTAAGCCAAAGGGGGCATTTCTGGGAACGGGAATTTTTGGGGTTTGGTTGCATCAGCGAAGGCGTTTTTGGATGGGTGGGATAGAGATACATGGTATGTTGAAGAAATTCATTTGCTATCTACTGGGGAAATGATGGGGTGGGAGATAAAGTATATATGCGGTTCTTGGGAGAACCTGTCTGTTCTGTATTTTGGAAATGAAAGATAGATTTCTGCTCTTACCATTCTCATCTCATGGGTTATAATATTATACTCTGTTACTGCATCTATGCCCTTGGGATATCTGACAGCTATTTTTCATGTCTTGCCATATTACAAAGAGAACCTGTCCGCCTTTCTACTTATCTACAAGTTCTTAACCAGGCGGTCAAAGTAATATAAATTGCTACAGTCTTCCACAGTGTGGCCTTTGCCTAACCATAACTTCCACCAAGATCCTCGAGGTGTCTTTGGGTTTCTACAACACAGACACAGACATATATAGACAGCTACACCTTTGTTCACCTCTTGCATTCTTTATCCTCAGGTTCTCAGGCCGTCTCGAAGAAGTCCAAGCAGTCCAAGAAGTTGAAGCCTAAACCAGGCAAGTCTGAGGCCAATATAAATTCAGGTCTCCGGTCTTCCACAACACGGACAGAGACATATAGAAACAGCTACGGCTTTCTTCACCTCTTCACCTCTTTCCTTCTTTGTCCCAGCTCGTTTCGAAAAGTCCAAGCAGCGGGTGCCTACATTAACCAGCCGAGTCTCAAACAGTATAAATTCAGGTCCTCGTCCTCCTCAGCTTCTATCATCTTACATACCACACCAACCTCCACAACCCAAGCCATCATACCAATAACTCATCCACCCAAACCTCACTTCAACCCCAACACAACCCACCACAATGGCAGTCATCACCGCCTCCTCCAGCCGCAGCAGCAGGAGCTACTCCCCCCCCACCGACCCCCTCACCATCATCCAACACGCCCTCGCCAGCGGCCAAGGCCCCCAACTCATCGAGCTCCTCGCCGCCCAACTCAAAGCCAACGAGTTCATCGGGCAGCCCGTCGCGGTACCCCATGACTTCGATCTCTCCCACGGCTCCCAGGAGGTCATGTACGTGACGTTCCGCAACGGTCCGCGCAAGGAGCTCGTTTTCAAGATTGCGCCGGAGACGGTCATGAGGCAGGCGATTGCTTTCTGTTTGGAGGTTTGGAGAAACGATTGGGGGGTGAGGTTCAAGGCTTCGGAGTTGTTCTTTTACTTGCCGTGCAACTCTAAGATCGATTACTATACGCCTTTGACGGCGAGGCAGGTGAGTTTGGTTTTGTTTTTTGTTCATTGTGGTGGGTAGGGGGGTGAGAGGGGGATAACTGGCTAACGTGTATGGCAGCTGGGGGTTGAGAACCATGACTTGATTGACGTGTTCAGTGAGTCGCACGGCGGGTAGATAGACGTCGGCATTGCACAGCGGGTTGATCTACACGAGCGTTATATAGCGAATTGATGAACATGAGATTTATTCTATGGACGGACGAACCTAGGTATTATACGGCCAAAGACACAGGCTCCGGCGAATCTTTATCACTCTAAGAACGGTTACACGGGGGGGCAGGAAGTTGTCGGGAGGAATGGGCAGTGAGTTATTTGGTTTATTGGTTTATGGATGCATTCGCGATAAGTTTTGAAGACGGTGCGCAGGTGTCACCAGTCTCAACAGGAGCAGAGCGGAGGAAGGACCGCGGGATTATTATGCCAGGATCGGAGGGGTCATGGAGGCATATATACCAGTAGGAAATGCGATGAGATTCACCTCCTGAAATGAGAAGTAGCATGCAAGTGAAACTGTGCCTGGTGATATGCTCCTATGCTTTTGGGGCAAGGAAAGCACGTGAAAAGTGAGCTACACCGTGGATCCGTCAATGAGGATGATAGTAGGTGATAAGAGAATCCGGTACTTTGGATGTGGTGAGCTGTCGCTGGGACAGTGGAAGGAAATGTAAAGGGTCCAGGGTCCAGGCAAAGGTAGTAACAATCGAATATTTCCGCATCCATGGGAGATTCACATAGACATCAGTTCAACAGACCAGCGGGCGATCACTGAATGTTCACCAAAAGCACTTTATGCATAGTTCCATCATTGAATTCAGAAATATCTGTCATAACCCGTCCTAACGCACTGGTTCGATACACAAGACAATACTTATTCGAAGAATAAACCCGGCCAAATCCCACCCAGTATGTGTCCGGCTGGAGGTCGATTTCGAGATGACGAGGGACATGATGTCAGGCGTCGAAAACTCGCCGACGCACACATGCAAAAATATGCTGATTGTGAATTCCGAACTCCGCTTCGTGCCGAAATCTAGAGCCGCCGCGAGCGGCACCGCTGTTGATGAACGCCATAGTGTCAATTTAAAGATGGGGGTGAGCTCATTGTGCGGGGGGCACGTAGTTGATCGGACGTCTGGGAAATGTTAGGATGCTTTCTTTTTTTTTCGAGTTTCAGAACGGTGGGAAGCTTACTTGAACAGGAGGATGTGTGGTTCCGGTTCGTGCACCTCGTAATGCTCCCATCCTAGACTCTGTAATTAAAGTATTAGCAACGGTCATATAACTGTGGGGGTCGGGGGGTATATCTGCGTACCTGGGTAATACCTATCGCTCTCCATTCTTCTTCCCAGAGAAGTTTCAAGGTCCCTTTTGACGGATCATGATATTCTTTTGGGATGGCCTTCAGCATAGCCTTGGGTAGCTGAACATGTCTGTACTCGTAGTCGTCGTCGGAATAGCTGGATTGGGTATTAGTGCCTGTTTACACAACAACGTGCTCCCTCATGTTTTTGAATCTGCCCCGCGTCTACAGTGCGGGGTTGGAGGCGACAGAACGTACCGAGGAGAATAGTGAATTGAGTCGATATATTCCTCCAGGCGCTCCTTCTCAGCCTCCGACAGAGGCCGTGGTGCCTTGTTCCGTCTGTTGTAATCCATGTCCGCCATGTTTGTTTACCAATGTGGGGTATTTGACCGCTGGTGAACTACCCAACGCGATGAGGTCGCAGGTAGACGCAGGTTCAGTCGAACTGGACAATGTCGGGTTAGGTAACTGCTATAGCGGTGAGGCAGTAAACAGATTCTTGAGTGCTCGGCGGGAGCGTTGAGGTCGTGCCCGTGAGGAGTGAGGGATCCCTGGTGAGTGGGAGAAGTTTGGTGGGCTTGGGACGTTGTATGTATGCGCTTTCCTAGCCAACAGGAACAGTGGGGGTGGGGGAATGGAACCTCCAACCGGTTTGCCGGATGAACTACGTCTCAGGGCGTCTATGAGGCGCCAATCAAAGGGCGTAATGTTGCAAAAGTCGTGATCACAGTTGAAAGGGTCAGAATACAACAAAACGGTGAAACGCAAAAATAAACGTTGGGGATTCTCTATATATCGAATTCCTTTTCGGAGTTCTTTTGTTTACTTCGGTGCCTGCTTATCAGATCGGTGCCTGAGGCCTGATTGGTGTTGGGGCAATTGATAGCGAAGTCACATGACCATATTGTCTTGCTCTACCCACACAAAACAGCGTCACGAGAGCTTCAGACAGGTGTCGTATATACGATATGTATATATATATATTTGGAAATTGAGGCTATTCGGACTCTATCATCGGACTTCTCGTACTCTATAAGCATTAACGGTTCTTCGAGCGCAAAGTGAGAACACATCTGTCGTGCACAGACACTCTCTTGACTTGAACGGGACGATTCTGGAGCTCTGTCGCCTTCGCCTTGCCGTGCGCGCGTCGAAACCTCTCCAATTCCGATCATCCCTACCACAATAATCGCGTCAAACCCCATCTTTGCGCGCTTCACCCGTTGACGCCAGTTACAATTCAACTCATTGACTGGCGCAACATACTCGAAAAGCTCCGATACCGTGTGCCTCGTAATCGCCAACTTTACGCGACACCGATTGCAACGGCGCAACAATGGATTCGAAGCGCAAGGCCAACGGTGCTGCATCTACGGCAGATGAATTGGACGACCGTGGCGCAAAGAGGCGTAAAGTATCAGTAAGCCTACTGTTCCTGTGTTGTTGCTGGCCCCGTTGCGATATAAATTTGTTGTTGAATTAGAGGGACGGATGGGTTGCGACAGGGGAAATACTTGCCCATGACGCATGGCTGCTTGCTCCCACTCCACCTCGGGGCTTATCAAACGGAGGTCGATGAGCTCCTCGAGTTAAACGCGCTCTACCGAAGCTCTCCACAGATACCCGTACGGGACAGAAGTAATTAAGCCAGTTGCTAATATGTTTTTCTCTTCTAGGATTCAGTTCCCAGTTATGGCGAGACGTCAGAAGCAACCTCCCAGATTGGCTTGGAGTTGCTGGAACAGATTAAGAATACCAGAGACAAAAGGTACGAGAAACTCCGATACAACATATCCATGAGGAGGGTGTCTTATCGACTATGATAACCCACATTGTCCCTCTCTGAACACAACACATTACTAGCAAGACGACGTTCCTTGAGGGATCCATGCTAATTGTCAACAGAGGGCGACCTGCAGTTAATGACTTTCTCACTCTACCCAGCAGAGATGCCATTCCCGATTACTTCAAAAGGACAAAGATGCCCATCGCCATCGATATGATTGAGGCCAAGCTAAACAACCGCGAATTCCCTACGCTTACGTCGCTGGAGAGTTACTGGAAACGTCTGGTCCAAAATGCCAAAGACTACAACGAAAGAGAGTCCCTGATACACAAAGATGCTGAGCGGATCCGCAAGATTGTTACGGCTTTCATGCAAAAAAAGAACCCAGCATATAAGGACCCTAAGTACCAGTCATTCCCGACACCGATTCCTGACGACGGTACTACTACGATTGCAGTGGAAGATATTGACGCAGAAGGTGAAAGTGACCATGAGGTGACGGCCACAGAGATGGAAGCCTCTATGACGCCTACCTCAGAAGTTGCTATCCCCGGTTCTGCCAAACGAAGGCCAGGGCGTCCACCGAAGAACCCCGCAGCTTTCGAGCTGGAGAGACAGCGACGAGCCACTTCCACTCCTGGTGGGCAGGATGGAGTCGTCAAAGTCGGCGGTTCGTTCAATGGTCTTAACTTCCAGCAAGCACAAGAGAAAATTGTGGAAGAGATGACTCACTACAAGGAGGATGAAGAGTACGTCTTCTAGATTTCATTTGAGAATGAGCACTAACTTGCTATGTAGTGATGAGTATCCAACCTTTGAGCCGTTTATCAAACTTCCAGACCGCAAGCTTAAAGATTACTATCAAGTAATCCCGCATCCTGTCAGCTTCAATACGCTAAGAAAGCACATACGCGGTAGCCACACCAGAAGTGAAACTATTGGCACTTCTGATTTCAAAAGCTGGGATGCCTTCGAAGAGGAGGTTTCATCTATTTGGAGGAATGCCAAGCATTACAACGAGGATGGAAGCGCCATCTCCGCACTTGCTGACAATCTCGAGGTAAGCTAAACCGCAGGCCTTTCATATCTGACACTAATTTACAACCAAAGATTTTCTTCAACAAACGCCTTGCCGCAGCGAAAAAGGTCGTTCAAGAGCCACCCCAGCAAAAGCTGAAATTGAAGGTTTCGGCTCCCGAAGCTGGGCCCAAGATAATGCTACGTATGGGTGCCAAAGGAAGCCCTGCTGAGTCGCCAAGGGAAACGCCCCCAACAATCACTCCCCTCGCAAATGGTGCTTCGACGAGGGAAGTCGCACCTGGCGGCTCGGTCCGTCCAGCGTCGGCAGTTGGTCATATTGATAGAGGACGAAGCATATCTGGCTCTGTAAACTCGCCCACGCTTTCGGTGTCTGCGCCTGTAAAAAGTGAGGATAGGCCATCCCCTTCGATTCAGCCCTCCTCAGTGGCTGGCGTCCAGGGGTTACCAGCTACGCAAATAAATGGCGTCTCTATGGCGCCTCCTACAGGACTTGGTCCTGCAGTGGCGGCGAATGGACATCATCTTAACGGCACCGCCCCAGGTTATGGTCACATGCAGCCTTCTCCATATCAACCCCCGCCAGTTCCAACATTTGACTCCAAGTGGCGTCTTCCAGGAAAAGGTAAGCCTCCATCTCACACGAACAATCCGAGACTAACTATGTTAGATGCATCCGATTCTATGATAACCAACCTGCATCTATCCACCCACCCCGGGCTCCACTTAACCCGCCATTTCCACATGGACCTCCCGCCGTCGCCGACGATGACACAGCAAAGCATCACGATTAATCTGCCGCATACACACTACTACCTACAGATTAAGCCGACTATTGCTAATTCGTTGATGGAACGCCAGCACAAGCTCTTTGTGACCTCTGGCACACAGCGCCTGGTCGCGATGCCGCAGGTGCCAGGGCAGCCAATCGATCACAGAAACCCCCTGTTTGAAGCACGCCTTCTGCCAGGAGTGAACAGAATCGAGGTGGAGCTGATTGCTGCACTTCCCAAGGGAGCGTCGAGGGCGGCCAGTGGTCAGGAGGTCGAGCTTGAGAAGGTGACTATATTTGCGAATCTATTAAGATAGAGGGATACATGGCATGGCCACCGTCGTGCGGGTATGCTGGCGACTTGTTTGAACTTGTACAACCAGCATACAAATGAAGTCTTGGGCTGGTACTGGGCTGGTTATTGGGAGTTTAATGGGGAATTGGGTATCTGGATTTGTTTCTTAAATTGATGGCATGGGCGGAGTTGGTTTAATGAAGACTCAAAGCGAGGCCTTCGGTCATAGTGTAGAGAATAGATGGCCCTGCTACTCTAAGTGGCAAGAATGAGAACCATTGAGATTATTTAGCTCGAAAATAAAATTCCGTGCAGGACCAATAAATACAACAGTGGCAAAAATGAGAACCATTTCATCAAATAATTTAGCTCCAAGTTATAATCCATGTACTCTCACCACCTAAATGTCTGAAGAGGGACAGCCTTACTAGAGGATTTCAACCAGTTATTTATGATGATAGAAATTATTATTTTACCTCTACGTATGATGACTGGCCCATTGATTATCGTTCTGAGTGACTGACATATTAATTTCAGCTCTGAGTGATTGAATGCCTTTATTTTCATTATAGGTACTGTAAACGCTGTTGTTTTGCACAGCTCCTCTTTAGACTTTGGGTGGCACACGAGTAATTCTGATATTAATCGTTATTTCTATTTAATTTTCCATTGAACGCCGTATGATTGGCCCAACCGATTAAATATCGTCTGAAAAAGTGAAGCCACTTATGGGTTAGTTTTAGAAAAACCATAAGTGGGGCCCCAGCCGCTAGGCGAAGATTGGCTCTAGCGGCTCCCACTCAAAAAAGTTCGAGAGGCGGATATTTGACCAACCGTTCCCGAAATATTCGATTTCTTCTCTTCCCTCAACATCCACAACCCATCCTCCTCCAATTCACCACCACCTCACTACACTCCAACATGGCTGATGAAGTTTACGATGGTGCCGTCGGCATCGATCTGGGCACCACCTACTCCTGCGTGGCTGTCTACGAGGGCGCCACCGTTGAGATCATTGCCAACGAGCAGGGTAGCTTCACCACCCCATCTTTCGTTTCTTTCACCGACAAGGAGCGTTTGATCGGTGAGTCGGCCAAGAATCAGGCTGCCATGAACCCAACGAACACTGTTTTCGATATCAAGTAAGTTGCAAAATCCAACCAAGAACATATGAAGAACGTTATCTAACGATCTATAGGCGTCTCATTGGCCGTCCCTTCGATGACCCTCATGTGAAGACCGACTCGGAGTCCTGGCCATTCAAGATCGTGGACGTCGATGGATCGCCAAGTGTGCAGGTCGAATATCTCGGAGAGATCAAGACCTTCTCTCCCCAGGAAATCTCCTCCATGGTTCTCACCAAGGTTCGTAATCGACTCACCCCACACAGGAGTCTCCAAGGTCTAACCAAACCGTTCTACAGATGAAGGAGGTTGCCGAGGTCAAGTTGGGCAAGAAGGTCTCCAAGGCCGTCATCACTGTCCCAGCCTACTTCAACGACAACCAGCGTCAGGCTACCAAGGACGCCGGTGCCATAGCTGGCCTCAACGTTCTCCGTATCATCAACGAGCCTACCGCCGCCGCCATTGCTTACGGTCTCGGTGCCGGAAAGTCCGCCAAGGAGCGTAACGTTCTCATCTACGATCTCGGTGGTGGAACTTTCGATGTCTCCCTCCTGAACATCCAGGGTGGTGTCTTCACCGTCAAGGCCACTGCTGGTGACACCCACTTGGGTGGACAGGATTTCGATACCAACCTCCTTGAGCACTTCAAGAAGGAGTTCTTCAGGAAGACAAAGAAAGGTCAGAGTCTCTTTTACTTTTATTCTATTCCTAGTTGCTGCAAATACCCACAGCGGCGATAGGGGCTGCAAAAAAAATTGCCCCTGAGTAACTAGTGTTACCAAAATAGCGATAAGGTTTGCAAACCGCTCCTTCTCTCTGGGTAACTGGCGGTACCCAAAGTGGAGACGGGGTTTGCAAACTGCTCCTTGCTTCTGGGTAACTGATACCCAAAGTGGCGATGGAGTTTGCAAACTATTCCTTTTCGCAGGGTTACTGGTGACACCCAGGGTGGCGATGGGGTTTGCAAACTATTCCTTGTTGCAGGGTAACTGTTATACACAGTCCCTTCCTGAGAGACTGACCCCATGTTTTATGCTTGCTAAGTTTTATTCTGAATTTTATACTAACATAATAAATAGATATGTCCGGTGACCCACGTGCTCTCCGTCGTCTCCGCACTGCTTGCGAGCGTGCCAAGCGCACTCTCTCCAACGGTGCCCAGACCACCGTTGAGATCGACTCCCTCTTCGACGGCGAGGACTTCAACGCCCAGATCACCCGTGCTCGTTTCGAGGACATCAACTCCAAGGCTTTCAACGGCACTCTGGACCCAGTTGCCCAGGTCCTCAAGGACTCTGGCATTGAGAAGAGCAAGGTTGACGAGATTGTCCTTGTTGGTGGTTCCACCCGTATCCCAAGGATACAGAAGCTCCTCAGCGACTACTTCAACGGCAAGAAGCTCGAGAAGTCCATCAACCCCGATGAGGCTGTCGCCTACGGTGCCGCTGTCCAGGCAGGAATTTTGTCTGGCAAGGCCACCTCCGCCGAGACCGCCGACCTCCTCCTTTTGGATGTCGTCCCTCTCTCCCTTGGTGTTGCCATGGAGGGTAACATCTTCGCCCCGGTCGTTGCCCGTGGCCAGACTGTGCCCACGCTCAAGAAGGTAAAAAAAAGTTTACATTTTTGTTTTGTCATTTTTATTTTTGTCTATCTACGAATTATTGTTTGTGGGTTTTAGGGCTTGGCAAAAAGGTACCTTTTCGAGGTAGCCCCCTTTCGAGTGAGAGAGTCGTGCCTTCCTGACAGCAGTCAACTTACCCCCATCCATGCCTTCCTTCGAAAAGGTACCTTTTCAGGCGGGCCCTCGAGGCACCGTCTTCAAAAGTACTTTTAAGGAAGGCACCTCCGAAGACAGCCCCTCTCGTGTGAATCATAGCATGCTTTCGAGTTGAAAGCGCTTTTGGAAGGCACCTTCGAAAAGGTGCCTTTTTGCGGCGGCCCCTCGAGTGTGAGGGTCGCACCCTCAAAAGTACTTTTGGAAGGCGCCCTCAAAAAGGCACCTTTTTCGGCAGCGCCTTCTCGAGTGAGTGTATCGCGATTGCCCAACCTGACAGTAGTCAACTTGTCGCCCTCGTGCCTTCCTCAGTGAGGATGTGATGATATAACCTGGGCTTCCCGCTGTTTGCTCTTGTTGTCTCTTTCGTCCTGCATCTCCCGACACTTCGACGGCGTTCTGGTCGGAACCACTCCGACAACCCTCTGGGCACCCTCGTTTTGCCGTCCGAGTCTCAATACTACTCGTCGATACACTCAATTGTCGAGGTAATCGCCTGAGGTGATCCGACCACCTGAAGCGACCGGGTCGGAATAGGCGCCGCCTGTTCTCAATGGCAGGCAGCGACATGGTTGAATCTACGGATGAGACCACCTCGGCGCCGGACATCGCCCAAGTCATGGCTGAGAAGGCATGGGAATGTATCGCGGCGCCTGTCAGCAAGCATACTCTGTTCGACCAAATCTTCCCGGATCGCGAAGCACTGTTCGAGAGCGTTGGCGCAGCTCCCCTTGAGTTTTGTCCCGGCCTCCTCCAGGTGATGGAGTCCCCGAACCCGCCGGACACGAACTTCTTTCTCGGCCTGCCATCCGACTATGTCGGTCGGTGGGGCGTCTATACCCTAGTGTTAGAGAAGCCTGGTGCTACGCCTTATGTTTACATAGGGTCGGGAACGAGTTCTATTGGCGGTATTCGGACGCGGTGGAATCAATATGACCGAAAGGCGCGTCTACCTCAGTATGTTAAGGCGGCATTTGACGATGGATATAAGATTGTTTCGAAAGGCCTTCTTATGTGGTGCCCGATCCCGTCCGCTGCAGATGTGCCATGTCTCCGCATACTTCTTGTCGCGATGGAGGCCGCCCTCACTTTCTGGTTTTGGACCCTACGCTCGAAAGAGAAGGAGTATGGGATGGGTGACTTTTGTCCGTGGCCAAAAGATACCTTTCAGTACCGAGGCTTATGTAGCCACAACCCAATGTGGGAGGGCATCAAGGGCGATTTCGGGCTTAGCGCAGAACAGCTCGAGGAGATGGCCGCTACTATCAAAGAAAAGACTCGTGTCTATATGCATGCCTACATGCCCGAATATCACCAACGCGCCCGTCTCAAGGATGGCTATCGTGAGCATCAGCGCCGGAACGATGAGCGTTTCCGTACGAACAGCCACGAGAAATATTTGGCCAAGTTCGCGCGGTACGCAGAGAGACAGAAGGAGAGCAAGGTCTTTTTCTGCGAGATTTGCGACCATGCCTCGACGAAGCTTTATGAGCACAACCGGCACCTTGAGAGCAAAAGGCACCTCCAAAAAGCATCCCGCGACCCTCTCGCACCACCAGCCAAAAAGAAGAACCGCATGACGGCAGAGACGAACAAAGCTAGCAAGAAATTCATGTGCGAACTTTGTGATGTTTCGTGCACGAGCCTCTACGAGCTCAACCGGCACAATCGCTCTAAACGCCACCTGGCCAAGACGGCCAAAGCCGCCGAGTCGAGCACCAGCTCGGCCTGATTCATCTATGTTTTTTTTTCTGGCAGCATCATCAACGATTTTTCTTTTCTGTTGAATTTTTTCTTTTCCGTTCGAATCGGCGGCCCCCATTTCTACCACTGGACGAGACGAATATCATCGCATTACTCGAATATCTACTAACATTATCATCTAGCGCACCTTCACCACCGTCGCTGATAACCAGCAGACCGTTCAGTTCCCTGTCTTCCAGGGTGAGCGTGTGAACTGCGAGGACAACACCTCCCTCGGAGAGTTCACCCTTGCTCCTATCCCACCGATGAAGGCCGGCGAGGCCGTCCTTGAGGTCGTCTTCGAGGTCGATGTCAACGGTATCCTCAAGGTCACTGCCACCGAGAAGACCTCCGGCCGCAGCGCCAACATCACCATCTCCAACTCTGTTGGTAAGCTCTCTTCCGCTGAGATTGACAACATGATCAGCGAGGCCGAGAAGTTCAAGTCCACCGATGAGGCTTTCTCCAAGAAGTTCGAGTCCAAGCAGCAGCTTGAGTCTTACATCTCGAGGGTTGAGGAGATCATCTCTGACCCAACGATGTCCCTCAAGATCAAGCGCGGACAAAAGGAGAAGATCGAGTCTGCTCTCAGCGAGGCCATGGCCCAGCTCGAGATCGAGGACTCGTCCGCTGATGACCTGAAGAAGAAGGAGTTGGCTCTCAAGCGCGCCGTCACCAAGGCTCTGTCCACCCGCTAAATATGGTTTTGATTGTATTGTACCCGGGCCGCAACCAGGCGTAGGAAAACGATTTCGACGCATGAATTTCACGACATGGCTGGCATATCTGGATTGGCTCGAGTTCTCTGGGTTCCAAAAGTTCCGACTGAGATGTGGTTCAAGGATGTTTCCCACTATTTCATCACGTCCTTTCCGCGCATTGTAGAATTACGAAATGCGCAAGTAATTGAAAACTTAAAAAACTACCTTGCGATGCCTCTATAATGTGAACGTGACTAATTTAATTGTGATTTCATGCTTTATCGTTTCCAATACACTACACTGTTATATTTCCTACTTAATAATATACAGATAACCAGACGAGTCCTCGATCTCGAGCTGGGCCATGGCCTCGCTGAGAGCAGACTCGATCTTCTCCTTTTGTCCGCGCTTGATCTTGAGGGACATCGTTGGGTCAGAGATGATCTCCTCAACCCTCGAGATGTAAGACTCAAGCTGCTGCTTGGACTCAAACTAGATGCGCCGACGTATATCGACTTGCTATTGCTGAGTCTATGCCTGCTCCATTCCCTTCCTGGCCGCATCTACGGTCTTCTTCACGTCCGCCACTGCCCCCTGGACAATCTTCTCCATCTCCTTATGCGCCTTATTCAACTCATCCGGCAGCGCCGTTTTCTTAATCTCCATTTGCCTCAGCTTCTTCTGCATCACCCCTCTCGCCCCCGTAATCGCCGCCTTAGCCGCCTCCCCAACATCATGCGCCGCCGCCAGCGCCGCATCCCTACTCTCCTTCGTCGGTGCCGGCAACGGCACATTCAGCTGGCTGGGATTATGCGGGTCAGGCACGGGCTGCAGATTCAGCTCCTTGGCGTTCTGAACCGCGCTTATGATCGGCTTGACGTGGTCCTTCTCGCCGACGAGGAGCATGACGCTGCGCCCGCCCTTGGGGATCACCTGCGCCAGCTCGCCCACGCTGTGCGTCTTCTTAGAGTCTTTATCCAGGTGCACGCGCACGTTCTCGAGTATCTCAGGGTTGAAGCGTCCGCCTGTGCGTAGCTTGGCGAGGTCGGCGCTCAGCTTGTCGTTCGCTTTGGCGATGCCGGCGCGCAGGGCGCTGAAGTCCTCGGGGTCCCATTCTTCGGGGGCCTCTTTGGTGCCGGTCTTTTGTGAGTCGCGGGGGGCTGTGTTTTTGCCTTTCTTGTAGAGGGCGGGGGTGGTGGTGAGGGTGCGGAAGGAGAGGGTGGGCAGGATGGCGGTGGTGGAGGGCGTGAGAGCCCTGAATCTCCTGGGGGAGTTAGTACGTGTGGAGTGCTGGTGATCAATCGAGGGATACTTACAGTGTGTGGAGTCTGAGGGAGCTTCTTGAGCTTGGGAGTATCTGCGCCAGCGCATTACTGCGCAATTGGATCCTGGGAGCCATGTTTACTGTGAATTGGTTGTAGCGATGTGGTTGTGGAGAGCTTGAAGCATGGTTTTGGTCAGGGTCTCGGAGTATTAATTATGCGGGGCCAGAAGCGCGGGCAGGATCTCATCGAGACTCCCGAACGAACTAATTACATTATTTTACAGATTACCAGTCAACTCTTACTGTGCAGCATAATTATAGGTTATTACATTTCATCTGTAGTGTTGTGTTTATATATATGTTCGTAGGGCTATTGGGAGACCAAGTCCCATATATGATATCGATTTTATTATTTATATATAAATCACTGTTTATAATTATATTAATATCGCATCAATAACATCGTCTGTTCATTTCAAAATCACATCTAATAAACCAGCAAATTATCCACGTAGTGGTGGTCACAGATCTCAGCCCCTTGATATATATCACGAGACTTACTTTATGATATACTGCGCATGTTTTGAGTGCCAACGACGAGTGGACTTTGTAAATGTGACATACAGCTAGACAAGGAAACTAGAATAAATATTTTACATATGCTCCGAACTTCTATATATAATACAAGCCTGAGCCCAGTTTCAAGCCTTAGCACCCGCCTTTGCCGGCGCGCTCTTCTTTGGTTTTAAAACCGGCAGAAGTTGCTGTACCTTTCCCTTCAGCGCCGCAGTATTCACAGGCAAGTATGTAGGATTCATGGTCCCCTTGATCTCCACTGTCCCCAATATGTCGTTCATCTTAGGTGAGGCCACACTTGCATATTGGCCTCCGACCAATGCCTTCATAATAATCTCCCTCTCCTCCTCGCTAATAGTCTTATACTCCTTCGGGGCTCTTTCAGCGTACTTCGGGCCCAGCACACTGTTTTTCTCTGCCTCGTCAAGAAAGAGTGTGCCCCGTCCGTGGTTGTATTGATTCGCATGAGTACGCGCATCCAGCAGCGCATTCCCATGCTGCCCTGTCAACTTCTTTATATGATCCCGTACCGTCTCCACCAGTCCCAGAGGCACCGAGTCTGTTGCCAGACCAGGATAATTACATTCCAGGTCCGCATGTGTTGTTGTACCCGAGATCGCAGCCCTCTGGACCCCCATGTCCCTTGCAACCTCATATGCTATTTCTTCAGGAGACAATGGCACGTCCTCATAATCTTCAGCCTGTCGTTTCGGTCCTTGGGACTTCTTGCCCCTGCCCCTCGCGCCTCCTCTTCCACGTCCGCGGGCATTAGCGCCACCACGTCCACGGAACATAGCACCGCCGCGTCCACCGGCGCCAAATCCGCCGCGGCCCCTGGGAACGAAGCCGCCTCGTCCACGATCGCCAGATCCGCCGCGGCCTCTAGGGACAAAACCGCCTCGTCCACGGGGTTGAAAGCTTCCTCCTCCTCGTTGAGGTGTATCGTTAAAAGTGCGAGAGATGTTGAGGGTTCGTGGCGGAGCCGCAGCGAGGGAGCGGGCGTCGACGCCGCGGGGCTTGGAGGGCTTGAGGGACGAGAGCTCGGCCGTCGCGGTTGCGGTGCGGGTTATGCGAAGAGTGCGAACGGGAGGGTTAGGTTTCTCTGGTCAAGTTAGCCACTGTCCAATTGGGCGGTTATACCATGCGATGAAGCAATTGGTAGAACCAGGTGAGTTTGAACGCACCACCCTCTGCTCGAGACGCCGAGGCGTGGAACTGCCGTAATGAGGCTGCGATGCCATCTGAAACGGCTTTCAAGTCATTGGCAACCGGCCTGCTGCGGCTCACAGCCGATTGTAAGTGCCACTTGAACATGGCGCGGATGTGGTCCTATAGTTGTCACCTTGAGATATTTCTGAGGTCGGCTCAAAGATTTGGATGTCGCAAACCTTAATTATGAGGATCACAAGGCTACGAGGCTGGGCTCTAGCACTTAAGTGACAACCACAATCACCTTCCCCACCAACGTACGACACAACATATACAACATAATTCATACGACTTGGGATATTCTCAAAGTATAACTTTGGCTCTGTTATAACTGGCTTCGGGTAACATTTCTCCGTACTCTAAGAACTACCGCAAAGATGCTTCGCCGAAAGCCAACCGCCATATCAATCACCAACGAAGACGTCGCGTCCTATGAAGACCGACAGAACGCAGCTGCAGAAGAAGCCTTGCGAGCAGAGATGCAGCGAGCAGCACAAATGCAGGCTCAGAAGGGTCAGAACGTGAATCCCAATGATGGGCATAAGGTGCAGGGCCATGGTAGACCACAACCCAAGACGAGAGAGGAGAGGCTGGGGCTTGCATCGCGCAGCTAAGTCATCGAACACAAACAAACCCGACCTGCTGCTACCAGCGCGCTCTCTCTGCTCTTCTTCATGTCACAAGAACGAGTTTATTCAGAAATTATTATAGTTTGGTCGAGGTGCATCAACCTATGGCATCCTCCATTTCCTACAATCAAACGCCGCCATGCCATGCAACCAAACCCATGCATGATGATCCTTACGACCAAACGACTCGCCCATAAAGTCTCGCCTCCGGACGCCATATTCTATGTGTAAAAACCAACGCCTAGCCTACAATTCCACCTCTGGACTGTGCCCAGCATGCCATGCGAGCCGCTGCGGCGCTCCAGCCAAAGGGATCTTTCCTATCGTACTATGAAAACAAAATATTCTCGGACTCTCGTCCTTATAACACTACTTCGGCTCCGTCTTTGGCTCCGTCTTCGGCTCCGTCTTCTTCGACTTAAAGCTTAGCTTGAGCTTGAGACTAGGTTTCTTGGCCGGTGCCTGTGGAGGCGGGGTTGGTCCGCTGGGGAGAGGCACACGGGCGCCGCTAGGGAGTGGAACGCGGATTTTCTGGCCTGTGGAACTAGGTGTTCCGGGGGTGGTGTTGCGAGGTCCGGGTGAGGCCGATGACCATGACGGTGTTGGAGACTCGCGTGGGGGTTTTGAAAGAGAGGGAGAAGGGGAAGGTCTGGAGAGAGAGGGTGATTGGGAGGGTCGTGATGATGGTAGAGGGGATCGTGCAGGGCCGCCGCGGGGAAATCGTTTAAGTTTTTCGTGCGACAGGCGGAGCTTCAGGATTTTTGAAGGACGGGCTCTGTCGCTGAAGCTGGGTGGCGCAGGTCGTTTGGGCGGCTTCATACTGCCTTGCTCGGTCTTGATAGTGTCACCCCGGGCCACAGAAGGTGATGGTGTAGGCCTCTGTGGTCCCAGGATAATGGGCGGCGCAGTTTTCTTCGCAGGGGCCGCCACAGGACGCGCCGCCACAGGACGCGGCTTAGTGCGGATTTTATTAGTCTGCCGGAAGCGTATTTTGCCCTTGTAGCTGTTAGTATCGGACTGGAATACAAATTCTAATATGTAACTCACCTTTCCAAGATGCTTCGCTTTCCAATACCTTGGATATTTCATGCGCACAACCATAGACTCTACCGGCTCGTAAAGGACGGTGCATATATCAAGGTAATCGGCTTGCTCAGACACCGCAATCTGCCTCGACCTCACGGCATCCCACAATCCCTGCTTAAGAGTCGCATTCTTCTCGAGCTCCTCTTTAAGCGCATTCATCGCACCTTCTATGCTTGTTGTTCGCGCAATAAGCGCCTTCTTAGCCTCCATCGATGTCTCGTTCTCGACAATCAGGGTATCCATGTCTTCTTCTTGCTTCGGCTGCGCTTCAGCTTTGCTGTGTTCGCCTAGTGCGATTCCTCCAAGGCCGGAAAACAGAATTTGGCAAAGACGATCTCGAACGAAAGGCGACGCATCCGTACTCATTACGTTTAAGAAGTATCTTAAAAGGTGGTCGTTAGAGAGATATCCGAGGTCAATCAATGCGTTGAAGGCTTGTATGCGCACGAGGTCCATAGTCCCGTCGTGCGTGTATGCGAACAGCTCTTTGGGATCTGAAGGCGTAATTTTGCTCTTCATCAGGCGACGCTTGCACTCCAAGGCGGTTTCTGTGTAGATGTTTTGATAAGATAATATCCATTCGTCCATCCTTCGATACCTCTCAATCTCTTCGAGCGCAACCTGCTGGAATTTCTGCAGCTCCTCTTCATCTTCGTCTGCAAAACTGAAGCTCATACCACCTGGAGTCTCATTTTTGACAGGTATCAAAGAGTCTGCGAGGGCCTTCATTAACGTACAGATGTAATAGTAATCGGAGTACTCGTTGTTGCCATTGTCGTTGAACCTGAGCAAGTCAAGGAGGAATTGGCGCGCCTCAAGAGGACATTTGCCTTCGTTGTTGCGAACACGGGCCATGGCCTTTGGGATCGCAAGTTTCATGCGATAGTCCGTCTTGTCGGAGAAATCGTTCGACTTCGGCATGCTTGAGCCGGGATAGCAAAACATCCTCTGGAACGCTTTTTCGAGGTGGACTCTGCCAATCCAGTTGTGGGCTTCGACACCATGCGTCGCGAGGTATCTGCAGGCCATTTCCCGTATTCCCCAGAAATACCGGCGGTCCATTAGCGTCCTAATCAGAATAGTCGACACCAGAGGATGCGGTGGGCTCTTAGCTAAGAAAAGCATAGAGTCTTGTTGAGCGACAACATCTCGGTCCTGCTGTAGCTGGGAAAGATACATGTATGACGGCATGTTCAGATTCAGCTCGCAGATCCACTCGAAATCTGCGTCCATGCGAATCCATTCGTACGATTCTTGGTCCATCTTCGACTCCATCTCTGTGTCCCAATCCACCAAACCCCACTCCTGCACATCATCCTTCGACTGCAAAACGTCGCCCAAGCAATACAGAAGCACATCGTCGTGATTCTCTGTAGTAATATCTACGCTGGGCCCAGCTGTCGCTCGTTCTTTTTCTCGCCGACTCCTTTTCAGGCGCTTGTATTTTGTGTGGTAGGGAATCTCGATTTTCTGTATCCCTTCTCTGATCTCCACGATATGTTCGTAAGGTGTCCCATCAGATTCGTGAATCCTGATTGTCATGGGTCCTGTGAAGACGGGCTGAACATCCCCTGCATAAACGCCGTAAGCTTCCTCCTTGAATTCTCTCATAAACTGGTCCTTTTCGAGCTTTCGCAGTGTCGGTTGAGTATCCTGCTTCTGGCTGATGGTCATCTCCACCGCTAGTTTCTTCTTGTTGAACTTCTGCGTTACTTGGAATCTTGGACACCCGGCTCCCATGATCCATTGGTTAAAGAAAGCATCGAGCTTATAATGCCCAATCTTCTCGCATAACCTTCGAAATCCTTCCGTCGTAACCGCCCTGTCCGAGACCTCGCCAATACTGGCATTGTAGAGTAACCTAGAAATCACACGAACAATTCCCGTGGACCCAGATAATTTCGTTAACCGCCGGTCAAGTATAAAAAGCACCAGCGGCGCCTTCAAGATCATGAAGTCCATTTCAAACTGTCCCAGGTGAAGGATTTCACCCAGGGCGTGTATTGACGGCCGTTGAAAGTCCAGATCCACAAGTTTATCCGCATTGGCTTTTTGTCGGAATCGATAATCATTATTTCCGCAAAGCTTCTGCATGCATAGATCTGTGATGTAGTATGATACCCCAACCACAACCCACATGTCCCTCCGCTGGTTTGGGATGATGCTCACTCCGATCCACTGGCTAGCAAGAGCGTGAATGAGTTTCCGTGTCGTCTCAACCTCGGGATCGATGATGTCTTCCGGGATTATCAGCCGCGAGCTACACAGCGACAGCGCTGCCACCGATATAGTATCCGAGATCTGGTCGTCCACAAAGCAGACTTTGTAGTCGGGAAAGGGGTAGGAGCCGAAATTGAGAGAAAACCAATCGACAGCGAACGCCATCGTCTCGCACGTGTTCTTGATCTCGTCCGCACGACCTGGTAAACAGTAACCGTAGACTTTGACGGCTTTCTGGCCAAGCTTATCATTCTCTTCATCCTCGCGGAACTCGGAGAGATCCACTTGCTCGAAAGGGCCCACGGAGAACCCGATATGTTCTGGTCCAACTTGGGTACTGCAGTGGTAGGTAACGATCTTCTTGGCGATGTCCTTTGGGTCTTGCACTTCGTGAATGAGCTCCCCTGCACAGACAGCATTCATCTCCAGAAGACTGTCCTCGTTGCTGAGATCTATAATGAATTCCGAAGCCTCAGAGTGCCCGTGAACCCCATTAACCCCGTTGGCCTTGTGGTTGTCCAGTCCCTTTTTGTTCGAGTGCATCCCATTTGCTTTCAGGGGTGTTGTCCGCCTCATAGCATCTCCCAAGGTCCTCCCGCACTTGATCACTATCTCCCAAGTGCACCTCATCGCCGGATTATCAATGCAAGGAAATATGCAACTCGCAACGCCGCCAAATAGCGAATGCCTCGTATACACATGTGGGTATTTCGTATCTCCATCCTGCACGCCCACCCAGTGCAGCCCATCCCTGAAGCTCTTCACCGAGAACGGTATCGACACCGTCAGCGGCGCAAACCGCATCGACTGATCTTCGCTCGACTTCGGAGTCAGAATAGGCGTAGCCGCAGTAATCGAAGTCCCATTCGCAGTCACCGACGACGCCCTCACATTCACCAGCGCCCTGTCCTTCACCGCGCTCGGTGCCTGCTCCGAGAACGGGTTGACGTCTTCGATCTTCACCGACTTGGGCATATAGATGGTCAACTCGCCCGGTACGATGCGGGAGTTGAGCAACGACTTCACCCTATCCTTCTGCACCTCATGCTGGTGCGCGTTCTGGATGATGTAGTCCGGGACATTCACCCTCTCATAGGGGTCCTCATATTGTATCTCCGCTGCGCGCCCATTAACCAGCACTCCCCTCTCCGGTATCTCGCACTGTCGCGCATTGAACCTCAGTTCCTTGAGGTCGCGGCGCTGGGGCAGGATCGTGATTTCAGTCCGGCCGACGATGCAGCGTCCCACAAAGTCGATCTCGATCTCGAGCTTCTGATGCGATACGACGAAGCCGGGCGAGTACTCCTCGACAGGCACAGTGGGCGCGCGTGGCGCGGCGCCGTCCATCGTCGTGGTGGTGGTGTGGGTGGCTATCGCGGTTGCTCCTCGGTGGTTGAGTGGCCGTCTTCACGACTCGCGCCCGGGCCTGCGTGCAGCCTCATTCATATGCGCGCTGCTTCACGTGGGCCGAGATGTCATGGAGTGGCTGCGGTGTTTGCGATCGGGTTGTTGGGGTGGTCTTGCGCGTCGCGGGGCGTGGTTTGGGAGGTTTGTGTAGATGGAGAGTTCAGGATGTGTCGCCGAGCTTGCGCCAAACCTGAGGATCGCAGGGTCAGTCAGGCCAGACGGGGTGGTCTTGCGCTGAGGTTGAAGTGATGAAAGCTACTACAGTGGGTGAGGTCAAAGTACGATTTTGTTTATTGTACTTTATTATGGGAATGTTTATCTACTGCAGGGCGCTGTGATTGTCTAAGGCGCTCAGTTGGCGATAGTGGAAGCTCTGGGAAGCGCGACATTTATTTGCTCTGGACTCAAGCTGTGAACCATGCTCTCCACCGACCGGTTGCTTGGCAAGGCCACCAAATTATATAGATCACGTGCCCACGCCAAAGTGAATATCAACTGAAATATTTTACTGTTGGTAAAACAATTATTCTTGTTCTTATGTACAGGGTATCGGATTATTGAATATTCTGTACTTATACCTAAAAAGCAATCCAACCAGCAATAGTAATGCATACCTCATACAAAGACCCCAAGTCTTACCAACTCCAACGCCAGCGCCTCCCAAAACCAAACTCATACAAACCACCCACCACTTCCGTTTCACGTCAGTAGCTAAATGAAGCACTTTCGATTCGCCCCGACATCACGGTTCATTCTTTGCCCAGGATCTCCCGCCTAACCCTCCTTACTCAGACTCTCCCTCCTAACCCTCCTCTTCCTCCTGGCAGTAGTATCCTTAGCCGCCTCCTCCTTCAGCTCCTCCGGCAGATCAAAGTCCACCTCAGGCACCTCAGGAATGGGATGCCCCCATGCTGACACGCTCCTCCCGCTTTTTCTCTGCTTCCCCAGCGCAGCCTGTCTCAAATGCGGTTTTTTGTAAAATGACTTGAACTCCTTCTCTACCCTATCCATAGGCAGTTCCTCAAACTCGACTTTTGCCCTTTTTTCCGCCTTCCGTTTAGTAGGCGTGTGGGGTGCTGAGCGCGCAATGGCTTCCTCGTGGAGCTGCATCGCAGCTGCGTGGTCGACGTCGCTGTAATCCGGGGGATCGCCATCGCTTTCCTCGCTCTCGTCTTCTCCTTCTTGAGCTGCCTCTGCCAAAGCTTTGTCCTTCTCGAGCTTGCGGCGCTTCTCTTCGTCTTTCCATGACCGGAACTTATCCAGAATCCCTTGGCACCCCTTGATGAAGTGTTCTCGAGCCGGCTCAAACTCCTTCTTCTTGCTCTCCGTTATTCCACTGACGCCCATCACCTTTAACCAATCATGACCTTGAAGCCCTTCAAGTAATCGGGCCACTTGATCTTTCTCATGCTGTGCCCGCCCTTTCTCCGAGTTGCGAATAGACATCTCCAATCTCTTGCCCCGCCGATGGGGAATGTCATAGTATGAATCCGGCAGAGGGTCCGACTGTGGGTTGGCCTTTGTATGCCTATCCAAAAATGTAAAGTCCACCCTCTGTGCCTGATACAAGTCATGGAACAGCGAATCGCTGAAATTTCTAAACGCCGTTTTCCCCGCCCCATTCTCCAGCTGTTTCTTTTTCGGACTCGTATTATTCGGCAGCTTTTGTTGTGTCGGAGGGTTGCTATCAGAAATTATAATGGACATCCCAACATCAATCGAATCTGTGTACAAAAAGTTAGAACATCGAACCTCAATCAAGCACCAGTAAATAATCCAAGTAGCCATTCAAAAAACTTACGCGTCTCTTCAGCAGCCTCATTCCCAATTACGACATCGTAATCGGGAAAGTAAGACGCCAATTCACTCTTAAACCTCGTCCCCTCCTGCGACCTCAGCTTCCGCGTCTCGCTCTTCGTATCCTTCCCATCAGGCTGCAGCCTCTCCAGCTCATGCTTAATCCCATTACTCGCCTTCTCCGCATACCTAGGCAGCACTCTCGCCTCCTCCGTAGTATCCTCCTCCTTATTCCGTGTCTGCCGCTGCGCCGCCACCGCCGTCTCCGGTTTCGCGGTCGTCAGAGTTTTAGTAGGTTTGGCAACAGCTAACTTCCTAGGCTGCGCCCGTGGCCTCGCATCGACCTCAATCGTCGCGAACCGCTGTTTCTTCAGCCCAAAGTGGTCATGCTGTTGTTGTTCCGCCTCACTCAGCCTCCTCGGCCTCTTCAGCGTCTTCTTCGACGCCTTCGTATCGCCTCCGATGTGGATCTTGTCGTCGCGCGGGGGGTAAACATTGAGCTCATTCTCCGACTGCGCGACGGCTCTAGGCCTTCGACTCGGCCGCGACGGAGCGGGGTGTGAGGCCATGAATTGCGGTCCAGCGTCTGTGGTGCATGTTTCGACAATCATTCGGGGAGTAACGGAGGTTGGTGGTGGGTTTCGATTGAGGTCGTGAGAAGGGCGCTCTCTCTACTTATTCGTGGTGCATTTTTGGCGGTTTGGGGGGTACTTGCTTGCTAACCCGATGCCGCAGAGTTGTGGTGTTGTGAACAGGGCAGGGAAGGAAGCGTGGTGCGGCGGCGGGTCGAGACGAGGGCAATTACTGGGTCTGGAGGAGTTCGGGTACGTGGAAGGAGCGATGGATTATTCACTTCGTTTTTATCTGGTACACTTGGGAATTGTTTGGAGAGTTGTTGCTTGTTTTGTCATTTCGTGCTTTGCTTGTCGTGTTGTCGCGATATCCCAGTGAGGTCTGAGCACTGGGGACTTCAAAAAGTACCTGTGGTGCCCTGGAGCCACTGGGTGTGTTCACAGCAACTGTGAATACAATAATGAAAGTTAATCACCTAGGACTGTATTTATTGTGTCGGAGCTTTTAATAAGCTAGCTACTCAAAAATTAAACAAAGGGAAGAAGCTCTGTTATATAGTTTTGCATTATCAACCTCGGACATCGAGTCCATTCAGGCTTCTAGGCAGTATAGATAGGGATACTTCAAAAAAATATAACTTTTGGTTTATAACGAGTATTTATTCAAATCTTATGATATAAGCACTAAAATACAAATGGGTATCATCATTTCTATCGCCTCTATGCCCACGATATGCCTTCGTTATAGCCGTATATATCCACACTCCCCCTTATACTCCCCCCTCCTCACCCCCCCTCCCCCTCCCCCTCGGCGAAATCCCAATACGCAACCTCCTCAACAACCCCCCCTCCCCCCTCCCCTCCTTCCTCCGCACCTCCAACACCCTCCTCTCCCTCTCCGCACTCTCACTCTTATCCCTCTCCTCCTCCTCCCTCCTCCTCACCTCATCCGGACTGAGTATCCTATCCCGTCCATGCAACAACTTCCCCACCACCCTCTTCCCCCTCCGTCGCGTCTTGACATATGCTTCTAGCCCCACCAGCACCGCGTAGGAGCGCGAGATGGAGACGTGTGACATATCCACACCGCCTTCTCTGAGGGCGTGCACGAAGGCGCGGAAGGAGGAGACGGGTGGGCGGTAGTGTCCTGATAGGGGGGAGAGTTTATCCAGGCGGCCGTCTTTGATCTTGATTAACCCCGCGGCTGATATCCTCGAGCCGTGCAGGAAAGAAGAGTGCTGAAAGGCGCCAGATTGTTTTATGCCAACGTAAAGCCGGAAATTGGTATCAGCGACGAAGATCCAGGTATTCTTCTTGACGGAGCTGCGGAGGAGCTTGTTGAAGATTGTAGAGGGGGAGACGTGCTTGACTTTCTTGACGCCGCGAGCGTTGTCGAAACTGTCGGTTGCGTAGTGTTGCGCCTCGGCCTCTTTTTCGGAGTCTGAGTCGGATGGGGAGGTGGTGCCGGTATGTGATGGTTCTATGGTGTGATCGCCATCTTCAGGTTTGAACATCGGGGCATCGCTGTCGACCGGTACTATCCCATGGAGACTATCCCGATATTTCGTAGTCGTATCAATCTTCATCCCATCCTTCGCCCAACACATCCTCCCCTCCCCATCAATCCTAACCAAATAATCCAATCTCTCCTCCTTCCCAAGATACCTCACCCTCTCCCTCTCCAACCTCTCCCTCGGACACCCCGCGCACTCAATCCGTCTTCCCTCCCCATAATCCAACCAATAAAAGAAATTCTCCTTCGTCTCCACCCTCTGCCACTCCTGATGATACGTCCGCAGATTACTCCCATACCGATGCCTCACATCCACCATCTCAAGCCAATACTGCAGATCCATCGTCTTCGCCGACCTCCTCCTCTCCTCCTTCTTCTCAGCCCGCAACCTCCGGATCTCCCCCGCCGTCTCATCCTCCCCGCTACTCTCGCTGCTCGAATCCTCGTCGTTCGCCGCGCGCCTCACTATCGTGCCGACTTTCGTCCAATTCGCCCTAGCAGAACCACTCAACCGCTTCCCAGACGCCGACACGGGACTACTATCCTCACCCCCGGCTGTGCCAGGCCTGGACGCACCCTCATCAACACTACTCCTCGCCCTCGGCGTGGTCAAATTCCGATACCTCGCCTCCTTAAACGCCTCAACCCACCTACTCCCCGGATCCAGTCCCCACCCCCTCATCTGCCTCCGTTCCCTATACCCCCTATAATTCCTCTGTATCAACTCCGCCGCCGCATTCCTGCCCCTCCCCTCCTCACTAGACCGATGATGGGCTGGGGTATCCGCATCGAGGCTCTGTTGGCGGTGGTGGTGGGTCTTCTCGTCCTCTTTCTGGATCTGGACGGACTCGATGCGGGCGAGTTCGGAGGCGGGGGGGACGGGGAGGGAGTCGATGTATTCTTGGTGCGAGGAGTGGCGGGAGCTGATGGAGGGGTGGTGGCTGTGTCGGCGGGTTTCGGGGGGGCGGTTGGAGTTGGGAGTCACGGAGACTTCGGAGGAGGTCGCATCGTGTGGTTGATGGCCTGGGGAGGATGGCTCGTGGGATGGTTCGTTGGATGCCATGGTGATATATATATATATATATATAATGCTGGAAACTCGTATTTTCACCCCGCGTATTTATTTCTGTTGATGGCGGGGTGCCTGAGTCCCTGCCAAGTAAATATATGATGAAAGAAAAGATGATAAACCGTTTATCAATCAAGTATCATACTGAAAGCCCGATCTCATCCAGCTATAAAGAAGCTTCAAGTATCGTACCAAATATATACTCTTTCAAACCCTTAAGCCCCAAGAAGTCGCCGAGTAGAAGCAAAGATGATAGCCACGGGACTTACGTATCATGCCACCAACATCAGCCTTGCTTCGTGATGGGCGCTCCACATGCATGTGTTAATCCCCGTTGGCGTTGGTGGCGCTGCGGGGATGCGTGGTTTTGGGTGGGCTATTTTTACGAGCCCCAAGGCTGCCCAGCCTTGCGATGACGCGGACCGCTGGGTTTTGGTTATCAGCTTTGACATCGCGGTGAACGTCGATCATGGACGTAGATGGCATTCACCATGCCAACCTCTTATTCACTTTCATCTCAAATTGGCCTCAGGAATTCAACTGCTATAATAGTTGGCGCCAAGATTGGAAGCCCGCCAACTTGTCATCCATTCGCAAACGTCCATACTGAAGCAGGAACCACACGACAGAGCCCCAAAAGATGATCGATCTAGAACCAAGATTATGTTTCAGACGGCAGCTAATCATTTAGTCGTGTGCTTCTGTACCTATACTCGAACAGTTTTCGAGCTAACGCTATCAAACCACCCACACGGGCGGTATATACAAAACAAAAAAGACCGCGAATATGTCTCGCAAAGCCGTACCCAATGACCCCCAACACCATGTGCAACCCAAATTATGTAAATAGAAAGTCTTTCATGACTGGCGAGCTGGAGAACTCGGGGTTAAGAAGTATACAACTGCGAAATAGAAGTCAGCATGGTGTATCGTGGTGGTTCCGTAGGGCAGTTCGGGATTTCGGAGCATACTTCAAAAAATACTGTAGCCCAATTCTTCGCTGATCCAAGAACTTGGGCCGGAATTTAGAGACGACGCCCTTTGGAGGTAGGGGCGGCATGGACGCTTCAGAGAGTGGGAAGGTCATGAGGAGGTTGCGCCGCAACGTATCAAACTCTGAGTACCGCTTTCGTAAATTTATTTTGCTTCCCTGGAGAGATTGTCAGTAAGGGGGCTGTGTACTAGGACTCGATAAATCGCATACACTCAATGTCTCTATCGTTATGTTCCACACGACAAACGCGCCTATGCCCGTCCTATTGCCATTGACCACGGCATGCTCGTCAATCGTGACACTCCTCGCCCAGCACGCGTCGTTGCTGTCCGAGTATCCGGTGGTATTATCGTGCAGCGTGATGCCGCCATGTAAAACCGAGTCTACCGAGACCTGAGACGCGCTCCGCTTGTGCGACTGGACCCAGTAAGGGGGCGAGGAGATGGGGGAGGATGTCTCGGTCGGAGGCGGGAGGGGCGTAGCGGAGGCTGGGAACGTCCTGCTTTCGTCGTCGCCATGGTCGACGCTTTTGAATCCGTGGATGAGGAGCCTGCGATCGGCAGCTACATCCATCGACAGTTGCTCGGGATGGCGCACTGGTTGATGGCTCCGAGAGGCCTTGTTTGTGTGTGTGTCGTGGCCTTTGTTGACCAGATGCCCGGTGAGACTTCAGCAATGTGAGACTCGATAGTCGAAGGCGTTGCACCCCTGTCGCCACCACGTCAGCGGGGGTAGTTGTAAATTGGCTGGCTTTGGAAGGTCGTTTGGGCACAACAGCGGTCGCAGAGCAAAGCCGTGCTATGGACTTGAAGTCTCGCGATTGGGTTTTAGTAGCGACCAAGATCGAATCGATTGAATATACATGTGGATGGTTGGGAATGTTGGCTATCGCGACTCAAGAATCTGGGGAAGGCACGCCCCAAAACTTGCGACGCCATACCTGACTAAGTCTAGCGGTTAGGTATGGTAGCAGGGGTAATATTTAGTATTTAGTGTATTAAATGCTAAATGCCGAGGAAAACGAGGCTCTGCCAGCCTCGCCAGTGACCGGGGTTCTTATTGGTGGGCAATTGTTGACAAGGATGCTCTCCCGAGTAATACGACAGTAGTGGATAGTACGACAATTCGATTCGCTTTTTCTCCAACAAAGTCAGTGCTCAGTCAATGCTCAGGGGCACCAACATCCGGACAAAGCGGACTGATTAAGCGGACTGATTAAGCGGACTGATTAAGCGGACTGATTAAGCGGACTCCCATTTCCCACAAAATAGTCTCAGCGCCGATGTTGATGCTTTTTCTTGGTGTCCTCATGTTCACGGCACGGTATCTATTATTATCGTATTTGCCACATATCCGAGTCTACTCTGCTCCGTATGTCATGCATCAGGTAGAACTTCTATCAACCCCGCATGTTTCTATACGAAGCCGCCTCCAATCACACCGAGATTTCTATGGCTACTGGAGATAGAGTAAGCAACCCTGTCTGCAGCTGCACGGAGCTTGTCAAAACACAGATTCCCCATTGGGCAATACGGCGGAAACTACCCAAATCTATCAAATCTACCCATCTCCACTCACACATCCCTGACTTCTTGATTGGCACATCGGGGAACATCGCCTCAATATTTACTCCCGGCAAACCAGACTATATGAGACTACTTTGTCTCTAGACTCCCGCCTCCATCCTCCTGCGTCCAACTGCGTCCTGATTAGAGTGTTTATACGAAGCCTCCCCTTCGTCACTTCCCGTCATTCCCCGCCACTTCTGTTTATTTATATGTTTTTTTTACGCCATGTGCCATGTGCCAAGGGTGCGAAGACTCACCCTTCTCACTCATCTCACACATCTCACACACAATCTCTACTTCCAGCACCCAGAATGATGTAAGGAAGTAAACAAATATGGATCATGAGTTGGGATCTACACGCTGTATTTGTGCTTGAGTAACTGCAAACGTACGAAGGATGACAATCTATCTCTGGTAGCTTCATATTTACTCGTATCACAGTCCGTACTACTCCAAGAAAATGTCACTTTATACACTTGTATACTCTGTTTATACTGTTTATACTGTATAACTCTTGGCGCTCGGGCTGCTCTGCGGCTTGGTACAGCATCAATCACCGCAAGACCTGTCCCACTTTGCTGTATCTCCTACCTTACCTTAATGAGCTTCTTCTATCCCTACTCCGCCCACTCCCTCATCTCTCCTTCTTCCTCTTCTTCTTCTTTCCCACGATAAGCTTCAATAACCTCTAATTCCCAGTCACTCGCTGTCCTATTCGTTCGCATTGCGCCTCTTTCTTCTCTAATACCTTCGTTTTCGTTTTCGTGCCTCTTGAGATTTGGATTTCCCCATCGACTGAAGTTACCTCCCAAGATCGTACGTCCTTCCCACTGACTCCACCGCCACGCTCGAGTTTGTCCGTTCGCCGCCAGTTGCGCGAAAAGGGACGTGTCATAGGCATATGGATAGCTAACATTGATATTGATAGACTATTTACATCTCTCCATACACACATACCTACGCTTTACCCCTTCACACGGAAGATTACACGAGATGTTCTGGTCCAAGGTCTTCGGCGTTGCCGCCCTCGCTGTGGCTGTTGCTGCTCAAGAGCAGTACAGTATCGTGCCATCGACGGTGCTTCTCTCAACAAGAAGTCAGCATCCCCAGCACCTAGACACCGTATACCTATACTAACTGCAACAGAGATCTGGTGTAATGACCAAACGAGCACTTGCCCACTGTTGTGCACACAATACCCAGGTGGCTCCATGACCACCGCCGCGAACGACTGCGACCCTGTAAGCCCCCCCATCAACCATTAACAATTATCCAACCCCATCTAACACATCCCCAGGAAACCCTCACATACGACTGCACCTGCGGCAACGGCCTCTCCCCCAACATGACCGAGTACAGCCTGACCATCCCCTTCCACATCTGCATCGAATGGGGCCAGCAGTGCGTCGCCGGCTGCGGAGGCGTCAACACCTGCCAGGCTGCCTGCACCGAGAACCATCCCTGCGGCGCCCAGGACCCTTCGCGAGGCAACGCCACAGCTACCACCACCAGCGGCGCACCAGCAGCAACCAGCTCCGCCCCGGTCGTCCACAATGGATTCGGTGACAGCAGCACTACGGGTGGATCGACTGTGGCTAAGCCTAATGCTGCCCGCGCTGCCATCGATCTCGGGAGAAGCTATGGCTTGGCTATCGTGTTTGCGGGTATCTTTGCCGCCTTCGGATTCATCATGTAAGGCGCTATTTGGCCTGGTTAATGGACATGACGATGATCGAATCTTCTTTTTCACCAATCCCGAACTACACTGCATCTCTCTCACTCGTTCTTCCTTTTTTTTTGAGTCGCGCTTGACCATTACTCTCACTTTAGCGCTGCATATAATCCAGTCCTTTCCGCGAATTGATAAAGTTAGGGGTTCCCGGGGAGTAAGTAATTTGCCATATAGAGGTGGGAATGTGAGGGCAAAGGTGGAAAATGGTGCTGGGACGGACGGCGGTTAATGCAAGTTGTGTGGAGTGGAATTGTGACCTTTCATGAGAGCTTTTTTGGCGTTATTATACTTTGCTTTTTGGATTACTTTGATTTTTGATTTTGCAAGGTGTTCTGGTTTTTCGTGCGCGCGCAAATAGCTTTTTGTTCAGACCAGATCAGATCATGTAAAAGCATTCTTCGCGGTTAATTGGCAACAAAGATCAAGTTCATTCATCAGTCCCATCATCTCGGCATCTTCATCCTTCAACATCACGTGTGACATTCCCATTTGACCAGAACAGTTTCATACGTAGACATCATCCATCCCTGCTGTGATAGATTCAGTGGAGCCAGATTGTATTTCCTGTTTCGTGGAAGGGGATCCATTGTTTCCCGCCCGAACATAACCAGTAGATTAATAGAGTGGTCTGGTCACATGCCAAACCTCAACAAATACTGCTCGTGACGACTGATGTGGTTAGTGGCGGGGGTGTGATCAAATCTCAGGGTCGTCCCTGGCTTGCTTCGGGAGCGAACACACCAAAAATTTAAGTTGCACACTGATTTTAACTGCTGTGTGCGCATTTAGTTGCTGTTGTGTATAACCGACAACACCACCACCAACCTCTCTCTCTGGCCAACGCGTACTCTTAATATTCCTTTGCTTCCGCTCTTCCCTATGACCTAGACTTTGCTTTAAAAAATAGAATGCCTCTGCTTCTATAATCCCTTATTTTGCTCTCTAAATCCTCTACTCTGCAAGTCCTTTACGCCAACCCTACAATTTTCTAAAGACACAACGACACACCCCTGTGCGCCCAGCGTCCCACCTAAGTCCCACCTCGGCGCACACAGCGCCCAGCTTCGATAGGACGAACCCGCTATAGACGAAAAAGAATAGACCATACCGTGCCCATAGCAGAACGGGGGGGTGTGCGCACATCTCGCATTCTTCCAGTCTCTCAACCCGCCCGGAACGGAAGAAAGGAAGACCAGACCACCCCCAAAAGCGGGCTGGCCACGATGTCTTCGAGCAGCAGCAAAAGTAAAGCCCACTTGCGGCTGCGTTCAGACTCCAACCGGACGACCTTCACTAACATGCTGGCGAGTGTAGAGGCTGCGGCGGCCGAGTCGCTGAGCGAGGATGCGCTGGTCCACCTCAAGTCGTACAAGTACTCTAGCGTCGATGAGAGCTATATTTCGAATTATATCCTAAAACACTACGTACGTCCACGACGCGCCCCGGGCCCCGATATGGCGAGAATACAGGTTGGCTAACGAGAGGGATACAGTGGAATGCATGTGTGGAATTCCTACCCCTGTGGCTGGCGCCGAACATGGTGACGCTGCTGGGCTTCTTCTGCATTATCAGTAATGTGATTTTCCTGGTCATATGGCAACCCGAGATGAATGGGCAGGTACGCAAACACCCCCCCTTATATCCCCCAGCGCGAGCTACAGCTTATGTTCGAATCCAGGATCCGTCATGGATCTACTACAGCTTCGCCTTCGGCCTCTGGGCCTACTCCACCATGGACAACATCGACGGCAAGCAAGCGCGCCGCACCGGCACCTCCAGCCCCCTCGGCGAGCTCTTCGACCACGGCATCGACTCCCTAAACTGCACCCTAGCCTCCCTCCTCGAGACCGCCGCCATGGGCCTCGGAAACTCCAAAGCAGCAATGTTCACAGCCCTCGTGCCTTGCATACCCATGTTCTTCTCGACCTGGGAGACGTACCACACACACACCCTGTACCTAGGCGTCATCAACGGCCCAACAGAGGGTCTCATTATTGCCTGCATGATCATGATGCTCGCCGGCCACTTCGGACCCGTCATTTGGACGCAGCCCCTAACCGATTTCTTCGGCACAGCCTGGTTCCCTTCCTCCCTCTCCGCCCTCACCTTCCGCGACGTCTGGGTCGGAATCATCGTCCTCACCCTCTTCGGCACTCAAATTCCCTTCTGCGTCCTCAACGTCGTGCGCGCGCGCCGCAAGGATAACCTCCCCGTCGCCCCCGTCTTCCTGGAGTGGACGCCAATGATCACATTCTCCGTCGCCGTCGGCACATGGTTGCTTTCCCCGCACTCCACGCTGATGGCTGAAAACCACCTCGTCCTTTTCTGCCTCACCATGGCTTTCGTCTTCGGTCGCATGACCACGAAAATCATCCTCGCCCACTTAACCCGCCAACCCTTCCCCTACTGGACCGTCATGCTCTGGCCTCTCGTCGGCGGGGCTATCATCTTCCACCTCCTCCCCGCGCTGGGCTTCCACGCCCTAACCGCGAGCATGGAGTTGTTGTATTTGCGCGCGTACTTTGTGTTTGCGGCGGTGGTGTATTTTAGGTGGGCGTGGCTGGTGTGTAATTCCATTTGTGGGTATTTGGGGATTAATTGCTTGACGATACCGGAGGTGAAGAAGAGGGATTTGGAGAGGGAGAGGAAGTTAGCGGAGACGAGGGGGGGGGCGAGTGGGAGGGGGGGAAAGGGGTATGTGGGGGATGTGGCGGATGCGAGGGGGAAGGTTAATTGAGCGGGGATAGGGTGGCTTTTTCATTTGGGATGAAGCGGTGGATGGATGGTGGTGGAGGATGTATATAGCCCATGCATGACGGGGGAGGTGGATATAAAATGGAGATTCAGGGCCTAGAAGGGGTCAGCGCAGTGCGGTGGGGGGCAATACAGAGAGGCGAGTTTGCATAGCGAGCGAGCAGGCGGGCAGTGCTGCATCAGTTCAGACGCTTGGGAGAAAGTGGCTCTCTTGATAGAGATGGCGGATTGGTGGGTGGTTGAAAAATGGTGACTGAGCGGTTTTTACGTTTAATGAGCAAATATTGAATTATACAATCCTGGTTAATACATAATTAACGGTTTACGTTTAATGAGAAGTCTTGAACTGTACAAATCCTGGTTTATACATATTAATGGCGTTGCAATTTTGATCGTGGGTTGAACAGATGGGATGGGATGGGATGGGAATCCGCTTGGCCTACTACGGCTATCGTGAGTGTCCGTCTGCACACCAGTAATCACAAGATACGCCTTTTGTCACGAAAAGCATAGAACACACCATAACAGGTGTTTACCATCATCATATTCTCAAGACGCTATGTACAAACAAGCCCCCCCCCTTCCCCACGCCAGCAGTCGTCAACGCTCACACACTGAAGCAGTTAGGTATGCATGCTTCCAAACGACACCAACACAACACAAACAAAACACCCCGCTCTCCCGCTTACCCCCTCCCCCCTCCCACAGTATCGCATACCTCCCCCAGTATCGCATACCCCCCCCCTCCTCATCACATCGTCTCTCGCGCCTTATGCATGCTTTCATGAAAAATACTCGCCAAGTCGTCTTTGTCCCCCCCAACTCCCCCTCTTTCCACGCCCAACGGGGTATGTATAATCTGGGCTAGGTGAGACGACTTGGACATGGGTTATCGTCGGTAGGGGCCCGTTTTGGGGCCGTTACTTTAGGTGCGTGGTGATTATGATTTCGTTGGTGCCTCGAGCGCGGCGGCCTCGGCGGCGCGGACGGGCGCGAAGTAGGGGTGTGCCATTGCTTCCTTGGCTGTCAAGCGTTCCTGTGAAGGTGTTAGAGATGGGTTTATTGGAGTTGGTTAGGGGATATGGATGTGGATATGGATGAGACGTACCTGATGATCGTATCTGAGTAACTTATCCAAGAAGTCAATCGCCTCGTTGGTGACATACTTCTGGTTCTCAGCATTGACGAAGCTGTTCCAGTTCTTCTTCTGGAAGCGACCGAGGATATCGTCGTACTGCGCGTCCAGCTCGATCTCGTACTTGTCGAGGTAGTCGAAGAGGTCCTCTGTGCCGAGCACCTTGGCGATTTTGACGAGCTGGTCGGAGTTGCTGTTGCCGTGGAAGAAGGGCTCTTTGATGAAGATCATGGACGCGAACATGGCGCCTAATGACCACATGTCGAGCGAGTAGTCGTATTCCTGGAAGTCGACCAACAGCTCGGGTCCTTTGAAGTAGCGCGATGCGACGCGCACGTTGTACTCGGTGCCTTGGTGGTAGAACTCTGCGAGACCCCAATCAATGAGGCGGAGCTGCTAGATGTTAGAAATCCTATATGGTATAATATGTTACGTCGTTATCTGGCGGGGTAACGCACCTTGCGGTTCTCGTGGTCAATCATGACGTTGTGGGGCTTGACATCCCTGTGCATGATGCCCTTGCTGTGGCAGTAGTCGAGTGCCTATTGCGCATTTTGTTAGAATACACCTCCACACTCATCGCGGCGACTTATCATACCTTTAACAGCTCGAAGATGTAGTATCGGACATCGTAGTCGACGAACTTGCGGTACAGGGTCCGGAAATCGGTGTTGTTGACGTACTCGAAGACCAAGCTGGGGGTTTTGCTCTGCATTAAGAATGAGCTGTCGTTCTCATTGTCTGACATGACAAGGCCAGTGGACGCACTACGACCAGAGCCCCCTGAAAGGAAAGAATCGAAAACGCCAACACGGAAGGAGTGATTTACTTGGCTGTCCCTGACAACATCCAGCAGTCCCACAATGTTTGGCCCGCCCGACAGATTTTGCAGGATCTTGATCTCTCTCTTTATCTTCTTCTTCTTCACCGGCTTGAGCACCTTGATCACACACTTTTGGTAGTTGGCGACATTGATGCCCTCAAAAACCTCAGAGTACTTTCCGCGTCCTGGGGATGTGGGTTAGCTTTTATTCGAAAATAGAATGGCGATATATGGTTGTACGTACCGATCTTCCTTACAACCTCGTAGTTCTCGAGCACACCCCATGTGATGTTGACGCTGTCGTAATCCCAGTATGCCCTCGGCATGTGCTGGTTCACATCTGCATATACACGCGCCATTTTGCAGCCGTTATCTCACGCACTGCGCGAAGCGGGTAGGAGCAGTGGTATAGGCTTCAGAGTAGGCAGGAAGGCCTGACGTCGACCGCGGACAGCCTTGCGACAGGGTCGTGTGGGGTTGTTGTGCGGGGTCGGTTTCTGCGCCAAGGGGTTTTTGCGTCGCTGAGATGAAGCTGTGGCGATAAATGAAGTGTCTGTCGTAGAAGAACAAAACCCCAGTATGAGCGAGGAGGATGAAGAGAGGTGGGGGATAGATCGGGAGGTATAAAGAAGTTGATAACTGGGAAGTGAAGAACCCCTCGATGTTGATTCACGCTTTAGCGAGAGAGGCTCCGCGATCTGAGCCTCAGGCTCTCACCCTTGGATCTCGAACTGAAAGCATCAACTCGAACAAACTATTCTTTGCCTACAAATTAAATAATAGATATATCATACATTTTGCTCTATTGGATTCGGCGCATTCTAGAACAATTATAATTTTTTTTTATTGTCAAGTGAGTTGTGAATTCCTGATCTGCAACCGTGCAGTACAATACTCTTCCTGCATCAGCGAGAGCCATTTAGTACCATCTGGTAACACCTTGAATTTTGCCCGCAGATCGTTCCGGAGTTGGTATAAAATGTGCAATGCTTATAACTACATATGCCTGATATATTATTTAATATGCTGTGGTACCAAGGCTGTTGATCTCGTGCCCGTTTACTTCATCGAAAGCTTATTGTTACCCCCCTCATGGATCAACATATCAGATCTAATCTAATCTTATCACACTAGTGTTTAAGCTCCTAATCGCCCGCCCTAGGAAAAACAAGAGGCCGAGCAGCTATAATTAATTTACCTCTGTTTCCAAAGTTCTCCAGTCCATTTATCAAGTTTGGTTACAAAGCGCAGGCTCATAAGCTGTGGGATCCGTCACAGTTTTCAAGATGTTGTACGACCTTTGCATTCCATGGTCCAACGATACCCAATCCCTCCAGCGCGTTCTCTCTTTTCTCTCTGAGCGTACGTCCACCACCCTTCCAGCCTCAAGACTCACACTGACCTCCCCACCTAGTCAATTACTCCGTCATAGCCCTGGACCACAGCATCACCGGCGCGATCCCCTCGAAGATAGTCTCACCAATCCCCTCTCCCCTCCCCTTTCCCACGCCTCCAAACCTCAAAATCCTCACCCGCTGTACAATCACCCTCTCCGACCCCTCGCACAACCATCGCCTCCCCTCCCTTGCCCAAGCCTACGACATCCTCGCCGTGCGCCCCACGACCGAGAAAGCCTTCCTGGCCGCCTGCCTAACTCTCACCGATGCCTCGCTCATCAGCCTCGACCTCACACAGCGCTTCCCCTTTCACTTTCGGCCGAAGCCGCTGATGACCGCGGTAAAGCGCGGCGTGAGGATCGAACTATGCTATAGCCAGGCATTGCAGGGAGGGAGTGTCGATAGGAGGAATGTTATTATGAATGTCCAGAGCATCGTGCGCGCGACGTCGGGGCGGGGGTTGGTGGTGAGCAGCGAGGCGCGAAGCGTGCTGGGCGTGCGTGCGCCTGCTGATGTGGGGAATCTGTTGGCGGTGTGGGGGTTGAGCGGGGAACGGGCCGTGGAGGCGCAGACGATAAATCCGAGATCTGTTGTGGTGAATGAGACGATCAAGAGGACGGGGTTTAGAGGCTTGGTTGATGTGGTGGATGGAGGGCGCAAGCCAGAGAGCGAGAAGGCAAGCAGCAAGGAAGCCGTTAATGGGCAAGTTAATGGGAAGAGGAAGAATGAGCAAGCGGAGGAGGCTGTGCCGACGATGAGCAAGAGGAAGGCAAAGAAGTTGAAGCTGGAAGCCTTGAAGGCGAGCAAAGAGGCGACTCCCGGATCAGCGACGCCGTCGGGGGACAGCGTTGCCTCGTGAGCAGGGAATTTATAGAGGCAGCGCGAATCATATGACAAGACGGCAGCTCTCACAGTTATAACCAACATCACGAGTCACAAAGCTTCCAAGAACTGAGTTCTACATGGACCACGAAGTATCTCGAAAGAAACAAGGTGGTATCAATTCAATCTACTCTACAAAGCTAGAACCTCAAGTGGGAAAATACTCAAACACTCAAACACTCAAACACTCAAACACTCAAACACTCAAACACTCAAACGCCACGCCACCAAGAAAATTTATCTCCTCCTGAGGTGTCCCAGCGCTATCGCGCTCGCGAGCGTATACGTGTTGATATCGATGGGCCCTGGTTGCCCGCCGCCATTCTCGACCGCTAGAGCACCAGGAACAGGTGGTGCGATGGTGACGGCAGAATCTTGGCTTGTTGCGGTCGTTGACTCCGCACCCGCATCCGTCGTTGCCGTTGGTGACTGTGCGCTTTCTACGAATACTCCCGCTGCGGTGTCCGAGATGGAGGGTTGGGCCGCTGTTGTATCCGCGGCGGTTTGGATTATTGTGTCCACAACTGGTGTATCTGTTGACTGGCTCGCAATGTCTGTGGTAGTCGCAGTATCGGTGAGACTCGATGCAGCATCGGTGGAAGGTTGTGCCTCCACAGCCGCCACAGAAGTACTCGCCGCATCGGCTCCCGCCTGGAATGCGATTCCGGAGTCAGCTTGCGCTACCACGTCCGTTGAAGCAGCCTGCGCTGCGAAAGTAACTACCGTCTGTAGCGTCGTTACCGGGCTTGCTGCTCCGGCGGCACCCACAACTGGCGCTGCTATTTGTACACTTGCGCTTGGGAAATCCTGGGCGTTGCAGAGACAGTGGCAGCTGCCGCAGACGCCGTTGGCATCGATAATTCCCATACCGTTACCGGCGCCGGTCGACACGGCGGATGGAGCTGCTTCGGCGGCAACTATTGCTGCGGAGGGTTGGGCAACGGCTGCGGCGAGACCATCCTATGAGAAGGTTAGAATGTATCATAGTGAATGAAGCTGATTACGTACAGTTGTCGTGCAAACACCTGGCTCAGTGACAGTGACAGTGCTCGGAGGAACAACAGCGGCGGCCGCTGCTTGTTGGGTAATTGTGACCGCTGCAGCGTGCATTGTCACGGTGACGGCCTCTGCTACCCCTCCCTTTTCAGTGATGGTGACGTGCTGTGTGACTATCTGCGCAATTGGGGTGATTGTGACAGTTGGCGCATTGCCGGCACCGAAAACAGTCTCGGTGACGAAAGAGAGTTGTACCCTAATAGTCTGTTAGTTATGAGAGAGTCTCAAGACGAGGTATACATACGCCTGGCTTTGGTTCTCGTTCCCGTTGGCCTTGCCATTACCGATTATCTGTGTCTTAGTGACAGTGACTGTTTTATCATTGCCCTGGGCATGTGCGTTGTTGTTCCCGTTGTTTCCGCTGATGTCAACTGTCAGGATTTGCACCACATTTCCTTGATCCTTCTCTTGACCATTCTGAGACCCCTTGTTCTTGTTCCCCGTCCTGTCATTGTCATTCTGGTCTTGATTCTTATTATTGCTCTTGGTATCCTTGGCAGTTTTATTTCGACCACTGCCAGAATCGAGACCTGTCACCACTGCGGCGGCCGCACCTGCTCCAGTCTCCGTGACGACGACAGTGGTTTGGTGCTCGCATGGTTCGCCAGTATCTATGGCCGATGTGGTCGCCGACTCTTGAGCGTCGATTTTAGGTTTGCTGGCCTTCCCATTTTTATTCCCGTCCTCGTTCTGGTTCTGGTTCGCATTCCTCGGGAGCACACTCTGTATCTTCCCTAAATCTAGACGGACATGAGAGTCGAGAGTATCAGTTTGGGCAACAGCCAAGAGGCCGAGGATAATCGAGAGGACCACTGAATTGCGCATATTGAAGACGAATTAAATTGCGGTTTAAATAAAATAATGAGTGAGTGTGAAGTCGACAGACCAGCCGCGATTAGAAAAAGAGCGTAGTATGCGTGTCCGGCACTTCGCGACAAGCAAAATTGAAGATTAATGGCGAGAAAGAAGAGACCGAAGAAACAAGAAAGAAAGAAGGAGAGCAGCCAAGTAAGAGATGTACTCCGGCAGACGTAAGATTAGGAAACACACAGGAGCCGTGCAGGTGGCTTTGGTCCCGGGCTGTGGGGCAGAATATCCCCGCCAGTGTCAATAGTTCGCTCACCTGTTCATGGAAGGGTATGAGGGCAAATGAGAAGGCTGATTGAGTGAGTAGTGGGATCTAGTACGTTAGACTTCGCGCTCTGGCGAGGCCTGTCCGCATGGCAGCGCATATTTTTGAGCTTCCTGGGAGCGAGATCCACCAGTGGCATCGTACGATATCTGCAAATTTCCGGGATATTTGGTCTCAAGGTGGTGAGAGGCTGGGCATCTGCGACATGGCTTTGCTGTGGGTGATGGCGAGGCTCGGCGACCTGAAGCATGCCGCGCTGCCATGACCCCGGCGCTCAGACATGTCAAGTTTCATACGAGAACTTCGAAACCCCCCTCGTATGAGAGGCCTGTTCGCCACGAATTTTGTAGAATTGAGTTTGCATTGTACGTGAGCGAAGCTTCGGAGGAATATATCCATTGCGCTAACGCTCTTATTTAAGGATAGTTCGTTGTAATGTTACTCAGGAGGACTGAGGTTGAAATGGTCGAAGTCCACATTGAGTGAACAAGGCTGTGTTTTGTGTTTCTAGAAAGTGTCAGCCTTGCGTATTCTTATCTGGTCGTGTGCCACATCCAGCTTCTTTCACAATCAGTGGGGAAAGGGAAAATTAACAAAGAATATACAATACGATAAAACTGGGTATTTGAAAGGCTATTTATTCGAAGTAATGCTTGGCCTTTGACGAATTATGGCGATGGTGTCCAAGGGATACTCGTGCCGCCAGAACGCTTGAACAACGTAGCAGGGTTTACGTCGATTATAGTTAAAATCAAGACGCTCAGTAGCCCAGTGCTTAATACTTGTCTATAGAGATGGATTTGAGAGTAAAATGACTTCGGAATGAATTTCTGCACTTGGACGAGTTGATCTTATCATGGGCGTGGGCCTAGATCTGAGAGTACACTTCAGTATGTACCCAATAAGCGATAAGCGCAATCGGCGCTAGTCCAGGTCCATCATCTGGCGACAGATGTGAGGCCATTCCGGATGCAGCAACTATATTTATTTCATCAGCCTCGCCACAACATCGTCGTCGCCGCAAGCAACTCCACTTACCACAGCTTCTATCTTGCGCCCCTGGGGTCTCTGTTAGTAGCGTGACCTGAGTACATACTGCGTTTTCCAGCTTTCCATTGGTGTGAGCACTGAGCTCCAAGGAAAGATCGGGTGAACGTGCCGTTCTAGCTTGTGCAGAGTTGGATTTCGTCAAGATGCAGAGAAAAGATATCGAGGAGCAGCTAGATCTGCTGAAGACAGCGATCAACGAGAAGCAGCCTGCCGACAATGTCATCAGCATCTTAACAAAGCTCAAGGCTGAGGTCGTGCCAACGGAAGACATTCTCAGGGTAAGTCCCCCACTCTGCGCATGACAGCCTTACAAAGGCATCCCGATATATTAGCCCCGCGCCAGGGCCGATCTTGTCTCATATCAGAGCTGATATTTTTTATAGAGCACCAAAGCTGGTATGATCGTGGCCAAGCAACGCGCGAATCCGGATAAAGCTGTCGCACGCCTTGCCTCCGAGATCGTCTCGAAATGGAAGACCATAGTCGAAGCCGAAAAGAGGAGGAAGGTGGGAGGAGCAAAGCCTGGGACTGCCTCACCAAGCAAAAACGTCGATGCATCGTCCCCAGCCCCACCACAACCAGCCACAGACTCCGACGAGTGGAAGGGTGCCGACCCAGGGAAGCGCAAATGGCAGGAGGATGGGGTGGACATTAAGCGCACCGGCATGCCGACCCGAGACAACTGTGTCGGTCTGTTATACAACGGCCTCGCATTTATGTCCAAGACATCCCCTACCAAAGTTATACTCAAAGCCATGGAAGTTGAGAAAGCGGCATTCACCAAATACAAGGGTGACACTCCAGAGTATCGTGCCAAGATGCGCTCGCTCTTCCAGAATCTGAAGAACAAGCAGAACAAGGAATTAGGTCCAAGAGTCTTGAGTGGCGAAATCCCAGCTGACAAATTTGTGATCATGACCCATGACGAGCTGAAGTCTGCTGAGCGCAAGAAGGAAGAGGCCGAGCTCCAAAAAGACAACATGAAGAGAGCACAAGTACCGATGGCGGAGAGGAGCATCAGTGATGCGCTTAAGTGCGGAAGATGCGGACAGAAGAAAGTCAGCTACAGTCAGGCGCAGACCAGGTCTGCTGATGAACCTATGACGACGTTTTGCGAGTGCACAGTCTGCGGAAATCGCTGGAAGGTATGTTTAACTGTTTTGCACTTGTGCACACAGTTAATTTTGAATTATTGGAAGCTAACCCTACGTTCTAGTTCTCATGAGCTCGTTCTATCTATGCTCTTCAAGTGCGCTGTAGTCCCTCTTTGACACCGCGTCTCCTTTGACCCGCCGCATGGACAGTAATCACGTTGCTCCGCATGTCCGCGGCAGGCAAGATATCTTGGCTATCTAGCCACCCAGCTGTATTTTGATATAAACACAAAGGGCATTCTGGCGCAAGGAGTTCAGGTTTTCAACCCCCCCTGGAGTCTGTGGCATGCCAGGTCATGGATGTGGCTGAATGGCAAAGGTTTGCAATAAGGATGCATACCATAGAGGTGGCCTACACAGTAGAGTCACATCCAGAATTATATACTTACCAATCGTCACCGCTCTGAACGTTGTGATTCCTTCATGACTCGAGTTCAAGAAGTTTAAGAAGCCCCAGGTTTCCATGCTCCTCTTCCAGACCTTGACTCGCAATCTGTTTCCAGAATTTGCTAAGATGTCTATTCCCACTATCACAGAGTACTGTAACCACCCTCCCTCCCTTGCCCTCTTTCTTTAACCTCAGCGCAGTAGACACTGCTGCCACGCAGTTAACAGCGCTACTGCTCCCAATGAAGATTCCATCCTTCTCCACGAGCCACCTAGCCATTCTCATGGCCTGTGTATCCGTCACTTTGATTGCGTCATCGATCAACTCCAGCCCCTTCTCAAAATTGTTCGTGAGCCGATTAATTCCAATACCCTCAACCATCGTATCGACCTGCTGGCGCCTTCTAGTCCCCTCTCGCTCATGGCTGGAGTACATTACGCCGAATTTGACTTTGTTATACAACCCGCTTCCCTGGGGATCAGCGAGCACGATCGAGACATCCTTCAATCCAACCTCCTGCTTCAAATAGCACGCAACGCCGCTGATTGTCCCTCCCGTCCCTGCACCAGAGACAAACGCCGCAATATCTCCCTGTGTCTGCTCAAACACTTCTGGGCCGGTAGTCTCGAAATGGGCCGTCCAATTAGCCTTGCTCTCGAATTGGTTGGCGAAGAAACCCTTGCTGCCGTCCTTCCATTTGTCTGCATGATCTTCAGCCCGGCGACGAGCTAGGTTCACGAAGTGGTCTTGGCTGGTGATAGGTGCGGGGGAGACGCGCTCGACTGTTGCGCCGAGGTGGTGCAATAGCTCCACTTTCTCCATTGACATGTCCGAGGGCATGCAGATGTGGCATTTATACCCTTTCGCTCTTGCTAGAACCGCGAGAGATATCCCAGTGGAACCGACTGTGCCTTCGTATATCGTATCCCCGTTGTATGGCGTCAATAGCCCCTCCTTCTCGGCGACCTCGATCATATGTAGGGCAACTCTATCTTTCGGGCTGTTTCCGGCGCCATTGAGCAGCTCCGCCTTGGCGACAATTTCGCAGCCTGTTGCTTCGGATAGAGACTTGATCCTCACGAGCTTGGTTTGACCGATTAGGCCTTCGATGCCAATTTGGATTGTGGGTGGTGTGGGACTGTCCGGCCCTGGGGTTTGAGGTTTTGTGTGGTCTTCAAGCTCGACAGGCGGCAGAAAAGAGGATTCGCGATGTCCGTAGCGAGCGGCATCTCTCGTGCGCTTTCGTTGCTCGAAACGTCTTTGAAGGTCGGGATATAGGTCTTTGAAGCCCAATGTGAGACAGATGCCGGCAGTGAAGGCTACAACGAGCGCGGCCGATGTGTAGGCCTTTGGGTGGTTAGAAACTGACATTGCAGATTCAATATAGTCGTAACATCATAAATATTATAGAAGAAAAAGATTGACTATTTACGTCCCAAGTCTGGGCGACAGCAATGACGACAGGCGCAAGTGAGAAGGCGCTTGAGGTGGATATAAAAGTTGCGGTTGACGAAAGCGGGTAGAAGCTCGGACCAAGATCCATGACCCCGAAATGCGTCCCGCGCAAACCGTTGAGCTTCATACAGAAATCGGAAAGTTCATGCCCCCATGGACTCCCCAGTTGTAACGCAGCTGTTTCGGCAGCTGTTTAGGCACAGAGCCTGCGAAGCTGTGCGCCGGCATTCGACTCTACCATTGAGGCTGGGCCACCAGGCCCGCGGCGGCCAGGGGAAAACATGGACACCGGGAAGGAGAGCAGTGTCAAGCAGCGAGGGCTCAAATAGCGAGAGCAACTGGCAGCAGAGGACTGATATCATGCCTCAGAACATGTCACACGAGTTCAGCAAGTATCCTATGGTTACATCGGAGCAATTGAAGGCCAGGAGAGAGCGGCCGACGCGGGTGAAGATGCTCACGCGAGACTTCATAGAAGGTTTGTAGGGTCCCATCCGCGCCGAAGTTATATCTAACCATGAATATAGACAGTCTCTACAATCCATCCTATGGCTACTTCTCGAAACAGGTTGTCATCTTTACCCCCGATGAGCCCTTCGATTTCCTCAATATCCAAGACGAGCCCGAGTTCCATCGCTTGCTGGGCCAAAAATACACCGATTTCGAGGATAAGCTAGATCTTGTCCAGTACAACGAGACGCGGCAGTTATGGCATACACCAACGGAACTATTTGCCCCATACTACGGAGAAGCCATCGCGCGGTACTTGGTTGCAAACTACAAGATTTCGCAGTTCCCCTACCATGACCTAATCATCTACGAGATGGGCGCTGGTAACGGGACCCTCATGCTCAATATCCTCGACCATATCCGCGAAACTGAGCCAGACGTATACAACCGCACGAAATACAAGATTATTGAGATTTCGTCCAACCTTGCGTCGCTGCAGGCAAAGCAGTTGGTCAAAACTGCGGATTCGAGGGGTCACCACTCCAAGGTGGAGATTATCAACAAGTCGATCTTTGAATGGAACCAGACGGTCCCTTCGCCATGCTATTTCGTCGCCATGGAAGTATTCGATAACTTTGCACACGACGCTATCCGCTACGATCCTGTGACCGAGGACCCGATGCAGGGGACTGTGCTCATCGACGGTCAAGGAGACTTCCACGAGTTTTACTCGCCCACAATAGACCCAGTCGCTGCGCGCTTCCTTCGCGTAAGGCATGCTGCTACTGGCGGGCGCTATCCGCATCCTTTATCATCGAGCCGGTTCATCCGTGGGTTGAAAACGAAGCTCCCCTTCATGCCCAACCTGTCGGATCCAGAATACATCCCGACAAGGTTGATGCAGATGTTCGATATCCTAGCCAAATATTTTCCCCAGCACAAGCTGGTGACTAGCGATTTCCACTCCCTGCCAGACACAATCAAGGGGGTTAATGCTCCGGTCGTGCAAACGAGATATCAAAGGACAACTGTGCCTGTCACAACACCTCTCGTAAGTTACCTGTACATATGAGGCCTTCTAATATATCTCTAACACGAAATAGGTTCACCAAGGCTACTTCGATATCCTCTTCCCCACAGACTTCACAGTCATGGAAAACGTGTACCAAGCACTGACCGGCAAGCTCACTCGCGTCCTCTCGCACGAGGAGTTCCTGCAGAGATGGGCGGATGTGGAAGGGACGGAAACGAAGAGCGGCGAGAACCCGCTTTTGACGTGGTATAAGAATGCCAGTGTCATGACTACCGTGTAAGATGTATTATGTATGTATATATAGGGGGTCAGTTGGAATAGTATGATGATACCCATGGCAAACACCACCGCATTTTCAACACTTAAACTACGTAAGTTAGTGAGATGTAATACTGTAGGATCACTATCCGTATATGATGGCTTGGTGGGTGCCTAGTGCCCATATTTATAACACTGCTTCCGCAGAGAGATTGGCTCCAAGTGCACAAATAAAACATACCAAAGCACCAGAGCTGGCTGTCGCATTTTCGAATTCGATGCCAAGTTTGCTGATAACCACCTTAATTACGAGAATCTACTGGTTAAGGAGAGGCACGTGAGTGGCTTTATTTGATATCTACAGATATCCTACCAAGAATTCCGGACTGCGCCTTCCCTTGTGCATGAGTCAACGACGACCAAGACTATTGATCATAGACTGAAACCTGCAAAACGTTTAGAAATCAAGATGCGTGTGAGCATTTTGCCATACGATGAGTCCTGGGTGACAGCATTTTCAACAATCCAAGCTGCCCTCTCCGCCGCTTTGAAAACCGTCAAGGTCCTCAGTATTGAACATGTTGGGAGTACATCTGTACCAGGAATGGCTGCAAAACCCGTCATCGATATAGACATCGTTGTTGCAGAAGAAGATATCACCGCAGCCATAATCGCACTCGAGCTCAATGGGTACACTTATCACGAGGAGACTGCGTCCATTGACCGATATTCGTTCCGATACAACAATCACCAGCGCCACGCCAAAGGCACCGAAGAGCAAATGACCGGAGAGGTTCGGCGGAATGTGTACATTTGTGGGCCAGGCTCTCTATCATTAAAGAATCATCTTGCTGTGAGAGAAGCGCTGAGAAACGATCGCAAGCTCAGAGAGGAGTATTCGAGGGTGAAAATGGAGCTGGCGAAAAATGACCATGCAACACTTTCGGATTATGTGGATGGGAAAGACGCGGTTCTTCGGAAGGTTTTAAGCATGGGAGGTTTATCAAAAGAAGAAATCGATGACGTTGAAAAGGCAAATATTAGGACAGAACGGATGGCACCGAACTCTCAATAGCGCACATAGTCCAAACTGGCCGCTGGTGCAACTACAAGGCAGGAGGAGTAAGTGGAGGATCGTTGCTTGGAGGAGAGTTGCTGGGAAAAGTCTATTTAATGGTATCAGAAACCCAGCACGAAATTGCACCACAGTATCATCTGCGATTACAACAGACAGTGTATTTCTATCTTCATTGTGATAATTTACACCATGATTGGTCCATTGAATTCACCTCACATTTATGAGTATGAACGACGCTTAGATCTTCAACTTGCTCTCAAGCCACGTGGTAGCAACATCGACAGCCTCGTCAATCTTCTCGGGCTTCTCACCCTGTCCTTGGCGAGTTGGCTGCTTGCCGCCAGACTTGCCACCAAGAATATCAACAACAGCCCCTGACCAATCTTCAGCGAGAACATCCGTAGCATGGGCCTGTGTAGCGAAGTGGTTAGCATGAATACATAAAATATCGAACACAATTTTGCTTACAGTTCCAACATAGACGCCGTGAATAACAGCTCCGTGCTCCTCGCCTCCAGCAAAGACGTACACCGTCTTATCCTTCGCCTCCTTCTTGCAGTAGTTGATCACATCGCTGATAGCCTTGCTGTTGGCGGAAATCGGTAACCTCGCAACGTAGAAAGACTTATCCTTGTTCTCCGGGTCCTTGAAGTATGCCTTTACCGCATCGGTAGCAGTGCTCGACTCAGCCTTCTGGCGCTTCTTCTGCTCATCGACGACCTTCTTCGACTCCTTGCTGAAGCGTTCACGGAGTTGCTCCTTGGTGAGAGTGGATATCCTGAGACCATTCAAATCAGAAGAAATGGCCTTGATTTCGCGCTCCTTCTCAGGGCCGTATGGCAGTGCCTCGAGGGCGTCGAGCCTCTGTGAAAAGTCCTTTGCAGCGAGCTGGACTTGGCGGGCGGCCTGTCCAGTGTACGCAATAATACGGCGGATACCCTTTGCGATACCGCTCTCCTCAACGATGATGAGGTCCTTGATCTCTCCGGTCTGGTCCACGTGTGTGCCACCGCAGAATTCGACGCTGACCTTGCGCCACTCCTCATTCTTTGGGTCAGCAAGCAGGGTGTCAACATCAACACCAACAGAGACTACGCGGACGGGGTTGGGGTACGTCTCGCCAAACACAGCGCGGAGACCGACAATGCCCTGCGCCTCCTCAAGCTGGACATCCTTGGAGTAAATCTTGCAGTTTTGCCTGATGTACGAGTTTGAGAAATCCTCAATCTTTTGGAGCTCTGGCAGAGTGAGCTGGACCTTGTTAGAGAAATCGAAACGGAGCTTTTCCGCATCGACCAAGGAGCCCTTCTGGTGCACCTCATCGCCGAGAACTTCTCTCAGGGAGTGGTTCAAGATATGGGTTCCGGTATGGTTGTTGCGGATGGGTTGCCTCCTGATTTCGTCATATTCAAGAGTGACCTCGTCATCAGCCGAAAGCTGTCCCTGCTCTAGGAAGCCGTTGTGAAGAATGTAGCCACCGTATGCCTGGACATCAACAACCTTGAACTCGGCCCCGCCATCAATACCAATTCTACCAACGTCGGCAACTTGGCCACCTGACTCGGCGTAGAAATTGGTACGATCTAACATCAAACCAAAGTTCTGACCAGCTACCAGCTCCTTGGTAGATTTCAGGAAGTCTTTGCCGTCATAGATGAACTTGACTTTGCCGGTAGTAACGTTGCCCGTGTACTTTGCGTCGTCGATTGTTGGTGGTACCTCAGACTTGTTTAGCTCAGCGATCTGATGGACATCCAGCTTGGCGAATGCAATGACACCCTCCTTTGTAGACTTGCTAGCCTCGCGAGCCTTTAGCCTTGCAATTTCGATCTCTTCGTCATTGTAGCCAATGTTACGCTCATCCGCCATAATCTTGGTTAAATCTTCGGGGAAACCGTAAGTGTCATACAGGCGCCAGACCTCATCTCCGGTGAGGCGGTTGGTGCCAGACTTGATTGCTCTTGTAGCGAATCTCTCGAACATCTTTTCGCCATTATCCAAGGTCCTGGCAAATTGAGCTTCTTCCTCGTCTAAGATTTCAGCGACCTCAGACTGCATCCTCACAATTTCGGGGAATTGTTCGCCCATCTGCTCGACCAGAGCTGGCAAAATACGGGAGAAGAAGTTTCCAATATCGGCATTGAAGTATTTCCTGGCATAGCGCGACCCTCTGCGCAGAACGCGGCGGACAACGTAACCACGGCCTTCGTTGTTTGGAACTGCTCCATCAGAAATAGCGAATGTGAGGAGACGCACATGATCCGCAATCACGCGGTATGCGGTGTCAATTCCGTCGGTATCATCCTTGCCATACTTATCAGTGTATGGTCGAGCTTGGGTAACCTCCTGGATCTTGGCGAATAACGGGGTGAAAACATCAGTGGCGTAGTTGGAAGTCTTGTCTTGGAGAATAGACACGAGACGCTCAAAGCCCATGCCGGTATCAATATGCCTGGCGGGAAGAACCTTTAAGGACCTGTCCTTTTGTCTGTCAAATTGCATGAAGACGTTGTTCCAAATCTCAAGCACATTTGGGTCATCCTGGTTGACTAGACTGGCGGCGTTTCGGCCTCCAATTCTATCAAAGTGGATTTCACTGCAGGGTCCACAGGGCCCGGTCTCTCCCATCTCCCAGAAGTTATCTTTAATGTCTCCTGGCAAAATGTGGTCTTCAGCAACACCAACTGCCATCCACAGCTCCTTGGCCTCCAAATCAGCCTCGAGGCCTAGGTCTTTGTCGCCCTCGAAATAAGTCACATAGAGACGGTCCGGATCTAACTTAAAGACCTTGGTCAATAGTTCCCAAGAAAACTCGATAGTCTCCTTTTTGAAGTAGTCCCCAAAAGACCAGTTACCCAACATCTCGAAAAATGTCTACTCGTATGTTAGTACGGCTGGCAGAGAGCAATCTGTGTCTCACTTACGTGATGATAGGAGTCTTTTCCAACATCGTCAAGATCCTGTAGCGAATTCTATAAGTAATTTGCCTTTCACAAGTAGCCAGTGGGCCTTACATTGTGCTTTCCACCTGCTCTAATACACTAAAAAGATAATCAGCTTGTATCCACGTGATTATGCCAGTCGCTGGGAGGAATGTAGCTCACCTTCTGGGTATCAACAGCACGCTTCATGCTGGCAAATGCTTCGGTGGCTCCAACTGTCCCCAGGAAGATAGGCTTGAACTGGTTCATACCAGCATTTGCGAACAGGAGGGTAGCGTCATTGTGTGGCACCACCGAGGCGGAAGAAACTGCACGGCAGGTATTAGCAGTGTATCTCGAGCAAACAACGTCTTGAAGCATAAATAAAACATTGATAGTATATAGAAATAGTAATTTCAAACAATTTGCGCCTAGACATATAAAAATCTGTGGGCGTGAACCCCCAGGCCTCATTCTTTATGTCCATGGTGGGGTATGTTTCCCCGCGGCGCGGCTCAAGTCAAAAGCTTAGGGCAGCTTGAATGACGACAAAGGAACCATAAATTTGACTGTCCGCCTTCGATACGGCGATCTTTGACTTTGTAATCCTCCATATAATTACTGGAATCGCGGCGCAGAGAAGAAAGAGGCGTCTTTACATACCAATCTCGTGCTGTCTGTCGGCAAAATACTCCAGGAACGTCTTCCTCACCAGTGGCGCGGGCCACTCTTGGGCCTTCTCGCTGGCCATATTGCCCGAAAATCGTCTTCCTCCGGCAATTAAATATATCGGTGATCGTCTCGAAGATCTTGGCGCAGTGAGTCTCTGGGTATAACGAGGGAGGATACGTGTGGATTCGACGGTGCAGAAGATAGGCGAGTGAGTCAAGAAAGACGTCGACCTCCACAAGCCGCCGACAACCATCCAGCGCTATCGTCTGCGAGACGAGCCGCCCAATCGAACAGCAGCTACAAACAAAGAATCAATCGAGCTCGACGTCGCGACGAGAACACAAAGCTCGTTCGCTGCAGAGAATACAATCTTATTGACGAGCGGTTGATAAAAGAAAAAGTTGGCTGGAGCTCGGGCTACGAAATAATGTGATGGAGCGCCGTCGCGCGATGGACGGCAGGGTCAAGAAGAGAAAGGCTGAGACACTGGATTTCAGCAACGACAGACTGTCGAAGAAACTTAGCACTCTCAATTTAGGTTCTTATTCACTCCGTATTCATTTCGCTCGGACTTGGGCTAATTCCAGCTGATGTAGACCACAATGCCGATCACCTTCATGCCTCCGTCGAGCAACGTCCCAACACGCTCCCAGCCCTGAAGACACCAGAAAGACAACATTCCGACGATGATACGATGCGATTAGACGATACGAAACATAAAGTTTACATCTACGACCTGGATAAAGAGCTCGAGGAGATCGAGTCATCGGAGGACGAAAATAAACTGGTCTTTTTACCAGATATCGAGAAGCGCCTCTTGAACAGGCGCATACCATCATCTGTACTCGCGAATAAGGATGGAGAACTAGCGGGAATGAACAAAAGCCAGGCCATGGTATTATACGATATCCCACACTCACTGACTTTAACAGACGAAAAAGACAGTGTGAGGAAAGCAATTCTTGAGTCCAGGCGCAGAGCACAGGAGAAGCTGGGAGTAGGCCAACCACAAGACCATAAAGAAGAAACAGAAATACCAGCGGATCAGTCGGCTTCTAAGCCTCTAGTTTCCGCCCGTCCTCTCACTAACAATAACGTTGTTATTGACCCAACTGTAGAGCCTATGGCTGTAGAAGAGGGCGAGGCTGATGTCATGGACCTCGATTGATACGGTGCAGTAACATTCAAATTAAGTCGTTATATACCATAATACAGCAGTCGTCACAAGCCAATATCATCCGTTCTCTGTAGCAGTGAAGACGCGAACGTGACGTTCTAAGTCCATATCAGGAAATAACCATTCGAGCTGTATACAGTTATCCATCTATTGGACATCTAAACTCCCTCCCATCATGTACAGGCTCTCTCCAAGTCCCTTCCGCCTTCTTTGCAAGTGCGGCTTCGAGACAATGCCGATGGTACAAGTGCCTGCACGCAAACACTACAAGTGGCCCCAGATCCGGCACTTTGCTTGTAGCCACGCCATTAAAACCATCTCCACGATCTTCATCATCCTCATGTCCGTCGAAAGCCTTGGCCTTGCCTTTACCATCCATATTACTCATCGCCCCGTCCTGTGACTTCGCCCTCTCCTTCCCGCGACCCCCTCCTCCAGACTTCAACAACCACCGCTCCTCCCGTTTGATGGCCTCAGCAGCCTGCTTTCCCTCCCATCGCCCCAAGACATCGCCAGCTACGCCGGGGCCCCAGGTTCGGCGATGGCATCCTTCGCACACTGATCCCCGAGGCCTCCACCCCCGTTTGCGCAGGTGAGATGCGGAGTCGACGTTGACGAAAAGATCTTTGTCGAGTAGCCTATTGGCAAGGCCAAGGATGCTCTCTTCGTATGCGTATGCCGAGAATATGGATGTCAATACAGCTCGCAGATCTGTAATGGTAGGGGAGGAGACGGATGCTCTTGTGAGGAAGGCGCGGAGGATTCGGAGGAACGATATGTTGCCTCCAGAGAGTCCAGATGTAGCCGTGAGAAGAGCTGTAAAGGTGCTTTGCACCAGGGAGCGTAAGCTGAAGAGAAGCTTCCCGCCATCGAGATTTGTTGCTTGAAATCCGTCTAGATTCAACAGAGCAGAAGATATGTTCTTGGTGATTTGCACTACTGCGTCGATCAATTCGAGCCAGAGCGATTCTTGAGAGTTAAGCTCAGTATTCATGGCTGACTTTCTCCGTTGCGTTCCGTTTACTTCCTTGCCAGATGAAGCTTTGCTGTTCTTTTTGCAAAGCCAAATCCCCACACCTGTATATTTCTGGAGCGATTCGAGAAGCACTTCTGCAGCTTCTTCAAGATTCTCTGGGTGCATATCCTGGTCATTCGATTGCAGTAGGCCTGTAAGTGCACCTTCGAGTTTGCCAAGGTGCTCAGTCAGTCTCTTCATTGCGTCCCCAATGAGGCCCTCCCGGGCCATTAATATTACGGCAGCATCGACAACGCCGCCCTCTTCCATGGCTGGAAGGACTTTATCAAGGCGGAGATCCGACGCTTGGATAGCTTCAACATACTCAGCCACATGCAGCGCATCAAAGCTACACATGAGCAGAACATATCTTTCGATGAATAATTTCTCGTGCAATGGCTTAGCCTCGGGGCTTCCGACCTTTTCGGGCTCGAGAATGGCCTGGAGATACCGGTATTCGTGTTCGGGATCTTCAGACAGCGCGTCTAAGATGTCCTGATGTAGCTCGGGGCAATATTCCGCGACCGTTTGTGCCGATTTAACGGCATCGATAGTGACAAGGTCTCTCGCGTGGCTTCGAATAACATTGTGTATATCTTCGACTTGCTTGGGGCTCGGCCCGCCCTTGGCCCTCAGACAGTCTCCAATAACATCAAAAACCGATTCCTGATCCTCTGGATCTTCGAAATATGTTTGCAGAAGCTGCCCATATTGCTTGGCGGATTTGTATACATTCTTCAGCGCCCTGAAGAATTTGGCTTTTTGAAACAGGGGTATTAGAGACTGGATATCTGTTGGGTGATAGATAGATAGCAGATACTCAGCACTCAGTTGAGCATCATCGGCTATATCGTCGCCGGGATAGTTGCAAAGCCCAGTGAGGATTTTGTGGAGTGACGACCCTGAGAGCAGGAGGTACTGGGGGAATTTCGGGAGATTTCTTGCAATGAACATGTCCAAGTATACCGTATCCTCTGGAGCGAAGTCTGTTCGATTCATCACCTCAAGCAATATGCTGATAATGTATTGGCGGTTGACGGATTGTCCGAAGAGTTGCTCCTCGCGCATATCGGGATCGGCTTCCGCTGGATCGGCCTCATCATGAGTATCATTAAGAAATGGGTCCTCAAATGCTTCATTCAGTGAACTCAATAGGCTTGGTGCGTCGTATTTCAAGATCATCCGAAGATAGGGGAAAGACGGCTCGTCATCCGCATGTGGCATCGTGAGAAAAGGCTTCGAACTCCCTACTGGCCAGGTGATAGTATTTCCTGAGAACAGGAACCAGTAGATCTCTGATTTTGCTTTCTGGGCCTGCTCGTCTGTGAGTGGCTGGCCCGTGGGATAAACACGCCCGGTGAGGGTATATGACATGTATGGGAACATTTTCAACGCGTTAACGCCATATAAGGGGTCGTCCATCAGCTCGCCGTTCGCCAAATGGCCACCATCCTGGACTAGTGGTACCAGCAATTTCAATATGTAGACCAGCGGAGCGATATAATCATCGAGAGCCTGGGTCCAGATATATATCAGGGCATCGTAGAGGTTGTTCTGCTTGCACAGTGCGGTAATCTGATCTATATCGAACGTCACAGTCTCCATGCGGCATAGTATTTCTTCCAATCGGCTTTCTAGTCCCTCTGAGACGAAATGCGAGACCAGAGACTTTACGACAATCGGCGGAACCGATGTTATCTCTTCTTCCAAAATGTAGGGCTCGAGAGTCTCCAGAAATACTCCAAGGAAGTCACCATGTTCGTACCATTCGTATACATCATCAAAAAGATAGTCTGTATCGTCAATGGCAAGTGAAGCTGAAAAGCAAGCTTGTGCGAGTTCTTTCAATTCCGCCTCTCTGTCGCTTCTCCTAGCCGATGTCTTGCTGTCCCCAAAAGCGAATTTCAGAGAAGCAGTCATAATCTCCAGGAGCTTATCTCGTACAATGGAATGTCTCAATCCACTGTCCTCGGGTAAGCCAATGGTAAGCTTATCCGCATCACCTGTGAAATAAGAGGTTGCCAAGTTGATCGCGCCGATGTAGTCGCCATTTTCCATGAGGGCGATCAGTCGATCCGCCCAGTTTGATACTGCTCCTATTGAGATGTCATTGAACCCGAGAAGGAACATCCGGCCCTTATAAGCTCGGAAGCTCATATAGAACGCATCTGCCACCACGCCGTGCATCGATGAATCCTCCTCATCTAATTGCTCAACCAGGCTGTGCAGCTGGTCCGAAAATAGATCCTTGTGATAAATATGTTTGTAAAGGAGATCAAATGCTTCAGTCATCCTCATTGTGTGGTCTTCCAAGATAATGAGTCGCTGGGTTATCGTCAGAACAGCCAAAACCGACCGGCTAAGCCATTGGACCGCAACAATTGCTTCGTCCGACTTCCAGCGACTTCGCGCTTTGAAATTCAAGCTGGGCTGTTTGTCTCCCTCCGCTTCAAACTCTTCAACATCCATGATGGTGAGGACATTAGACCAGCAATATACCAGTTTAACCTTCGACATCGTATCACCAGTTTCTGGGTCTTTTACTTTCAGCTTCACGGCTGGGAACCACGCTAAGCAACCACTCATGGCACCGTGGGCTGCGACTTCTTTCGGTCGAGCAGCTTTGTGCTGCGTTTCCGCAACTGGTGTGGTCGAAACGATAACCAGTAAATATGGCGTTAACATGGCTGTCAGCCCCAGGGTATCTGTCCCGCGCTCCACATTGCCCAGTGGTAGAGATGCAAACGCCAGAACAGTGCTGGGTTTCCGCGGCTTCCCGGTAATGGCAGAGTCGTTGGGATATCTGCCAAGTATGCGAGTAGTTTTCACGCGGCGGCCTACAGAACCAGTCCCTCGAGTCGCAAGATGCGAAAATGCCATCCCACGGTCGTCGGCGGAGACAATAGCAGTATGCCTCGTGCCTAGAAATCCTAGATGAGTGATTGCGACGTTCGGCACGTGGCCGTCAAGACTTCGGGCGTGTAATGTCGACACTTCTACTGCCGGTATATGCAGAAACGGCCGAGACGCCTTAGCTATCTCCCAAGTGAAGATGTCTCCATTGACATGTCCTCCCGCAACGGTGGAATGGTCAGCCGATATGGCTATAGAGCTGATGGCGCCAGACTCCACAGCTTTCGTTCCTTGTCCGATGATCGACTTCAAGTTTTGGTGATAGTCGAAGACCAGAATTATTCCCTTCGAGGTCCCCACGACAATAGATGCAGACACGGCTATGCAAGTGGGTGTACCAAAATTCCTCTTCCCAACCTCCGAGAAAGTTTGCCCATTCATCTTCTTGAGCTTCGTCCAACGAACAACCTCCCAGGGCGGCGAGGGAGTATCGACTTCTTCTCCATCTAGAGGCACCTGGCTATTGAGCGAGACCTGCCGCGAATGCGAGGGGTAAAATGCCGGGGACAAAGCTCTCGGTGAATAGACACCGGATGGCGGAGCAAGACGGGACGAGAATCTGCGATCGAATGGCCTGAAGGATGGCGTAGGGCTGCCTAGCATTTGTCGAGAGGCCATCGATGGTAAGACGCTGCTTCCAGGAGAAGACATAACGGAGCCCTGTACGGAAGGCGTATCATCTGGAATCGACATCATTGAATCAGCCGGGCTGCCATTCCGTATAGGAGTGTGAGCCGGGGAGACATCTCCAAAGTCGCTCCCAGCCTCATCCATATGCTCGTATCCTTCGCCTTGAACGCCGTTCCCGGTGCGTGCCGGAGCTGCGCTCGCAGCAATTTCCTCCTCCAGAATATCTGATATCCTGCCCTCCACTCCATCACTACGTTGTTGCTCCCACTCCTCTTCGCCTCTGTCCTCCGGCCTTCCATTGTCTCCCGCCCCCACTACCGACCCATCCGTCTCCGACGAAGAGGAGCTCATCGGAGTGTCCTAGACTGGCGCATGGCACCGATGTCGTATTTCAGCGGCGCAGTTAATGGCGCAGGTCTATGCGGTATCTTAAAGTGCTAATCGGATTGGCTGTGGAATGTGTGGGAATCGTCAATGGGCAGTCGTTGACATCTAGGGTACGAATTGGGGTCCGTAGATAAGCTTCGTAAGAGCTTGCGATACGTGCGCGGCCCGCTGGTATAGTTTCCTTACTCAGACACAGGAAACAGAATAAGATTCGAGGGTAATTACGTCGAAGGAAGATTCCCCAAGGCGATGAAGAGGTAGCTATCCACGTTCTCACCAAGCCAAACTGGTAGCCTGTTGTGACCAGGGAGGTCCTGCCGCCGCGGAAATTGCCGCGAACCTGGGGAGGTAAGACGACGACATGGGCTAGGCTATCAATTTCTCCAACCTCAGCCTTTCCACCTCTCCAACTCTCCAACTTCCCACCTCAACAACAACTCACCACCATGTCAGGAATAGGCCCCCAACTGCCGCCTCACCTCGCGAAGCGCAAGCGCTCAACAGACGACACCACAACCCTCAATCCTCCCTCGCCCCCCACCAAAATCCGCGCAACAAGCCGCGATACAGACACTCAGCCTCGTCGCGTCCTCGGCCCCTCCATGCCACCCACCCACAACGAAGAAGAAATCGGCCTCGACTCCAGCTCCGACGACGAGCCTGGCCCTTCCCTCCCACCCGGCGCAATGCCGGCTACAGAATCTAAACCGCGCCGTGTAATGGGCCCAGCAATGCCACCACCACAGAATACCGACGAAATCCCTCTCAACGACAGCTCCGACGGCGACGTCGGGCCCTCTCTGCCCCCCTCCACCACCACCGCCGCCCCAGCACCCCGCCGTGTCCTCGGCCCCGCACCCCCTCCAGCATCCCTCTCCGAGCGCCCTACAGGAGACCCCGACTCCTCCTCAGACGACGACTACGGACCCTCCCTCCCCCCCGCCCCCGGCTCCGCAGCAGCAGCTGCCGCCGCATCTGCCACTCGCGCCCGCGAAACTGCTCGCGCCTCCGCCGCCACCGCCGCTACAGCGTCCAGTGCGCCCAAACGCGCGGACTGGATGCTTGTTCCCCCGGGTGCCGATGACTGGACCGCGCGCGTCGACCCTACAAAACTGAAGACGCGAAAGTTTGCTTCAGGGAAGGGAGCGAAGGCGCCGGGGGAGAAGAGCGGGGTTAGTGCTATATGGACTGAGACGCCCGAAGAAAAGCGTCAGCGGTTAGAGGACGAGGTGTTAGGCCGGAAGGAGGTAGCTACGAATTCCGGCAAGAACGAGACGAGAAGTGCCAGAGGGGCAGGAGGGGAGGATGAAGCAGAGCAAGCTGCGATAGCGAAGAGGATTCGGGAGTATAATGAGAGGATGAGGGGGAAGAGTATGGTGGAGGAGCATACGGGGAGACAGGCGGGGAAGGAGGAGGAGGATGATCCGAGTAAGAGGGGGTTTGATAAGGAGAAGGATATGGGGCTGGGGGGGAGGATTGGGCATGTGCAGAAGCAGGAGATGTTGAGGAAGGCGGGGGATTTTGGATCGAGGTTTGAGAGGGGGAAGTTTTTGTGAGGGGTGTGTGGCTGTTATACGTGTTATAGACTGCGAATAGAATTCTCGAAACGGAGCATGCAACGCACATTGAGGTTTATGAGATGTCTCAAGTGATATTGTCCCTTGCCGTAGTTAACATCGTGGGCACTGTCAATGATGGTAACAATGATTTTCTACTGCACCCATGTCGCTTCTCCCTCCCTTTTGATTAGGGTTTGGGTTTAGATGGAACATTTCACTTCCTAACCTTTATATTCGACTGTATCACAATATTCAACACCCGCAGTTGGTCTGGATGACAAGCTAGACGTTTATGAACAGTTCGCCGTCTCTTAATCCTCATCATATGTCAACCTTCTTCCTCTCGGCTTTCACATTCGGCCTTCACATTTGTACCACCACCTGTTTTTTCGTCGCCGCGTATTGTCACCACCACCTATTCTCACCCAGTCCTTCCCTTCATGTCGCCAATGGCCTCCCCGTGCTTTGCTACCACTTCCTCCCGCATGGTAGTAGCGAACCCATCGCCGTATCGTGGCGGGCATCCCCGACGAGTGCTTCAACTGCTGCTATTTTCTTCACAGCAGTATCCACACCACCCTGGCACCGGCCACCGCAACTAGATCCCGTAAATGTCTAGATATCAACTACTTGTCCATCGATTAGTCCGGCCCCGGCGGTAACGGCATGTCCTTGTCCACTTTAACTGCCTGGCTCCAAATCACTGCCATAGCACTTCTACAACACGAGAGCAAACTTATACCCCCAGAACAGCCATACAGGCACAGAAAATAGCATGCAATCATCACATTTCGCTAATCAGCAACGAGTAGTTATGTAGAATACAAACGCCCTTTGCCCCCATCCAACCTCCTATTCCAACCCCCCCGTCCAATCTCCAAACCACCCATCCCACCACCCATCCCACCACCCATCCCACCACCAGCTCAAGCTTGCGGATAAGAGACAACGTCAGAAATCAACCCACTTTACCTCCCCATACGGATAACACCCGCATAAGTGAGCTTAGTGATCTTCGCGCGGATCGCTGGGTTCTTCATGTGCTCCTGCAGCGCTGAGGGGTCGTTCTGGGCTTGCTGGAGGATGCTGTTCATGACTGGGTCGGACATGATTGCCATGATCTATATCAACATCATCAGTATTGTCAAATTTCTAGACATGGGTGGGGTTATCTTACCTCAGGATCCTTCTGAATCCTCTCCTTAGTCTGCTGCTCCGTCTCCCCATCCCTCGTGGCATACATAGCCTGCAGCGCCTTCTGCTGCTGCTGATCAATCTCCCTCTTATTCGCGCCCGACTCATCAACCCCCGTAGCCAACTCACACATATCAAGACACTTGCTATAATCCCTCATACCAAAGTACGCCTGCGCCTTCCTCAGGTACGCACGGATGAACTTCGGGTCGCGCTTGATAGCCTGATCGCAGTCATCCAGCGCGCTTGGGAACTCAAGCAACTTCATAAACGCAGCCGCGCGATTCGAGTAACCCCTCGGATCCTCCGGCGCGCGCTTCGTCATCTCCGTATACGCCGCCACAGCAGCGGGCCAATCGCTCTCCTTGAACTTTGCGTTTCCGAGCTCGCGCGCCTCCTCCGCCTTGGCGGGGTCGATGTACGCCTTCTTCGCGGTGTCGATCTTGGTCTTCTCGGCGGCGCGGAGCTTGTTCACCACATCCGGGGTGCGGTGCTCGGTGAGGGATTTCTGGAAGTTGGCGATGGCCTGGACGTAGTCGCCCTGCTTCTCGTACGAGGAGCCGATGCGCGCGTACGACTTGGCGATCATCTTGAAATCGGCGTAGACCTCGCGGCCGTACTCGACGGCCTCCTTGCACGCCGCGATGGCGCCCTCGTAGTCGCCCTTCTCGAACTTGGCGGCGCCGACGTTGTTGAGGTACGTGATGTCCTTGTGCAGCTCCCAGGCCTTGGTGTAGTGGGCGACGGCCTCGTCGAAGTTGCGCTTCTTGTACTCAGCGGTTCCGAGAGACTTCTCCTTGTCGGCTTCCTCCTTAGCCTTCTTCTTGGCGGCGGCTTCCTCGTCCTCCTCGGACTCGGGCTCGGGCTCGGGGGCTGGGGCGGGCGCGGTCTTGGTTGGGCGCGCGTCGGTCATGGGGACGTCCTCCTCGGCTTCTCTGGCGCCAGGGCCGGCTTGGCCAGCGGCGCCGCCACCTCCCATCATGTCCATGTCAACACCCATGAGGACACCGAGGACTTGGATCATCCTTGGGTCGCTGAACAGGTCTTGCGACATGCTGGGCTGGGACTTGATCTGGTTGAGCTTGTACATGAACGCTGGGTCCGCTAGGAACGGCGCAGTCTTTGGGTTCGCAGAAAGCTTCTGGAGGAGCTGGGGATCGTTGAACATGTTGCCCAGTCCACCAGTTGGGTCGCCTGTAACACCATCTACGCTTGTTAGTACAAAATCCACCATCCAGATCGCATTCCATCACATACCTTCCTTGGCCTCAGCATCAATGGCCTTGTTTACCGACGCCAACCCATTCTTGTTCTGTGCATTGGCCGGATCCAACTTCAACCCCTCCTCATACGCATCGTGCGCTCCCAACAGGTCTCCAAGACCGTGCATAGCAGCACCCTTGCGTCCCCATCCCTTCGCCCAGTCCGGCTTGATCTCTGTGACTTTAGTGGCATCCTCGAGGGCGTGCTCGTAGTCTTTCTTTGAGGCGTACGCGGCCGAGCGGTTTGAGTAGAGGATATGGTTGGTTGGCTCGATGGCAATGGCTTCGGTGAATTTCTCACTGTTTGGAAAGTCAGCTGGCTGGGTCTTCAGTAATCCTATGTGTGCGTAAAAACTGGCAAATGGGGGCAGTCTGGGTCTCGTGAAGTCGTGAGGCCAGGCTCCGGAAGTAAAACTTACACAGCCTCGTCGAAATTCTTCTCTGCGATCGCCTTATTCCCCAAAGCCTTGAGCTCGTCTGCGCTCATGATGTATTGCGTGTAATAGAATAATTAATGAGTTGGGGTAAGTAAAATATTAGGTGGTCAAGAAGCTGTTCGTTCTTGCGGAATAGTTTTGGAGGTATAAAGAGTGATGATGGAGGTGCAAGATATCAATATTATCACCATGCAGCCCATGTACTTCTAGAGCTTTCGGTGGTTCGCGAATGCACGGACCCTCAACCCCACGAGTTAGTCGCCACAAGGCAAGCCTGGTCACATGACTAGTTTGGACGTTTATACCAGAGCAGAAATTAGAAGGTACGTGTTGAAGCATCTACTCAAAATTCAGCAAAGATGAAGAGTGTGATAAATATGTGAATATATATTCTAGATTATAAGAACGAGCGCAACAATCATAATTGATTCGATCTAAGAATGTCCGCATAGGCATTTATCGATACCTATTCCAATATTTACAGCGACCATAGTCGTGTCCCATAAACGCCATAAAATGAGCACCGTAGCACCCACTGCTCTGATAAAAATCCCCCGTATTCGAGGTCCTTCAATCCCTCCAGGATTGCCGCGAGCCTCTTCAAACCGCCAAACCGAATAGATAATCGCATAAGTCGTCGCTTAGAATACAAGGGAAGAAGGTTTCCCAACTCATATTAACAGGTCAAGGTATAGACCCAAGGGTATTTAAGCCAAGAAAACTGCGGAGCCAACAGCGGCCGCCATGATCCAGTAGACGCCGGACTGCATCATGCCGTGCGTAAGGCTAAATGCACCGCCTTCTGTGGCAGTAGTGCCAGTGCCCGAAGAGGAGGCAGTAGAGCCATTAGCCTCCTCAGTGCCTCCAGCAGCGGTTGTGCCGTTGGGAAGGGTGCCGTTCAGGATAATGGTGCTCTTTCCCTTGATATCGGCCACGGAGACCACACTCTTGTTGAGGCCTGCATAGCTGCCGTTGCCCAGGATGTCCTTCTGGTACTGGGCGTTGTCGTTGTCGTCGCAGCCGCACTCAGAGTACTCTTCGCAAAGACACTGGACCGGCTTCGTCTGGTTGGCGTCGACGGTGATGTTGTAGAAGGTCCAGGAGTTCTTGTACGGGTACGAGTAGACGTTGTGGTGCCAGCTGCCAGCGAGACCATAGATGAGTACTCCGGCTCCAAGACCGACTCCGACACCAAGGAGGACAGGCGAAATGCCGCTCCTCGTCGCCGCTCCAGTTCTATATGGGACCGCAGCGCCGCCGCCGTAGTATCCGCCACCACCGTAGGCTGGGGCAGGTCCTGATCCAGTCCTGGTTTGTCCGCCTGTTGAGGACGAGGATGAGCCTATTGGAAGTTAATACTTGTCCGAAAGAGTAACAAAGTCTATCAGGACCGTTTGGTCCTTGATGGAAATGGTGAAAACATACCTCTTCCGGCACTGCTAGTTCCGCCACTGCTGGTTCCGCCACTGCTCGTTCCGCCGGTTCTCCCTCCACTGGTTCCCCCGCTGCTTCCGCCACTGCTTCCTCCACTGCTTCCACCTCCACGACCACCGCCGCCACCACCTCCCTTGCGCTTCCACAGCTCCTCGGGCGCATCGAAGGTGCCTTCGGCCTCACGGACCTCTAATTGCTGGACTGTCGCCTCGCTATCCCTAACCACCAGCTCGGCGCGCGGAACCAGCGCATTGGCTGTCGACGACAGCGCGATCGATAATATGAGTGCCACGGAGAACTTCATCTTGGCGTCGCTGAATAAAATAAAAACTGTACGACTAAAACAACTGCCTTTTTATGCGCGATAAGATGATCTCTATCCTTGGCGCAGTAGGGTAACGCGACTTTTTTTTGTAGGGGATGTACTGTATATTCTGTACGACAGTTTTCGTTGTGTGGTTGTTTGTTTTACTTTCAGATGAGTCGGGTTTTCCGGAACAGGCACCCTTTTAGTACGAGATACGATGGAAGGCCTCGGGAGGGCGAAGTAAAGCAAGGTTCGGTCGGGGTTAATGTGTCATTCGTGCCGCGATCAAATCTTGGTGCAGGACGCTATACTGAGTTAGGTTTAGCCAACACAGCCACAGAGAGTTGGCATATGCGCTAGTGGCCAATACGGGAATAGCGGATATTCTCACTGTTGTAGTACTGGAACTTACTCCGCCGTAGGATCCTTATTACCATCTTCGGCCAGCGATATTCATATGATCTTACCGGATATAATGCCCGACTGTGCCTGGCTACAAGGCTGGAATTAACTAACTCTAGGCACAGCCTTTGTCTGCTCCTTCAATATTACTGTACTGAATGATGAGATGCCAGGTTTCCGCTTCCAGAGGGTCCACAGTACGACCATTCCACGCACGAAAGCAGCACAAACAAAGAAAGCGCCAGGAGCAGTACAACAACAACACAACAAACCTCCTCTCCCATGCCGCACGGGGAGGCAAGTACAGCAACATGGAGATGGTTGATATTCCCAGACCCCTACCAACCGCCACAACCAACCGGCCAAATCCCGACACCACCCTCATTTCCCCTGGCCATTAGCCTTCGACCCCACATTCAGCCCCCATCAGTCATCCATACGAAAGATTGGAGCCCATCTCCACTATCACCAGCCACTGATCCGCAGCCAGCCAGGACTGGTTAGATACCTGTATGCCTTGTCAGCCTGACGTCGCGCTGGCAACAAGCTTCGGTGACAGGTGGTGGAGGGCTGAACGCGGTGCGCTGGGTGGTGGTGAGGGTTTGATGGAGGAGAGGGCGGCAGCGGCGACTCAGTTGGGAAGGATCCTGCGAGGAGAATTGTGTGAGGAATGGTGCCGTTTGTGATGTATGCACTGTAAGCAAAATTGGGATCGGGACTATAGGTCCGAGGAGATGGTACGGCGCATTGAGACTCTTGGTCCGAGATAATCCGGTAGGTTGCGTTACATTCATGCTGTTGGAACTGCCAAACATGCAGCTTCCCAAGAAAGTCGACATGTCGGTCGTGATCCCCTTCACCGCTCCCTTCACGCATCAGCGATCAAGGTGAGGACTTCGCTTCGTACAGTTGCGAGCTGTCTACAAGTAGTCCGTAGTCCGCTGTTGAAACTCCCAGAAACAAGCTGGCGCATTCACAAACTCCCCAGATGATCTTCTAGCACTCTAATCCCAGTTGAGATAGGAATGCTTGCGCCGTTTATTTCACTCAGGATGGTGTCTAGGGGACACCATCCCGAGTGAAACAAACGGGGCGAGTGAATATCCAGCTGGGGTTGGTTTTAGCTCTGTTCTTTGGCTTTTATTGCAAATTTCTCTTATCCCTATTCAAGTCGCCTGAACACAGCATCTGCCCTACCCATTGGACGCAGTAATGTTTGCCTCCCCGACTATGATCTCGCATCATGCTCTCGGCGTGCAAACACCACAGCGCAACAAAGGGTTTTCAAACGGATACCAGCTTGATGAGCCGAGGGATGCGTGTTCGCATCGTTAATACTGCTCACTCTAAGACGACCTCAGTACGGCTTTTTGATATTCTGATCGTGAGGCTGAGAAGGGCGGGCGGCGGGGTGCATATATTCATGACCTGTTCCCACCACCCCACACAGCATCCACCACGACCACTACAACCACTACTTCCCTTTCCTCCTCGTCCTCCCTCCCCAGTCACCACACACCACACCCCACCCCCAAGATCGTACAACAGGCGCCGTCTCTAATACCTCCTATTCTCTAGGGTTCATCCCCAGTCCCCCACCATGGCGCTGCGTCTGAACCCGAACCTAGAGAATACTATGCATTTGAGACAGCCGTTAAAGCCCGATCTTTGAGGTGGGGGATATGTGGTGACGCGGTCCTCCCTTTTTGCGACGTCGCCCACTTCCGTGAGGGGCATTGATTCTTCTCAACTGGGATAACGGGATTCTCGCTAGGCGCGGAGAGAAGAGACCCCAGATCCCTCGAGGCCAGTGGTGGAAAGGAGAGCAGTATCCCCCAACATCGCGAGCTTTCGCTCTAGAGTGGTTCGCAAGGGGGGATGAACGGCCGCGCGAGAGATGATTCCACCAGCACCATATTTTGGGTCCATCACAGCCTGCTCCCACCGCGCGCAGATGTGGTGCACCCCGGGATGGTGCGGTGTGGAATCCACTCACCGCGCGGTGATTCGGCGACAAAGGTCGTTCGATAGATGATCAAAGGAGGTACTGGGTGGGTCCACCACAGTCTGCTCCCACCGCGTGCAGATGTGATGCACCCCCGGCTAATGCGTTCTTTGATCGTTTCTAGCACCACACATTGTCACTTGCGGAGAGGCATAGTGCGGGGGTTTGGACACGATGTGCGAGAGACGATGCACCCTCCACGGTTTCTTGGGTCCATCACAGCCGGCTCCCATCGTGCGCAGACGTGGTAGGCCATGGAGGTATTGGGTGCCATCGGCTACGGGCAAGCCGGAATTCATTATCCTCGGGATGTTAGTTGCAATAGGACGAGGGTTGAACGGCCGCGTGAGAGATGATTTCCTTACTACCTTTCCTAGGGTCCATCATAGGCTGCTCCCACCGCGCGCAGATGTGGTGCACCCCAGGGATGGTGGGGGTGGAATCGACTTATCGCGCGGCGATTCGGTGACAAGAGACGTGCGAGAGTGATGATTCCGTCTGCTTTAGTTCCTTGGGTCTATCATAGCCTGCTCCCACCGCGTGCAGATGTGATGCACCCCGGGGATGGTGGGGGTGGTGGGGGTGGAATCGACTTCACCACGCATTCGGCGATTATGGGATGTTAGTCATTTTTGTTATTTAACTTATTTCAAACTAATATACCAATATAGCTAGCTAGCTATAGCTATAGTATATATGAGACTCCTTCGATCCCCCCAAAAAGCAAAGCAGAATCCATGCGTTCCAGTTATGAGTGATATAACCCAGCACCCCAGCGCCAACAAGCAATTAAAACTCCCACACATCATATATACGTTCCCAAAACTTCAGTTCAGCAACACCTCAGGAGCCCCACCAACAACCACGTCCACTCCCCCCTCCGCAGCCTTCTCCCCTTGTCTCTTCTCAACCCAAACGCCTAACTCCCTCCATATCTTCTCCTTCTCCGCTTGCGTCGGGTTCGTAGCGAGACCACTCGTAGTCGTCGCCACAAACACCCTGGCCCCCTTCCACCCCCCCTCCCCCTCCTCTCCCTCTTCCATCAACCCGTCAAGCTTCCCCATCGCCTCCCCCTCATCCTGCCACCCATACCTAAACTCCTCTTTCTTGATCGCGCGGCCATGCCTAACCCTCCAGATGCTCTCCCAAATACTCTTCCCCACAATACACACCGCCTCCGGTTTAAACGCCCGCATCTTGTCTTCTAACACCGCGACGCTGTCATCCATCTCCTGCTTACTCAACTCCGCCCCATTCCTCGTCGGTCTCGCCACAATATTCGTATTCCCCAACCCATACAGCCTTGGTAATCCCCGGTCTTCAGAGGGCTTCATCAACCGGCTAGTGAGGCCCGAGGAGTAGAGGAGTTTCCAGAATCGGTTCGAGGGGTGAGAGTACGCGTGCCCCTCCGTAGCGGTCCGGACGCCGGGGTTGAGACCGACGAAGGCGCAGAGGAGGTTTGGCTCAAGGATGTCAACGAGCTCGTTTAGGTGGGCGTATTTGGACGGTGGTGCGTAGCCTGCGGGGGTGTGGGAACGGGATTTCTTGGTTGCTGAGGAGGAGAGGGAGGGAGTGTCTGTTCCTCGCTTTTGGTTCGAGGAGGGGGGATTGGCGGACTCGATTTTGGGAAGTGAGGTCAGAGCGGCGGGGGAATTGGATGCCTCGACCTTGGGAGTCAGACTCCGAGGACTTCGGCGGAGGGTTTGCGTTGTAGAAGCCTCGAAGGCGAAGGAGGAGAGGTTTAGACGGCCTTTGAAACTTGGTGAGGAGACGGGGATTGCTTCGAGACTGGTGTCTTCGGACTTGATTGGGAGGGTTTCGGTCTCTGCCATGGTGATGGGCGTGAGGTTTTGGGATATCTTGAGGGTCAAGATTTGGGGATTGAAGATTTGAGACTCGAGTCAGTGGTAGTAATTATCGTCGCTGTCGGTGGCCTATGATACGAGGCACTGGTTAAATGGCCTGAGACTTGCCAATGGACTGGTATACTTTATATATATACACGAATACCGTCCACCTAGCACTTTTGAAGAGATTGAGATGGACCACAGGCAGACAATGCCTCAATGTTGCAAGCCACAGTGGAACTTCGACTACTCATATGCAACTGTATTACTCTGAACATCGAACGTATGGTAGCCTTGTAGCCTTGTCGAGAGAGTGGTCCTCACCGCCCTTGATTGAATCGGCAGAATAAAAGAGAAGCCCACCAACAGCCAAGAGTCCACTAGAGCCACCCACTAAAGCCGTGCACAACCCACTAAAAATCCAGGATGTAAGTGCCCCGAGTGCCCTAAAATATCCCCCCAATACTGCCCGGAACTGCCCCTGTATCCCCCAACTATCCCCTGTAGAGATTTTCGTGTTATTGCTGCGGTCGGTACACGGCAGATGCGCCCAATACGAAGCATAATTGCCCATAATTGCCCCTCCAAGTACGTACGCCGTACATAAAAATGGTCTTACCACTCCATAAATCCATAAAATAAACAACAACAACTACAAACTTGGCTGCTGATTTTTATTTTTAGCACAGTGAGATACTATAGAGATCCTCAACGTGGGCGGCTTTATCGAATCAGACCCTCCCGTGCTGTCCCGCATTGCACTTTCCCACCTATCCCATCCATATCCCACTCCGATTCTCCAATAAAGTGGTTCACACAGCCCTTGTCCGGCATGGATCTTCGTTCGTGTAAGAGCGTCACCCCGCCAGCCAAGCCCCACCGCCTCAACTGGAACACGAAGAGAGAGGGAAGGGGTGAGGGACGGGGGGCATGGGGGGCGGTGGACTCAAATGAATTGAACGAGCCATGACGACTTTCCAAGCTTTATAAACACCCATTGACCACCACCAACTTTCTTTGTTCATTCCTCTCCATACCCCCATTATACTCCTCAAGCTTCAAGCTACCTACCTACCTCCCACCCTTCCACCCTCCCACAAAACCCCAACAAACCACCCACCATGGAAGCCGCCCAAAACCTCGTCCACAAGCTCCTCAGCTCCGACACCCCCACCCCCCTCCCCCAACCCACCGCCTCCCAGCTCCAGCAGCTCCGCGACACCTACGAAAAAGCCTCCCAATCCCACGTCTTCGCCTTCTACGACACCCTCAGCTCCACCGAGCAAGCGACCCTCTACAACCAACTCTCCCAATTCGACCCCGCGCGCATCAACGAGATCACACACCGCGCCCTCAACCCCCCCGCCGCAGCCGAAGATGCACCCCACGCAGGCCTCGAGCCGCTCCCCGAGAGCGCAACGGCTAGTATACTTGATTCCGCGCCGGAGGATCTGCAGACCTGGAACGACGCCGGGCTCGACCTGATCGCGTCTGGAAAGGTTGCTGTGCTCCTCCTCGCTGGTGGGCAGGGGACACGACTCGGTAGCTCTGCGCCGAAGGGATGCTACGACATCGGCTTGCCTTCGAAGAAATCCCTCTTCCAGATCCAAGGCGAGCGCATCCGCAAGATCCAGCGTCTCGCTGAGAAGAAATCCGGCGCTGCGGTCGGCTCGGTCACCGTGCCTTGGTATGTGATGACCAGCGGACCGACGCGCGGCCCCACAGAGGCGTATTTCCAGGAACACGAGTACTTTGGGTTGAAGAAGGAGAATGTTCATATCTTCGAGCAAGGCGTGCTGCCCTGCATCTCCAACGAGGGGAAGATCCTGTTAGAATCCAAGGGCCGTGTGGCTGTTGCGCCGAACGGGAATGGTGGCATCTACGAGGCGCTTGTGACGTCCAACATCACCGCCGATATGCGGAAGAGGGGGATCGAGCACATCCACGCGTACTGCGTGGACAACTGCCTCGCCAAGGTCGCAGACCCAGTCTTCATCGGTTTCTCGGCCTCAAAGAACGTCTCCATCGCCACGAAAGTGGTGCGCAAGCGCAACGCTACCGAGTCGGTGGGCTTAATCCTCCTCAAGAACGGCAAGCCCGACGTGGTCGAGTACTCTGAGATCGACTCCGCGACCGCCGAAGCCAAGGACCCCAAACAGCCCGACGTCCTGAAATTCCGCGCCGCCAACATCGTCAACCACTACTACTCCTTCGCCTTCCTCGAGACGATCCCCGCCTGGTCCGCGCAGCTCCCGCACCACGTCGCGAGGAAGAAGATCCCCTTCGTCGAACCCAGCAGTGGCGAGACTACCAAGCCGGAGAAGCCGAATGGGATTAAGTTGGAGATGTTCATCTTTGACGTGTTCCCGCTTTTGGATCTCGAGAAGTTCGCGTGCATGGAGGTCAGGAGGGAGGATGAGTTTAGCCCGCTGAAGAATGCGAGGGGGACGGGGGAGGATGATCCGGATACGAGCCGCAGGGATGTCATGGCGCAGGGAGAGAGGTGGGTGAGGGAGGCTGGTGGGGTTGTGGTGTCTGAGGGGGATAGGAAGGGCGTTGAGGTGTCGCCGCTGGTGAGTTATGGGGGGGAGGGACTGGAGAAGTTGAAGGGGACGGAGATTGTGGCGCCGGCGGTGTTGGAGAAGGAGTTGGAGTAGAGGGTGCTGGAGGGAGTGTGGGTAAAAGGGATTAGTTGGTTTAGGCGTCAGTGTGAGGCTTTGCCTGTAGTTATAAATAGGCTAGAGAAAAGCGGTAGAATATATGTTATTTGTCTCCTGACTTGACTTGGTCGCACTTGATTCCTGTGAATAACTATGTGACATATATATACGCCCAATCTACACAGTCGAGGGGAGGGGGTTATACGATGTGCGGGAGTGCTCAATGTGCTTGTCTGTCTGCCATTACCAGGGCGCGAGGTTCATCTCACCCATAGCTAGAAATGTAATTACACCTTAGCATTTTGATAGTTTTTGCATGGCGGGATCGAAAAAGAGGATCTATTCTTGGTAATATTACATATATTGGGTATATCTCGATTTGAAAAATAAGCTTGAATATAAAAAAATATAAAAAAATATAAAAAAATTAAAACCATCCCTCTGCTCTTTCGGGGCTTAAAGATATACATGTATGACTCTCTCTGACCTGTAGCCCACAAATGGCGAAGTCATTCCTAATAAATAGGGGCTAAAGCGCATTTATATATGGTACGTAAGCTACGATGGTCAAACTTCGGTGTTGATATAAAAATGTTCCTGCCTCGCTCACGCCGCTCATCCAACTCACCCCCTTGCTCACCCTCACCTCGCCCTTCATGCCATAAGGGGCCTCGATTCCGCGGTATACCTATTACCGCGATCGTGACAATTATCTCCACAGTAGAGCCCGGTCCACAGGAGCAAAACCAAAAACCAAAAAAAATAGCAAAAACATACAACAGTGGGTATTCGCTGGTGGTCACCCACCTAACTACTAATCCACCGATCTCAAGCAATCCTCTGGCTAATAGTTAAATCGGTGCCATCTGGCCTAGTGGGTGAGCGTCGCCGCCCTTGCCCCTTATTTTGTAACCTTGCCCCTTATTTTGTAATCGCGACCACCTCAACTACCTCAACTACCTAAAAGTGGGTCCATTTTTAACAACGTGTTGTATCGCGACAGTAGACCCCTATAGGTAAGTGGGTGAGTATGCTAAGTAAGGTGAGTAAGGTGAGTAGGGTAAGTAGGGTGAGTAAGGTGAGCTAGACAGGTGAGTAAGGTGAGCTAGACAGGTAAGAAAGGTGAGTATGGCAGAACTAAGAAAATGGTATAAAGTGCTAGCCACCCGCTTTATATTTCACAGCCTTTATTTACATTATGTATTTTCTTTTAAGGTATCTGCTACTATAGGACGCCTACTGCTAAAGAGAGAGCTACTATAGTATAAAGGTAAGGTTATACTATATAGAGTACACTTAATTATCAAACCTAATTAAAGGAGATTAAATAGACCTCTCTTATAGGTACTACTAAGGAGAAACATAAAGATATAGAGAAGTTGTAGTAATAGTATATATAGATTGTTAATTTATAGAAGTTTACTTACTAGTATATTAGGTACCTTACCCTAAAGGGCCTAGATGTTAACTTATTAATACAACCTAATAGCACTATGTTTAAAGACTTTGTTAAATATTACACCTCATTACAAAATAGTATAATTCATAAGCTTCTAATAGTCTATAGTATTAAAACTATCTAGTATAGATTTATAGGTTATTAAAATTACATTATAAAAACTAAGTTAGACTAGTAGTTAGTTAATAATGTTTATGCTATAAGCTCCTAAGTCTCTCTACTTAATATAATTTTAATTCATATATGCTATAGTTTATTACTAGGTTCTTATAGTAGAAATATAATTTAAGTATAAAGAGATAGGATAAATACTTAGTAACTTTTAAAGACCTAATAAAATTAATAACACATCTCTAGTACTTATTCCATTATGATTACCTCTATAAGTACTATAGAGTCTAACTATTATTTATACTAATAGTTTTTACTAGCTATAGGGCTAGAGCTAGTGCTATTATAGAATTAAGCTTCTATAGGAGAATGAACTAAGCACTTATATATAAGGTATATAGAATGTTTACATAGAAGGTTGCTATCCTATTAATTAAGTAGGTGTAAGGACATAGGGCATAGTATTATAAGAAGTGGCATATAGGAGTGCGAGTTAGATAGGAGTTAGTGCAATCCTATAGGTCTACTACAAAGGATACAAAAAAGATGAAGGAGGAGTGTAAGGCTTCCTACCCCTTAAGTATCTATATTAGGTCTAACTCTGCTAAGCCTAGTGTGCCTATAGATCCACTCCTGTCTGTCACCTAAATCTACCCTAACCCTTAAACTCCTATACTGCTACCCTATAGTGTTAGTGTTCACACTACCTTATAGGTCTAAATGTACCCTATATAAGGAGGCATCCTTACATTACCCCCCTCCTTAAGAGAAGGCTTTGCCCTTAAAGCGCATAATCTATATTGTCTATAGAATAGCACTAAGTCATGTAGTAATCTAAGGACTGTTGTTACCTATAATCCTATACTAGTAGGAGTACGTAAGGGTCTAAAGCAACTCTAACGTCTATAGGGTCCCTATAGTTGTGCTCTATAACTATACTGTTAAGCTAACACTTGTTAAGATTAAAGGCTTTATAGTTGTAGTAGATACCCCTTAGAGGAGATTTAGGGTCGCTACCTCTATAGAATCTAGAGGCTATATAACTATAGTTGTAGTTAGTTTAGTAGGAATAAGGGAAGGACCTAGTTTATAGTTCTAGCGCTATTCTAGATTATAGGCAGATAGTTCTTACACTATATTCTAATAATTACCCTTCTATTAACTTTTCATAACTATAACATAGCTCTAGAATTAAGGGCTTAACTTATTCTACATGTACTAAAACCACTCTAACTTAGTAACTTGTCCTATGATTACAGTGCTCTAAAAATGTGCTTTAAACTCTAAGAAGGTTTTGTTAGCATGTCCTTCCTTACCCATTTATAGGTTGTTAAAGAGGTCCTAAGCCTACTCTATCTTGTTGCTAGTAAGGAAGTAGGACCCTAGTAGATCCATTATTTCGTTAGCACTCTAGAAACCATACGCATTAGATAGGTATTAGGGTTCTAGGTATTTCTTTGCTAGGCTAGTTATAGTTCCCTATATTAATGCTCATTATGATATATTAGTAGGGTAATAGTCTTTGTTAACTATAAGTTAGTCCTAAATAAAGGTGCTCTACTATAAGAAAGTATGTTTAATGCTATTACTTAGGGGCGTAATTCGTTTAGAAAAGGTGGATTTCTTATAGTAGTGTAGATGTTCCTTAACGTTTAGTTAGGGTAGAACTAGGGTGCCTTTAGTAGTTGTGTAAGTAATCCCCTAAAGGGATTATGCATAAGTATTTAGGATTAGTAGCAATTAAATGGTCCTAGGGGTGTTTTATATAGGGTACGTTTAAGTGTCTAATTAATTGTTGTCTACGCCTTTAATAGTAGGTGTTAGTGCCTCTTTTATAGGCGCTAGCGTAAGTATAGTCTAAGAAGCTATAAGAGCAGCAAGTATTACCTTAAGCTCTTACATCTTGCTTTTAAGGTTTATAATTTAATCTAGCAGGGTGTTAGATAGCACTATAGTTATGTCCTCTATAGTAGTCTACTTAGTTACCCTTTATAGCTGTTAACTATCATTGTTGTAGGTGATGTTTAACGTTAGCATCTTTAATAGGTTTAGGGGTGTATTATGTTGCAGTTAACATAGAAGAGTCTAATTTCTAGTAGCTTATAGCTATTAGCACTCTTATTTATAATTACCTCTATGTATAAGGGGGTTGTTTAGGATCTTATATCCTATTTAGTACTAATATGTTAGCAACTTTACTAGCTTGCTCTATAGGATTAAACCCTAATCTGCTAGCTATCTATAAGATCTCTAGAATCATAGCTATTTAAAGTCGTTAGGTCTCTGCTTTAAAACGGCACTAAGTTGCAGTTAGTAGTAGTATAACAGTAGTTCTCCTAAGTCGTTCTAGTATAAGATATTATTTAAGTACAGCTGTCCCTAGTAGGCGTAATCTTTTTTATATAATGTAAGGACATAGGGTACTATATTATAAGAAGTAGCATATAGGAGTACAAGTTAGATAGGAGTTAGTGTAATCCTATAGGTCTACTATAAAGGATATAAAAAAGATAAAGGAGGAGCATAAGGCTTCCTACCCCTTAAGTATCTGTATTAGGTCCAACTCTGCTAAGCCTAGCGTGCCTATAGATCTACTCCTGTCTATTACCTAAATCTACCCTAACCGTCAAACTCCTACACTACCACCCTATAGTGTTAGTGTTTGCGCTGCCTTATAGGTCTAAATGTACCCTATTTAAGGAGGCATCCTTATAGTAGGACTACTATATTTATTAAATATAGCAACCTAGCAGCAGCTATACCTTTAAACTTAAAATAATTTAGAGATATATAAAAGGGAAATGTAATAATAAGAATGAAAAGTACATAAAGTTTATTAATATATTAATAATAATGCTAATAAATAATAGTCTTTATGTTATTCTTAAGCCTAAGAATTACTTAATATATAATAGGTTATTGTTCTTTTTTTCTATAGTAACTACTAATAATGCTATAAAAGGGTTTAATATATTAGATGCTCTTATAAAGACTTATGTGCTAGAAGGTAGAGATTTATAGGAACTTTATTAGATAAGGAGGCCCTTAAACTCCTTATACTATAGATAGTATCTATAAAGGGTATAGATAAAATTAAAGCACTTACTTATGCTATACTATAGAACTAGGTAGTGTCTCTTAGTTATAACATTAGCTATAGAGATGCTCTAAAGATACATGCTATTTATACTAGTGTTATAAATAAGATTAAAGGTAAGTTAGTCTATTCTATCCTAAAGGAGTTCTCTTTAATTATTTTAAGACCTAGAAGTGCATAGATAGATCTTAGATTATAAAGGCATAGGAATATATAATAAGGCCTATAAGTTAAAGATTATTAAAGGATATAGATTTTTAATGTATAAGGGTAAGGACACACCTACTAATAACATTAAGATGCTATAAAGTATAGATTATTAACGTAATAGAAATGCTCTTAAGGACCTTCTAGTAAAAGAGAAGGCTAAGTTTTTTTAAAGACCTAATGTTTAATACCTAGAAATGCTTATAGCATAAGCTATAAGAGATATAGATAATAAGCCTACTAAACACCTAGCTAGGTTTAAAGAGTAGTAGAAATTATATACTAAGAAAGGAAACCTCCTTAAATTAGCTAAAAAGTTATTTAGAGAAAACTAGTTTTCTATAAGCTATAATAAGGAAGCTTTATAGCAAGTGCAACTACTAGAAAACAAGGACAAAATCATTCTAACAAAAGCATAATAGATACACATCTTTTAGTTAACTTGTTAATTTATGCTAGTGTATAATTATATTACAAATGTAATACTTACTAAAACTAATAAATGTTAAGTAGCTTTATATAACATCTATAGCCTATATGTTAATAATAGCTAGGTAGTATATTACCTAAACAAACATTCTATTAGTAGAATGTGTCCTTATAAAGGCTGTTACATAACTATAAATAAGTAAGAATAGAATTTATAAATATTATTTTAAGGCTAATTAATCTAGATTACGTATTATAATGTAATTTAAACACATCTATGCCTATTGCTAACGTAAGCTATAAGATATACTAAGCTAATAGCCTAGTTTATACTCTTACTAGCTTTATAACTAAAAACTGCTATTTATAGAATATTACTATATATGCTATAAGTAGAGTTGTACTAAAGATAGCTAGAATAACTATTATAAATCTTATCTTAAAAACTAGAATTAAGATATAGGCTTCTAACCTTTTAATACACCCTAGTAGTTCTAGGCTACTATCCTTTCTATCTAGGTAATAAGGACCTCTTACTATCCTAGAGGATGTAGTAATAGATGACGAAGTCTATGCTACTTAATTATATTAACATGCACCTTACTACTTATACAGAATTAGAATGTCTGTACTCTATATGCTATACGCATCTTAAGTCTCCTTTAGATTTTAGAGCTCATTTTAAAGACGTGCATTATATTAAGGAACCACGTTTAAACTATGTGTCTAGGAAACGAAAAAGCAACAATAATAAGTAAAAGGTGCAAGATATGAAAGGCGAGGCTTTAAACAATGTAATTAAGAAGGCAAAGAATGAGGACAAGAATAATACGTTATAAGATGGATAATATAAACTATTATCGTTCTTAAAATGCATCTAAACTGTGGCTTAGATTGTGGTTATGGTTGCTAACTGTGGCTGATGGTGTTGTGAGGCGTATCATCGATTAAGGGATAATTAGGTGGAGGATAATTAGGTGGAGGATAATTGGGTGAGGATAATTAGGTGGAGGATAATTGGGTGGAGGGTCATTAGGTGGAGGATCATTAGGTGGAGGATCATTGGCGAGGATCATTGAATTGAGCAGTGGAATCGGCTTTGGGACGAGCTACACTATTAGAATGAACAACGTCCTCCCGCAATGCTACCGATCAAGACAACAGGATTAGCGGCGGTCAGATCTTCCTGGAAAGTTTCTTCGCTCATTAGGCCGCAATCTCGAGCAATCAATTGTACTACACTGCCTGTATCATGATGCTAGAGATCAAACCCGCGGGTAGACTACCACAGCCGTCGATGCTACATTAGTTGCAGTTTGGCAGTCCAGAAGGGTCTATAGAATTTCCTTAACTAACCCATATAGTGCTAATCTCATTAATGCAATCCAACCTTTATTCATCGCGGGCAAGCTTCTTAGTCATCGAAGTGAGCATCTCAGTGTAGCCAGGCTCTTTAAGATCATCAACAAGACTCCCGGATGGGGCGCTATGTGGAGACTCAAAGATCTCAAACGAGTTTAGGGCTACGATCCAGCGAAATAATTTCAGCTATGAGCAGTGATAAACCATGAGAGCTCACGACAACTCATCAGAACGAGTTGTAGTGAGCTCTCATGGTTGACGACTCGCCTCTCAGGGAATGGATGGGATGACTACGATGATCGCCAAGGGTTTCTTCTCATCTCAGCTAACGACATTAATGATGTTAGCAGCCCAGCTTGAATTGCGAAGTCTATCCTTGCAAGGATTGGAACTAAGATCCCGACGTATCTAAGTGTTGATGTTGATGTTGTTGATCCTGGACTTGCTCCTGGAACTGGGACACCCGAGCCTAGGGAATGGACAAATAGGGAGCTAATAAGGATTTTGAGAAATGTTGACGGCTTGAACATTGTTGGAGCCGACATTGTGGCGGTCGCCCCAGCTTATGATGGAAGGGGTGAGCAGACGTCGTTAGGGAGCTGTCTTACGCGTCGTAGAATATGGATGAGGGCGGTGTGATAATAAGTTTCGTCGCATGCTTGGAACTGTTGGGCCTCGTGCTGCGAAAGGACTTGCAGGTCATTTTGACGAAATGCTGACTTTCCAATCATGGAACGAATTGAAATTTCAAGCCTATTTGCTTCTTGGTCCAGATCCGGGTTTGATACCACAGTAGTTTTGTCTCCATTGGCATTGAGCTGCCGACGTTCCCAGGCAGCTGCTCCAATCTCTTTGAAGGAGATATTAAGGTCTGTTGAGTAGGTGGTGTATATATCTAGATATCGGTTTTCTAGAAAGAAGAACTCGTTCCGTGTGTGGTCGGACTCCACGACCTTAACTCTAGTGTGAATTGAAATTTCTATCAGTTCTAGCATCAGTGTAACGGGGTGCCGGCGTGCGACCGTTACAGTATATATAGCGTGTTACGCGTATTCCAGCCGAGCTGGAATATTGTAGTCTTTTTGGCTCAGTGAGGTGTGGCGCGAGCGTAACCGTACATCATTACAATCAGCATCAATCTAGCGGTGGCGAGACAGGAACGATTGGAAGCTTACATCATCGCGGACTTCCCAATCATATCCCTTGGTCGCGAGTTTCCTAGGCTCGGTGTTCGGCTGCTTCCGACAACATAATTTTGCGTTAACGAGATATTGATATTAGAATGGAAAGAATGGCATGTACAGTAAAGTACCAGAAGTCGTGGCGTAACGCGGGGGACGGGATAATGCGGTGAACCCTGTTGAGCTTTCATTAGTTTACCAGCTCGATCATTGCGACGACCTAAAAGATGGGTCGCATATCTACATAGCACAGTACGAGTTACGTACTACCGCGGCAGTGTCTGGCCCCAAAGCGTCCTGTTACACCCGCGTTAGAAGGGGAGTAACTACATTAGGTATGCAGGATGTCGATATTGCCACCAAAATGTCCAGCTATATTCTCCATTACCTTGATTATGACTCTCGTCGCTGAGTTGTGCGAACTGCCTCGATTTCAAAGTCGACAGTATGGCGGTGCCTAGTGACTCTCCGCCAAATGTTGCTGGCGAGCGTCTGGTTCGAGACATATGGGCGATAACGTCGATTGCACTTCTGGCGACGATTTTACGAGTGGTGGCCAAGATCAGAATACTGCAATTTAAATGGGACGACATATTAATGGTTGCTGCTCAGGTGTGTAGTTCACAAGCTTCAGATTCTCCGTAGAGCCACGCGGGCTGCTAATTTGTATGCGGTTATTGACCATTGTGTTGCATCCAGATCTTCGGAATAGCAGGATCGATCATAGTAACGATAGGCGTACAGCATGGACTCGGTCAGCATGTCTGGTATCTTCCGCCGGCAAGAGTCCCCAAGGTCATCATATTTGATTACGTGACGCAAGCCTTAGGCCTCAGTGCGTCATGCCTGGGGCGAGTGGCATTCACCATCTACTTACTTCAGCTTCTTGGCTCCTCGCGTACACAGAGAGTTATGCTATGGATCTTGATTACAACGCAAGTGGTTACAAATGTTGTATCCATTCTCATCATGTTCTTGCAGTGTCCAGGACATGGCTCTGCTATTTGGGATCGGCCAAATCAAACAAAGTGCTGGGGAGTTCACGTTCAGGCATACTTTGGCTTCTTCCAAGGATGTGAGTAAACCTGTTCCACACTGACCACAAACTGTCGCTGCTCAAGTACTAACATCTCGACTTCACAGCCGTTAATTCAGTAACTGATCTCTACCTTGCCGCCTTCCCAACTTACATCTTCTGGAACTTGAAGATGAAACTGAAGGCAAAACTCGGATTAATGGCTCTCCTCGGCCTAGGAATATTGTGAGTTCTATTTTCGTACCCCATTCAAGAAGCTGGCCCACAAGCTAATACATTGTTTCTACTGTTCTAGTGCCATGGCCGCATCAATTGTTAAAACGGTGGAAGTCCGTGTTCTAGCAAACCCAGATGACGACCCCACGGCGACCACTATCACCATGGATCGATGGCTATATATTGAGACATATCTGGTCATTACCACAGCGTCTATACCATGCATCCGTTCCCTTGTACGGAGAAAGGGCGGCCAAAGTCAGAGCGATCTCAGCAACTCATATGAATTGAGTTCACGGCGCGCTGACAAATCTGGTCTACCACTAAATACGAAGCGACCAATTTCTGCGTTTGCCGGAAAATATGGGAATCAGTTGAGCGACGACACTGGTAGTGAAGATAATATACTTCGGAACAGTACTATTGAGAACGCATACTCGCCTGACTCGGGCATCCTTGAGCGAATTGACATTACAACACACATCGAACCAAGATAAGGCGAGAACATCATTGAATCCTGACAAGCCTTCATAAATTGGATTTGGATTTGTCGTTACTGTTGAAAGCCGATGAATGCTCCACACAGTGTTGCTTCAAAGTAGAAGACATTCATCAGATGCGCAGTTCCGTTTGGTGCCATTGGGAATGTGTAGATGCACGGTGGAGGTGTAAGACCAAGCATACCGCCCATCTCTATCAAGGCTTTTTCTCCTAGCTTAGCTTGTGTGCTAGGGCCGATAGTGTTCTCGGCCGACGTCATGCCATAATAGTGATAATGTAGGGAGCAACGTGTATCGAGGCTTAATTTACTACAAAAATATCTGCACGCTAGTTCATGAACAGAGGAAATTAAAGCTGCAATTAATAATGAGGGTTAGGATATACCTCGAGAGTTAGACTCTGAGGATGAGATGTTTAGTATAAAGAATAAGAAACTATGTCTATAAGTTAAGGGTAGCCTCTTAAGGCTTAATTCCATTTAAAGGAGCTAAAGTCTAGCATGCTAGTTTTATTCTTAAGCGTTTGTTACATAGTAATTACACGTTCCTTTAGCCTAAGGAAGATAGCTTTTACTAGGGAGTCTAGTAAGAATAGAAAAAGAACTATAGCATATATAGAGGTAATAGCACTAAGGATAAGAAATATTAGCTTCTAGTAGGTAATGCCTACTATGTTAATATGTCTAATGCTATAGGAGATTACACTACTTAGAAGTGCTATAATATAGTTTCTAAAGTACTAGGTAGATTAACTAAAAGTAATAAGATAAAGAGTCTCTTAAGACAACTTACTAGAGAGGTTGCTCATTTCGTTTATAGAATAGACTAGTAATTAAGCTAAAGCCTAGTATAATAGCTACTTCTCTAATACCTAGAAAAAATTAAGCTACTATTAGGCTAGTAAAGTTCTTATACTTAGTATAGCACATAAGGATACTACCTTAGATAAAGACTAAAATAGTTAGGTATTTGCTAATAAGGACATAAATAATAATGTATAAGCTTAGCTAGCTCTAGAAGAGGTATCTAAAATAAAAGACAGCTAAGGCCTATATAAATTCTAAGCTATATAGGTTCTAGATTAAGTGTTGTCTTAGTGTTATATACATTAGATTAATAGAAGGGAAGTAACATAGTAGATCCTACTATAGATTAAATAGTACTACTTAGCTAAGAATAAATTTATTAAGGAATTAAAGGAAGTAGGCATATGCTATAAGTAGAAGTAAGCTTAATTAATTAGATATTACCTCTTATATTTTAATAGTTTAGAGTGCTAGTAGAGGCTTATATAAAGTTAAGCTTCTAAAGAACCTTTTACTCCTCCTCTAGTATTAACTAGATGTCTAACATCTACCCTAAGTTAACGTTATAGTTGTTTTACCTTATATATTAACCCCTTACTACTCTATTATTTAAAGCTATATAAAACAAAATAGTATATATTAGGGTTCTTTAATAGTAGGTAGTTAAAGGGGGACATTATTTCTACTCTATCTGTCCTTACTAGTAGTTTATATAAAGAGATGTTTAGAACTTATAGTAGGATTCTCTAAGTAGACCTAATAGGTTAGGGGCTATTTATCAGTTTCTTAATAGAGTTTGTTATTTAAGCATTACTAAGGGATACTACTGCTACTTATTATCTCTATATTGTTTTTATTAAGCTATTAGCTTCTATTAGCTAATATTACTTTATAAATGTAGCTATGTTCTATAGTAGACACTCCTACCTACTAATGCACGTTAATCTAGAGTATAATCTAGGGAGGTAGGGTCTCCCTCTATAGTTAGTAATATCTACTATAGAATCTAGGGAAGTAGGGTCTCCCTTTATAGTTAGTAATATCTACTATAGAAGTAGTAGAATATTAGACATGCCTACTAGGTAACTAGTTTTTAGGGGGATAGGAGGGATGGAGCTTATTATATAAGGATAGGCTTTTGCTAATTAACTAGTAACAGATTTCTTTCTAGGTCTAATACTTAAGTCTAGCATTTCTAGTATTTCTTATTACTTCTTAGTTATGTTAAAATAGCTAGTTAGAAAGAGATTATAAAGGAAGTCTATATAGTGCTAGATAAGTATATTTCTAGGCTAAGTAAGATTAACTAGAAGGTAAGTACTTGCTTTAGTATATCTTAATATTAGATTATGCTAATATAACTAGATCTAGTTAAAGCCTAAGCTTGCTTTTAAAGAGTATGCTACTTATAATAATATATGTGAATTCTTTAGTGCTCTTAGTGCCTAATACTAGGTTAAACAGAAGCTATATAACATTAGCATAGTGCTTAAGGTAAGCTATACTTATAGTAAAGGCAGATAGGTTATTACATTTAATATAGAATATAATGTACTATCTAGCATTAGTTATGTAAATAGCTATAACCTAATTATAACAAGCTTAATTACTTCTTTTCTTACTATATATAAGGTAATAAGTGTACTTTATACTAATAACATTAGATACTCTATTTAACTACTTAGGACTCTAGCTAAAGAGGGTAGTAGTAGAAAGCTCTATTTAATTAACATAGGTGTATATAATGGTGTTAATGCTTACTTTATGATTTATTAATTCCTAGTTCTTTCTAGGGCGCCTAATCTTCTAAGTTCTAGCTTATATAGTAGATAGTATCTTATAAATAATAAGGTAGAGGTAACATTTACTAGTAAGCTAGTATATACATCTACTACTCTATAAGAGGGCGTTAATGCCCTTAATGCTATTGTTATAGCATATGTTAATATCTTAATACTATGCTAGTAGATCTTACCTACCTAGAAGATTTATAGCATAGTGTTATAAGGTAGAGAGAGACCTAATGTTATTCATATGTTAACAACTATAAATTATTATGTTACTCTAAGATAGTAATGATGCTAAAACTATTAATAAAGAGAGTGTTAAAGTACTTTAAAGCTACTACTACTATAATGTAAGGACACAGGGCACCGTATCACAAGAAGTGGCATATGGGAGTGCGAGTTGGATATAAGTCGGTGCAATCCTATAGGTCTACTACGAAGGATACAAAAAAGATGAAGGAGGAGCGTAAGGCTTCCTACCCCTTATGTACCCGAATGGGGTCCGACTCGGCTAAGCTGCCTTGTCGCCCGTCACCTGACCCGCAACCCATCTGCATCAGCCCTGAGGCACAAGACATCCTTACACTACCCCCCTCCTTAAAAGAAGGCTTTGTCCTCAAAGCGCCTAACCCGTATTGTCTGCAGAATGGCGCCTAGTCGTGTAGTGGTCTAAGGAGGTTGCGCTCTATTGTAGGAATGTGTGTTCAACGCCGTCGCTCAACGGCGTGATTCTTTCTGATATGGTGGATTTACTGTGGCGATACGGGGGGTCTTCGGTAGGTGTACGGTTAATTAACAGTAGTGACGGTGCGCGAGTATTTGCAATCGGTGGCAATCGAACTGTACCGGGGGTGTTTCGCATGTGGTGCGTTTGAGGGTCCGATTGATTGTCGGTGTGGTCGTCCCTAACAGTAGGTGTCGGTGCCTCTACTGTAGGCGCGGGCGTGGGTAGGGTCTGGGGAGCCATGAGAGCAGCGAGCATTGCCTTAATTTCCTGCATCTGGGCCTCAAGGCTTGTGATACGATCCAGGTCCCCTTCGGTGGGCGGAGCAGTCGTGGGAGGAGCAGTCGTTGTGCTTTGTCGTGTTGTCATTTTAGGCAGTTGACCCTTATTGTCTTGGGTGATGTTTAACGTCGGCATCTTCGACGGGTTTGGGGGTGTGTCGAGTCGCAGTCAACACAGAAGAATATATCAAGTCGCAATTGATATATCTAGAGAGCGTATCGAGTCGCAGTTGATACAGAAGAGTTTGACTTCTAGAGGCCTACGGCCATCAACACTCTTGTTCACAATTACCTCTGTGCGTGAGGGGGTTCTTTAGGATCTCGTATCCTATTCGGCGCTAACGCGTCGGCAACTTTACCAGCTTGCTCTGCAGGATCAAACCCTAATCCACTGGCTGTCCGTGAGATCTCTAGAATCACGGCTATTTGAAGTCGTTAGGTCTCTGCTCCGAAACGGCACCAAGTCGCAGTCAGTGGTGTAACGGTAGTTCTCCTAA